>JAOTAY010011808.1:0-14918 GCA_025629805.1 Erythroxylum baracoense
AAATTGATACCGACTTTTGTTTAGTGAAGTGATGTGACACGCCACCCTCGCGGGGCACGGATTCGGGTATCACTGTCTATATCGGGTTCGGGTCCGGCGGGAGTGGGGTGTTACAATCTTTGTTGATTTCGAGATAAAAAGAAACCTAGTGTTGTTTTATATGGATTGGTTTTAGTAATTTTATAGAGTTTTATAGTTACGAGAATATCTACGTTGATCTTAATGTTCAGTTAATAAAAGCTAACAGTTAAATCATATCTTAGTTTGCATTAAGACATTTTTAAAAACCTGTTTGTAGGTTAACTTAGGCATTAATATTTAGAAATAGACTTAAATGATTCTTCTAGTATTAAATTTAAACCCTCTATAAATTTTCACATATCTTAGTGCATTTTAGATGTTATATAATAAATTAGAAATATTGATTAATCAATTTGGTGATATGTGGTTAAACATTGAAAGATAGTAATGCATTAACTTAGGAAATTTCGCAGGTAAAAGTTATAGAATGCCTTAATTAATTGAATCATAAGTACAAGATGATGCTATAGGAAATTATTTTATAGATATTACACTATGTTTGATTTCTTATTATTGATTACTTGCTTTGCTTTGTTTAGAGTTTGATTTGACTTAGGATAGATTTACGATTAGGTAAAGCAACACATCTTATTATTAACTAGATAATAATAGGAAAGTCAAAACATAATAATACTTTTAATTCCTTATGAGAACAATACTTTATTCATCACCACACTGCTATAAAATGATAGATCTATGTTTCCTATAGTTCATAGTATTAGGGTCGAGAAAACAAAAACCACTTTCTTTGTGAATTCCTTCTCTTTAAGAATTCAAAATTTTACAAGACTAAGTCACCTTTCTTTAGGTCTTAGTGTTTTATCTTTAATAAATTAGTTGTCTAACCTTTTATTAGTATGGCTCATTTTTTACGCTTATATATCCATTATCTATTTGTTTACTTATTTAATTATTAGTAAGTATTTATTATTATTATCTATTTGTTTTTATGCATTTATGTATTTAATTTTATTTATTTATGTATTTTAGTTTTATGTATTTACTTTTTTTAACCTGCATTACTTATTTGTATTTTTTGTATTATTACAATACTACTTTTTTTCTTCATGTCATAATCACATGTGAGTTTACCAGAAGCAGCCTCTCTACTCTATGAGGGTAAGGCTATGTACTATCAGACCTCCCTAGACTCCGCTTTGTTGTGGGATTTTGGACTGGGTGATGATGATATCCATACTAATGTGGGCATTGAATCTAATTTCAAATATTCATCGAAAGTTAATCCCTACGAGTAATGGGATGTACATACCTTATTTTAGGCTTTAATAAGCTATTTTATTTATTATTTTGTTGGTTATTTTCTTAATTCCAATAATAAGATAGGTTTTCCTAATTAGAATAGGATTAATCTTTCTTAATTAAAATAAGAGTGTGGTTCTTTCCCTAATTAGAGTAAGATTAAGCTTTGTTGTTTCTAAGCCTATATGAAGGCATTAGGGCATGTAATTTTAATAAGATATTAGAATAGAAGTCGTGTGATTTAGCTTAAAGAATTTGAGTATTTCCTCCTCAAATCATAATTCTTGGTGGTGTTCCTTTAGACAATTAAGTGGGTTAATCATTAAACTTGGTGGTCCTACTTTATAGTTTAAATATTGGTTCTTTAACTTTTAATTTCTTTATATTTTGTTAATTTTTGATTATTCAAAGAAAAAACTAAAAAAGATCTTATTCTTTAAACAAGATTCATTTAGGATTATGCAAGATTCAATCTTTATTAATTTATATGCATTATAGAGGTATCAGAGCAAAGGATCAAGGTTCTCCTAAGCCTTGATGGTCCAAAAATGAGTAAGAAACATGGGAAAATTAGGCTCTTTTTGTTTGACACGATTGGTGGTGACAACTTCACGAAGACTGTGGAAGAGCTAACGGAAAAGTAGCTTGAAAAGGTTACACTCAGCTTGGATGATCTTGAAAAGGGGTTTGAGGCATAAGAAGATAACGTGGAAAGCATGGTATGAGTTGCATTGCAAGAGCAATGAAATACTCCTTTGGGTAAGATTAGACATGGGCTAAAGTTTGATGAAGGAAGTTCTCGTTATAATTAAGAAGCATTTTAAGAAGAACTAGAAGCTCCAAGAAGTGGCCATGAAGATGGGATAAGGTGCCAAGGATATTGATCCTTTTGTTGAAGGTCCAAGAGAGTACCAAGAAGGTGATATAAATCATAGGAAGCGTTCAAAAATCTGTTATGAACACATGCAATTTCCTCCTAGGCGTCGAAGACATTATGATCAAGTTTAAGAGAGGTGTTTTAAGATGGATTCAGAAGAGGATGATGGACTAAAAGAGGTAGATGGGTGGAATAGGGGACGTGTGGATAATTATGCACGTAAAGATTGTAGCTTAAAGCTGGAGCTTTCGAATTTTGAGGGTAAATTCGATCCTGAGAATGTTCTTGATTGGATTAGACATGTGGATAGAATCTTTGAGTTTAAAGGATGGTTGAATTATGATTGTTACCAAAATGCTATTTTTAAACTCACAAAGATGGCTAGATTATGGTTCGAAACTTTACAAAACGAGATTTACATAAGAGAGGGGCGCAAGATTCGAAATTGATCTAGGATGAAATGTGAGATTCAAGCTAAGTTTGTGATGGATAATTATTAATGCTAAGAGAAATATGTCAAGGCAGCAAACTTGTAGCAAGTGGGGCACTTTATGATGGATTATATTGGGAAATTTGAGTAGTTAACAATGTTGAGCAGTATTAAGGAGGATTAAAATCAAAAGATGGCTTGGTATCTCGAAGGATTAAACTTGAATATTCGAGATAAGATTGATTTGTAGCCTTATTTCTCCTTTAATGAGTTGGTTAACATCGCTCTTAAAATGGAAAAACAAAACCAATATAGACCGGATTCAAAGCCAAGCTACGTGCATAGTTCTTCCTTTCGGGTTTATACTTTAACTACAACTTCTCAAGCTTCCAAGGATATGAAGGAGAAGGGTAAAAAGAACGATGTGTCAAATGCTCCTTAGTGCAATGCTAATCCAAGTAGCAAGGAAGATCAAGAGTGCTTCCGTCATAAGGGTTATGGAACTTTAAAAATGAGTGTCCTACCAAACACACTATGAATCTTTAAGCATGCAGTGAATATATGACTTGATGCTAGAAGGAATGTTCGGGGATAAAATGAAAGAGGTATTAGAAGAGGAAAGGGAGCTTGATGTCTTGGATTAAACCAGAGATGGAAGGTGAGTCTTTGGTGATTCGATGTGCTCTTAATCTTCAATTACTTCGACAAGAAGTATAATAGTGAGAATTGATCTTTCGCACCTGAGATAAAGTAAATTAGAAACTTAACATTGTGGTCATTTATGGGGGCAATTACATAAATGTTGCTTCAACAAAGTTGGTTGATAAGTTTTTTTTTTACTCTCAGGCATCCTTAACCATATTCATTTAAATGGTTAAGTAAGAGGAACGAGCTTAAGGTAGTAAAACATTCTTTACTTTATTCAATATTGACAATTATCGTGGTGAAATGCTATTATCCTACTGGATGTGTGACAGATATTATTGAGCAGACCTTGGAAATTTGATTGCAGCGCTCACTATGATGGATATGAAAATACTTGTACCTTTGTGAAAAATGTTTGCAGTTTTACTTTGAGGCTTTTATCATCGACCAAAATCAGAATGTATGTTGGTAATAAAAGTTCAAAGTCGAGTATGATTGCTATTAAGGCTGAATTTATGCATGAAGTGACTGACTTCAAAGGAAGGTATGTCGTGGTTTTGCAAGAAGTTTCAGAGAGTTTAAAGAAAGCTTTTGATAAAGCAAACACACGCAAGAGAGAGGTGAATTATGAGTTTAAAATTGCAAAGTACTTTCAAATTGATAATATCTGGCTAAACAAAGTAAATCTATAAATAGAAGGATCCTATTAACTTTCGAAAAGATCGTTGAAAACGAAAGGATCCTGTTAATTGTTTAAAAAAGAAAGGAGTCTATGAATTAAAAGGAGCCTGCTAGCTCTCAAAAGGAAAGGAGCTGTTAATTAATAGGAGCCTGCTAGCGCTCGTAAAGAAAGGAACTTGTTAATGTTAAAAAAAAGGAACATGTTAAATGTTTCAAAAATGAAAGGAACTTCTTGAGATATAAAAAGAAAAGGAGCCTATTGTAAAACCAAAGGAGCTTCTTGAAAACACAAACTTATAATGCGAAAATTTAAAAGCTAGAAAGAGAGAAAGAATGACAAGTCGATTTATACTGGTTTGGCTAATAACGAAGCCTGCGTCCAATCCCAAACCATCCAACTTGAGTATTTCACTATAAGAATCCAAATATTAAATTTGACGAGCCTCTTCAAGCTCACAAGTACATATTTTTCAAGGTTCTCCAACAATCTACACTTGAAATGTTTAACAAGCCTTTATAAGCTCTCAAAAATAAATATAAGGTAAGCTCTTAAAGAATAATAATCTCTCTCTCGATAAAGTATTTTCACTTTCTAAGGAACAAGGAGTTTGATATAACTTTTAAGAATATTGTTGTTGCTGATGTATTTCGAAAATTTGTGTGCTTCGCAAATGCAATGGCTTTTCCTTAAATAGATGTTTTCTCTAACTAGCCATTGCTTCATTTCTATTCTGAGTTGAATTTGTATCTAACGAATCTTTGATATCATCTCTGTTGAAATATTCGATACTCAGATGTTAAGATAAAGGTTCCGTCAAAACTTTTAGAGCTAATTATTCAAATTAGTAAGATCCTTACGAATGTTATGGAACCATTTTTAATTAGATGATTTCATAAAGGAGGTTCCTACAAGAAAGGAAGCAATTATCTTATGATTTTATTTCCTTTTAGGAATTATATTGTTGCCTATACAAGGAAATAAATCCAATTTGAATTTTGAAATATTGTATAGTTATCATCAAAATTGTTAAATATAAACCCTGAGCTAACAACTTTTGCTAATCTAATGATGGATCATTTTATCCATAAATTCGCTAATGTATATCTGGATGATTTACCCCTGAGTTTTCATCTTATTCAAGGAATTAAGCATCACATTAAACTAATTCTAAGATCTTCATTATTGAATTAGCCAGCTTATAGGTGTAATCCAGAGGAATAAAAAAAGTTACTGAGGTCAATTGGAGAGCTGATGAAGAGAGGCTATATGCAAATCCTTGTCTCCTTATGTGGTTCTAACTTCATTAGTTCCACAAAAGGAAGAGGCATGGAGAATATAAATTGATAGTAGGGGTATGGAAAATATAACCATCAAATATCATTTTCCTATTCCAAGACTCGGTAACATGCTTGATAAGTTATTTCGTTCAAAGGTGTTCTCTAAAGTTGATCTTCATAGTGGTTATCATTAGATTAAAATGTGTGAAGGTGATGAATGAAGATGATGCTCAAAACTAAGCATGGGCTCCATGACTGGACATTTATGCCATTTGGTCTCACTAATGCATCAAGTACCTTCATGTGTCTCATAAATAAAGTGTTGAGGTTGTTATTTGTCAAGTTTGTGGTGTTCTATCTTGATGATATATCGTTGTGTTGTAAGAGCAAAGAAAAGCATGTTACTCATTTATTCAAACTATTCAAGACTCTTTGCAAATAGAAACTTTATGGAAAACTTAATAAGTTCACATTTATGGTTAATTCCATTATCTTATCAAGATATGCTGTCTCTAATAAGGGAATATTATATAGTTATCATCAAAATCAATAAATATAAACCTTGAGCTAACAATCTCCCCCTTTAAGTGTTAGTCATGGAGGTGACTTGCTAAGTCACCACTTTTCTTCTTCTTTTTTTATTTCTCTTTTACAAGTCACCATCGTGACTAACATTTAAGTGTTAGTCACAGTGGTGACTTAACAACGTGACAAGTGCCCTTATAGGGATTGTCACTCCCATGATCCATTGTTTCCTTCAATTCATCAACTTATCACGTGTCATGTGCAGGGGTGACAGCTCAAAACCCTAAACCTAAAGTCATACTACATATAAAAAGGGAATAGAGGGTGGTGGCTATAAAAAGATTCATTCACTCTACAGACAACTTCATTCAGGAAGAGAAGAGATAGAGAGAAAGAAGGGAAGACAAGAAGAGAAACAGAGAGAGTCGGTGAAGAAGAGAGAAACATAGCAGAGAGCTGGAAGCAGAGCAAGAGTTCGACCATCTGGTGAGAACAAGTTGAAGCAAAAGGCGAGAGCTAATGTAGGAAGCTTGATAGGGGCAGGAGACCACCACATCTCACTCACTCGATTCCTGTTTTCTTGCTTTGTTATTCGTTTGTTGCATCGTTTCTTGTTGTTTACTGAACTTGTTACTTTTCTACCTTAGCCAACTCTACTTATTTTCTTTTCATAGTTCATTTAGTTATTTACTTAGTTTGTTGCTTAAATACTTCACTTATATTGATGAAGATGGGATTGGATTATTTAAAGATGATGAATCTTGTGATTTTCGTGATAGGCTGATTTCTCTTTCTTGAAAATTTGATTATGCATGATTAAGTTATGGTTTTGTTGTCTTATTTATTGCTGTGGTTTCTCAGCTGAATGGTAGCATGACCAAACTTTGCATCATTTTGGTATTAAATGAAGGATCAAGAGAAGAAGTTTAATATGGAATGAGAAACTATAGACTATTAGCTTAAGAACTAGAAATATATTAACCTAAGTGGTAATTAGTATTCAGGTTTCCATAATTAATTCAGATAATAGCTTATTGAATAAGAAAGTTAGATTAGTTCTTTATTAGAGTTGATTTAGAACCCAACTGTTAATTTTAGTAAGACAATTATCCAATCATTTCCCTTAATTATACATTGGAGATTAAATTAGCGAAATTAATTCTCAAGAATCTTCCATTTTGATTAATCTATTTATCTATGCTTATAGTTGATTCTGTTTACTTTTCAATCTATTTTGTGATTTTCTTTAAAGTCTTCACTTAATAAATCAGGATAGAATGTTTAGGATTCCATCTGCTTTTATTTTTGCTTTTATTCAAGGTTAATTTAAGTTGATTAATTTCACCTCCATGGGAGATGACCTTGGTTAATCGACTACAACTACTTTGTATACTTGCGAGCAGGATGGCCTAGGTAATTTTAGAACTTATTTTGGGCAAACAAGTTTTTGGAGCCATTATCGGGAGGTATTTGGCTTTTAGAGTTAAATTAATTTTGATTTTTTTTGTTTGCTAAAGTGATTTTGATTGTTTGTGTTTATTCCTGCATATATGTTTTATTTTGTTATTTTGTTAACGTGTTTTGTTAATTTTAATTATTAATTTAATACTTTCTGTAGTTAGTGTGTGCTAGGGAGGAGGTCTCTAGAAGTGAACTTGTTTAGTTTATGCTAGGAAGGAGATCTCTAGATCGTGAACCAGATCCTTTTATTGATAACATAAACCAAATACGAAGACCTCAAGGGGACTTTGAAGATGATCATAAGGAACCCAAGCATGAAGATCAAGTTGATAACCAAAAGATGGGTAAAAGGCAGTTAGTAATGAAGGAGTATGCCAGACTTGTGATCGGTACTGCTACATCATGCATACGTTTAGAAGAGGCAGCTAGAAACTATGAATTGAAGAGCACCACTATAACATGCTTCCATCGTTTTATGGGGTTCCCAACGAAGACACTTTGAACTTCATTCGGGAATTCTACACTACTCTCTAAACCTTTCCTTTGGATGGCTTAGATAAAGATCAAATCAGAATGAGATGTTTCCCATACACATTAAAGGATAGGGCCAAGGTGTGGTTGATGACTCTTCCACCCAGTTCATTGACTATATAGGAGTAGGTGTACAAAAAATTCATGGGAAAATTCTATTCCCATAAAAAAACCTCTGAGTTGTAGATGAAGATAGCTACCTTCACTCAGATGGAGGGAGAGCCATTTCATGAGGCGTAGAAGCGCTTCAAACTCTTGCTCATTCAGTTTCCACACCATCATTTTCTACTTCACATGTAGAACCAATTCTTCTATAATGGATTAACGCAACAGTGTCAGTATACGGTCGATAATGAAATAGGAAGAGATGCGAGAGAGAAGAAGACCAAAGAAATGTATAAAATCTTTGAAATATTGGGGGCTAATTCTTAACAAAAGAGCATTAGGGGAAGAAGAGTTGGAGTTCATGAAGCGAGCTCGAATCAAGAATTGGCTAAGCAGTTAGCTGAACTAACAAGGCATGTATAGATGCTAAATATGAAACTACCCCAAAACGTGCCAAATCAAGGGGTATATGGTATATATGGAACTTGTGGTTATGGACCTAATATTTGTTCATATTCTTGCGAACCTTTTGTATATGGGGAGGAACAAGTGAACTCACTTAACTATTTTTAAGCAATGAAGCGAAATGATCCGTATTCAAACATTTATAATTCTGGTTAGAGAAACCACCCTAATTTTTCATGTAAGATCAACAATCCACCAATGCAACCTTAACCATAATACCAAAATTTTCATAGGCTAAACTTTTTTTAAGGACAATCATCAAATGACAACCTACTGATAAAGCCTTCTTTGGAGAAAAGCCTAAATGCATTCATTTAGGTAACAACTCAGAATAAAGAAATGAACAACAAGAGATTTGACTCCTTGGAAGCATCTGTCAAGAGGATTGAGACTTAAATAGGGCAACTTGCAACTTAAATGTATAACAATCAAAAGGAAAAGTTGCCTAGTCAACCCGAGCAAGCCCAAGCAACACAGTTCTGAGAAGTGGTAAAGTGATTGACATTCATATTAAGTTTCCTACTGGGTTGTCTGATGTTGATAATTAAGAAAAGGAGAGCCTCACCAAAGATGAAGATGAGCGGAATGAGAAAAGTAATAGGAGAAACTCTTTAAGTCACATTCAAAAGGGTAAACGATTTAAGCATGATACCAAGGACAATGAAGGATAAAAACTGCACAAGGTGATGGATTCTTATAGACCACCAATTCAATATCCAAGCCGCCTTAAGGAATTGAAACAAGATTAGTAGTTTTCCTATCTATATGGCATACTTTCTAAGGTCAATGTTAATCTGCCCTTGTTAGATGTGATTAGGAACATTCTGGCTTATGTCAAGTTCTTCAAGGAACTACGCACCTAGAAACAAAAGTTTCAGTCTAACAAAAAGGTGCTGGTTTCGAAAGTAGCAATTGCAGTTCTATGGTAGCATTTACCCCCAAACTAAAAGACCCAAAACATTTTATTGTGCAAATATCAATGGGTAATGGTGATAAGGTTAAGGGTATGCTTGATTTTAGGGTAAGTATAAACCTTATGCCTTAATCTATTTATGAGAAATTAGATCTAGGGTAATTAAGACCTACAAACATGTGTTTGCAATTAGATGATAGGTCAATCCATTATCTGAAAGGAATAATGGAGGATTTGTTAAAGTTGGAGGATTAATTGTTCCTGTAAACTTTGTGGTCTTAGACATAGGGGAGGTTAAACAACAAAGGAAGGAGCACACCATAGTCTTAGGGAGGCCTTTTATGGCCACTACCATTAATATGAAGAATGGGAAATTGAGCATGACTATTTTGGGAGAAACATTAGAATTCTCAATCTTTAATGTTGAACCTGTTCCTACTACTACTGTTTCTGAAGAATGTTCTTTTATTGATCAAATTAATGCTGCATATTTTGATTTCACCTTGCAGGAAAAAGAAGAAAAGGAGCTGGACTTGGATAAAGAGAGTGATGAATGCTACCAATTATTGGTCGATGCAACTGAGGGAGAGGATGGGAAGTTCTTGGAGAAAAATCCTAATGAAGAGAACAAAACAGTGGAATTTCTCACTTTGAGTGATCCACCTTGAGCATAATGGTTGAGCTAAAAGACATTAAAGAAGGGTAAATGGGAGGCAACCCATATGATTTATATTTTATTTTTCAATTAGTTGTTTGTTATTTCTTTTTAGTCAACCTTGACTTAATCTATTTGTTTTGTGTGCACAAGCCTACTTTTCAATCTCTTCTATTTATCTTCCTTGCAGCTGTTCTCCACTTCTCAATGTACGATGTCATGCTTCACACCACATCGAAGCAGCCACCACCAACACTTTTATATCGTATTTATATCCCTTTTCTTTTGTTATTTTATTGTTTATTAGTTTAATGTCTTTTAGTTTTAATTCTTGTCTTTGTTCATGCTATTTTGTGTCTTAGATCCCTCTTTTACTTTTTTGTATCACATTAGGAACAATGTGATTTGGTGAGAATTTGAGCCTTTTTGAATTGTTAAACACTAAATTCAAGTATTCTTTGTTGAGAGTGTTCTTTTATGATTGAGGAATTCTAGAACTTGCCTGCAAATACTAGTTGAGATTATATAATCTTATACAAACATTGAAATGATGAAGGCAATTAGGATTTACCCTTTTTGCTTAAAAAGCTACCATGACGTTACCATCAGTGAACCCCCTTTTGAGGTTAACATGAATCCTTTTCTTTCTTTAAACCCAAAATATAAGCCTTGAACTTAATTATTTATCCTCTTCGTTGTACCTACCATAAGGCAAGTTGAGCATTTGAATGTGTATAATTAGGTTTAGGGAATAATTTTTTGAATAACTGTGGGGGAATCATAGGATATAGTTGGCTATTGCATTATGAATAAGTATGGTTATAGCAATTGTCTCTCCTCTATATTTTTCTTCTTTTGATTTCCTTGTTTAAAAAAATAAAAAGAGAGAAAAAAAAAGACAAAAAGAAAAGAAAAGAAAAAGAAGTAGAAAAGAAAAGGAAGGAAGAGAAGATAAAAAAAAGAAAGGAAAGAGAAGAGACATAAAAAGTGGAGTGCTAATCTTGTTAACTTGAAAGGAAAGAATTGAGTGTTTTATACTTCATTCTTTATATTACTTTAAATGCTTAATTTGTTTTGTGGATTTAAATTGCGATATTCCTTTTTCCCACCTTAGTCCGGCCTCATTACAATCAAAATAAAGACCTTCGGATTGATGTTTGTGTTTGATATGAGTGGTGGAGATTGCATTAGTAAGCAAGCTTATGGTAGATTCCTTATATAAAATGAATGATGAGTGAATATACCCTACCTTTGAATGCTTAAGAGGATGAAGAGTGGAGTAAGTATCTATCACACTTGTTGATGGTTCTTTGAATTGAAGTATTTGTTTATTTTGGCTAAATATTCGAAGAATAGCTTGTTCATGGAGTATTATGAGCTTCAAGTTTTTAAGATGTGTTTATTTAAATGATCGTTGATATCTTTGACTATTATTTAGGAAAATTGTTATTTTCATTGTTTGTTCATTTATAGTTTAGTATTCTTTAATATTCTTGAGGACAAATATAGTTTAAATGTGAGGAAATTGTTGTGTCTAGTTTCTATTGCTTTTAATTGCTTTCACATCTTGATTTTGGTTACAAATCCTTGTGTTTTGATCCAAATTTGAGATAAATTGAGTGGAAATTGTGTGAATATTGCATGAATGTTAATTGAATTATTTTGTGAATTTTGCATAAAGTTGAAGGGAAAGCCACATAAATTTTGCATGAAAAGAGAAATTAAAAAAAGACGAAAAGTGGTGACAAGTGCCACCACCTCACAATGGTGACTTAGCAATGGTGGTGATTTGTTATGTCACCACTGTGACTAACATTTAAGTGCTAGTTAAGGTGGTGACTTAACTTGTCACCACCGTGACAAGTTCCCTCACAGTGGTGACTTAACTTGTCACCCCTGTGACCCATTGTTTCCTTTCATTCATCAACTTATCATATGTCATATGCAAGGGTAACGGCTCGAAACGCTAAACCTAGAGTCATACTACAAATAGAAAGGGAATAGAGAGTGGTAGCTGAAAAATCATTCATTCACTCTATAGAAACCTTCATTCAGGAAGAGAAGAGATAGAGAGAAAGAAGGGAAGATGAGAAGAGAAACAAAGAGAGTCGATGAAGAAGAGAGAAACATAGCAGAGAGCTAGAAGTAGAGCAAGCGTTCGACCATCTGTGAGAACAAGTCAAAGTATAAGGCAAAAGCTAATGGGGGAAGCTTGAGAGAGGCAGGAGACCACCACATCTCACTCACTCGATCCCTGTTTGCTTACTCTGTTATTCATCTGTTGCATGGTTTCTTGTTGTTTACTGAACTTGTTAATTTTCTAGCTTAGCCTGTTACTTGTTTTCTTTTCATAGTTCATTTAGTTATTTACTTGGTTTGTTGCTTAAATACTTCACTTACACTGGTGAAGATGGGATTGGAGTATTCAAAGATGATGAATCTTGACTTCTGCGATGGGCACATTTCTTTTTTTTGATAATTCGACTATACATGATTGAGTTATGGTTTTTTTGTCTTATTTATTGCTGTGGTTTTTGAGCTGAATGGATGTAATAGCATGACCAAGCTTTACATCATTTTAGTATTAAATGAATGATCAAGAGAAGAAGTTTAATATGGAACGAGAAACTATGGACACTTAGGTTAAAAACTAAAAATATATTAACCTAAGTGGTAATTAGTAGTTGGGTTTCCATAATTAATTCAGATAATAACTTGTTGAATATGAAAGTTAGATTAGTTCATTATTAGAGTTGATTTAGTACCTAACTTTGAATTTTAGTAAGAAAACTATCTAATCATTTCCCTCAAGCATGCATAGGAGATTAAATTAGCGAAATTAATTCTCAAAAGTCTTCAATTTCGATTAATCTATTCGTCTTTGCTTCCGGTTGAATTCATTTACTCAATCTATTTTGTGATTTTATTTAAAGCTTCACTCATCAAATCGGGATAAAATATTTAGGATTACATCTGTTTTTATTTTTTCTTTTGTTCAACATTAATTTATGTGGATCAATTTCACCTCCGTGGGAGATGACCCTGGGTAATTGACTATAACTATCTCATATACTTACGAGTAGGATAGCCTAGGTAATTTTATAACTTATTTTGGGCACAATAAAAGCCATTATTGTTCATTGTGGTAGGTATCAGATTATAAAGAGTTCATTTCAAAAGGACTCTACATTCCTTTGTTGAATCCTACTCAGCTATGAGAGAACATTTCGGTGGATTTTATCATTAGATTTCCTTTTACTTCGCAGGTTAAGGATATGGTCATGGTTGTGGTGGATCCATTCTCAAAGATGGCTCACTTTATTTCATGTCACAAGACCAATGATGCTTTAACACATTGCTGATTTGTTCTTTAAATAGGTTATGCACTTACATAGAGATTTGAGGTTGATTATTTGGGATCAAGATTGAAAATTCCTTGGTCACTTTTGGAGAATTGATAGGTGTAGATTACAGTATATTTTTATAAGTAATTTTATATGTGTTTAGTGGTTAAGTTGATTGTTTAGCATGTATTTAGCTTAAGAATTGTGTTACTTCCTAAATATTTGTGTTTTAGGTGTTCTTTTGGTGAGAACATGTTTTTTTAGCTTAAATTATATATATATGAGGTGTCGTGATAAGTTTGTTAGTATTTTAGGGCATTCGGAAGAGATTCAGAGGAGACTCGAACTAAAACACTAGGCCAAGATCGTGAGGGACCTGTCATGATCTTTACAAAAGCATCAACATTTGGCCCTAATCGTGGCAAATATGCCACGATCATGACAGAAACTCAAGAATAGGGCCACGATTGTGGGGGATTGGCCACGATCTTGATAGAGAGCAGATAACTAGGCCATGATCGTGGCCTGCACGCAAACAGATGCAGAGTCACTTTCGGATTTGAGTTTTTGAGGGACATTTCAGACCTGGAAAGACACTAGGGTTGTCTTAATTGGTAAAGACTATAAAAGGATTATGATTCTTCTCAACCCATCATTCCCAAAGAGATGATCGCTTCAACTTGATTATTTTTGACATGGATTACTTACATTTTAACCATGTCAACGATTGCGTTTGAAATGAAAACTTCGCTAAATCTAGAACGACTAACTCCGCTAGTGAGTGAGTGGTGGCCAGACTGCATAAACTACAATGTCTGTGACTTCAACAGCAGCAACCAAAGTCACTACACGTGGCCAGGCATAGCTTGTGACGACGGTGGAAGCGTCGCTGGGATTGAGAATTTTGGTAGAATGATTAATATGGAGAAAAGTTCAAGAAGATAAACTTTTCTTGCTTGCAAAACCATGCTTGTCTTAATCTTATGGGGCAAGGACTCACTGGGCAAATTCCTTCCAATATCGGAGCTCTTTCAAAGTTTACAAATCTCGACTTGTTTGACAATTACCTTATGGGTATGAGGAGCTTCATACTAGTCAGCGACTATTTGTAGAAGAACAAAGACGTGTGAGAAATATAGCAACAGTTTATGTGGGAGGGACAACAGTAATAGCAATTTCAAATGCAGAAGGAAGGGGGCAACGTTTAAGGATAACTAAATGACTTAGTTTTGTTAACTTCAATTAATTAATTTTACATGTATTAAATGACATAGTTTTGTTAGAATTTTTAGAACACGTGACAAGTCATGTCAGTAAATTTAACAGAGAAACTAATGCAAGGCTATAATTGAAAATTTGAATATTTAATCGTCATTTTTTAGAGTTTGGGCTATAATTACAAAAATGAGCAAATTTTGATTTTTTTTGTAATTAACCCAATTTAAAATAATTAAAATACTACATTTTTCTTGAATTAAAATTAATGCTAAGAAACACGAAAAAAATACGATGAATCTTATTATATACTCCCTCCTACCTAAAATAAAAGTCATTTTAGAGGGATGCACACTTATTCAAAATAAGTGTCACTTGTGACTTTTCATGCATGTTTATAATTTTACTTCCAAAATTACCCTTTAATTTCTCTCACATCCTAATTACACAGG
>JAOTAY010011819.1:0-14918 GCA_025629805.1 Erythroxylum baracoense
ATACAAGGCGACTTGTCAGTATCGTAAAGGCATAAGGCGCCTTACACAATGAACAAGGCGACTTACCCTTACAGAAACCATTCATTACTTTCTGATGAAAGACCATGAATTGGAACAAGTTAACTATATGGGAGTGCAATTTGGTTGAGGAGGGGGGAACAACCCTTACTTAAACACATATAACCCTAGGTGGAAGAATCACCTGAACTTCTCCTAGTTAAATAATACGGGAGATCAATTTTGACCACAAAGACCACCTGGTTTGCAATAGGAGAAACCAAACTCGACGAACTCTAAGTTAGATAAGATTTTAAAAAAGAAGGGGGTGTGGAAGACGCTCATAAGAGGCTAAAAGGAAAATTTGAACAAGTAACAAAGAACCACGCCTCCTCCATACACAACTTAGAAGTTTAAATAAGCCAATTAGCAGACATGTTGTCAACACAAAATATGGGACCCCTTCTTAGCAATACCGAGATGAATTAGCAGACGTGTTGTCAACACAAAGTGTGGGACCCCTTCCTAGCAAGACTGAGATGAATCTAAAGGAAAGGATAATGGTAATCACCTAGGTTGCTGAAGAAAAACCCAATCAAGTTAAAGATGATGAGGAAGAAGAAAGGCAAAAGACCAATGAAAGTTCCCTACAGGTTAAATAAAACCTAACTGAAATCGAAAAATATCAACCTCCGATTCCATAACCTATTCGAGCAATGAGGAAATCAAAGGTAGCATAATTTAATGAAGTTATATATATAATATAGCAATTAAACCACCACTCACTCTTTATGGAATATATAAAAGAGAAGTTAGAGAATGAATTGTTAAGCAAAAAGAACTCCATTGAAGTGATAACACTACTATAAAAGCGAGATGATCCGGGAGATTTTTACATCCCATGCACTATCGGTAGTGTGAGAATGGATAAGCTGTTTGCGGATTTAGGAGCTAGTATAAGTATGATGCCTTAACCTTATGTAAGAAAATGGAGTTAGGAGAAATAACACCCACTAGGAAGTGTGTTCAAACGGTTGATAGATCAATCCACCATCCTAGAGCTGTAATCAAAGATGTTCTGGTTAGGGTCGACATGACAGGCTCTTATCTTGAAATGGCTAGGTGGCCTACTCAACACTCCGTGGTAGCCCTCCAGTCGATATATGATCTAGCTAGAAGGCTCCTATAGAGCTAAGCTTATTGCCCTTTTTACCTAAAAGCCTTAACTTAACATTAAAAGACATAAGCAATGGAGTTTTTCTTTTTTTTAAAATTTCCGTAGGATAATGGCTATATTTTGACCTTCCCAAAAATTTCAAGTCTTTGTAAAAGTTTAAAAACACTTCTATAATTAACTCAAAATCCTATTACAATTTTTAGACTTTAAGTCTACTCATAAGCAATCCCTTCAATAATTTTTTAAAAAAACTCAGACATATTCATGCATTTAACTTTTAAACATTCATATAAATGTGTTCTTTACACAAAATATATTCCAAAACATATTTATGAAAATGAAAATGTTCCCAAAACATTTACAAGGCAAAAATGCCTACACAGTAGCATATGACAAAGTTGACTACTCGTGAGGTAGAGTCCTTACTACTGAAGCCCCTGAGTGTGAACCTGGGAGGTTTCATTTAAAAATAGAAAAGAAAGTGTGAGCTACATGAGCTCAGTGAGTGTTAGATTTCTATTCAAATCATAATTAACAATATAAACCTCCCTAAAAGAAATTTATCTCCATTTGTATAATTCAATGCTAATAAGAAACATATATGCTTCTAGAAATCAAGTTTCTCAAATCATTTTTCAAATAAATAGTGGTGGCATTAAAAATGTCATGAATTGGTTACGCAATATAGCCTATCATTAACTTCTTTTCCATATGGTACCCTTTGGCATAAAGTCACAGAGCTGGTTCTGCACTGCTTACTAGCGATTGGTTATTCATTTGTTATGAAGCTAGTTCTACATCGCTTATTAGCACTAAGATAACAGCTATACATCAGTAATTACGGAGCTGGTTCGACATCGCTTACTTGCAACTGGTTAACCACTAGTTATGGAGTTAGTTCTACATTGTTACCCACACTAGGTTAACCGCTATATACCAGTAGTTATGGAGCATATTTTACATTGCTTACCTATAACTGATTAACCACTAGTTACGAAGCTGGTTCTACGTCGCTTATCCATACTAGGTTAACCGTTATGCACTGATATAATAACATATATAAAACCTATCATTATATCATAGGCTAGAAACCATTTCCTTTTTATCAACCAATAACATCATATCATTGTAAACTCAAATTATATACAATTTAACTTTCAAAGTTCAATTCATATATTGCTAAAGCATAAACCTATGCTAGCAATATTCAAATAAAACTTATAATCAATATTCACATCACGATGGAATAAAAATAATTCTCACAAAATCAATTTAAATTACACTCACATTTCATTAATTCTTTTGCAAATAATTTAGTCATATAAAACAATTAAAATAAACTCACTGTTTTGGAAACTTATCACCAAGCACACTCATGCGTTTGATTCCTCTCCTTTGCCTACACAAAACACATTTCAATTTAGCATTTATTTCTAAATTTAGAAATAAGACATTAAAGCTATAAATTCAGTTTAACTGAATTGAGATTAGTATTTAATCATTTAACACATACACTAATCATATTTCCGCTTACTTCCGCAAGCTAACCTATTGTTCTTTGTTTCCAAATATAACTTCGAAAGTCACTTAAATACCATATTTTACCCATTCTAACCTGCCATTTTCTTCAAAACACTATCTCAACCCATTTAATTTACCATATTACTATTATGTATGACAAGCCACGATTATGACCCCTGTCCAAAATTCATACCTCCATTTGTTCCTAAATTTTCACATAGTAGACGTTCACATTAGGTTTTTAGGTCTTCTATACATTTGTTTCCCTATCTCTCTAGTTTCCATATTGATAGGTGCTTAATTGATTATGAAATTATTCCATAACACTTAGTTATTATTGACATGAAATTGCTTAAGATACTTACTTCGACTCATATGTGATTTTAGGTACAATTCATAAGCAAAGAAGTTAAAGTGAGTAAAAGATCTATATTTTGGCCATTATTCGAAGATTAATTTTCACTTGTCTTCATGGAACAAGAAGAAGGAAATTAAAAGAAAAGAAGAAAAAAAGAAAACACAAAGGAGAAGAATTAAAGTTATTCACGACATGCAGCAGGAAAAATAAGGAAGTAGGAAGCTTTGTATGTTTCATACAACAACGTAAATTTAAAAGATGATGGACAGTTCGACCTGCTGAGAGGCAAAGACCAAAAAGACAACAATCCAAAACATGAAAAAATCAAAACGAAAACACTGAAAATATATGAAGGCAGCTGAAGGAAGCAGTCCGTGACCAAAACAGTGTAGCGTAGATAGGATGTAGTAGGACACCCAAATGACAACTCAGATAGGAAGCCA
This sequence comes from Erythroxylum baracoense, assembly GCA_025629805.1. Taxonomy (NCBI): domain Eukaryota; kingdom Viridiplantae; phylum Streptophyta; class Magnoliopsida; order Malpighiales; family Erythroxylaceae; genus Erythroxylum; species Erythroxylum baracoense. Next base: position 3,497 of record JAOTAY010011819.1, read on the forward strand.
GTAGACCAGGATGCAACGTCCAAGTAGAAAAAATGTAGATGCCAGGAGAAAACAAAGATGTAGACAATGTCTGCATTTAACGCAAACGTTTGTGTTAAACCGCAGAGTTAGAAAAAGGACATGCCACTATAAATGCAGATGTTATGGCCAAGACATGAGGAGGGTTTTAAAACGTGAACAATAATTTAGACCAACAAGTTCATTTTTCAAATCAATAGAACAATACAGAGTTTGCAAGAAAGAATAGTAGCGGCGACAGACCCATAAAGGGCTAGATGTCCTGAAGCCAATTCAAAGGTGATATCGATGTCGACGACCCTGGATAAGTGTATTTCACCATTTTTTTATTTCTTTCTCTCATTAGAAATTGATTATTTTATCCTATGTTAATTGATTTGGGTTTTGTGTATGGATAATCGACTTTCGTTATTGTTCGGTTATTTGTGTATGACTTCATTGGGTATTATGAAAAGATGATTTTAATGCGTTCATTAAATCGTTTATTTGCAAACCCATTGCTAAAATTTCAATATAATCCGTAATTGTTATGTTGAAATTTATGTGTAGAGACTAATGATTCGTAATTGTTAGAGATAACATGACCTAGGTTAATTGACGCATTGCATGTGGTTGTTGCCTTGATTAATCGATTTTCCTAATTGATAATGTTACTGCCTAATTAAATCTAGAGATCATATCCTAGGTTATTCATTAGTTAGGTATAGTTAATGATCGTATCTTGATTAAACACTACCTAAGCAAAAACTCGGGTTAATTATTAACCCACCATTGCTATAGTAATAGGTCTAGTTATTTTATTTTGACTAGTGTTACGAGGAGCTGTCAATTTTGGCTCCGTTATCAGGGAATATGATATTTAGTTATTTTGTGATTTTAATTGGTGTTTTGTAGATATTTGTTTTTAATTAGTTCTTTTTAGTTATTTCTTGATCTTTTCACTTTTTGTTTGGTTTTTGTGTGACAAAAAAATCTGACATGGATAGAAGTAATTTTGTTTATAACTCTTATTCGCAATCCTATAACCATGGTTGGACTGATCAACTTAACTTTAGTTATAAATGGGATAACTATCAGAATTACTTCTATGATAGTTTGAAGGACACACAACAATTCCCATGTGGACCAGAAGCTTCTTGTTAGGTACATCTTTAGAAGAATTGATGAATGTTGTGATTACTAACAATCTCTAATTTAAATAGAGCCTACAACAGTAGTTGCAATAGTTCCAGTAAGAAACGAGGCATATGACAGCTAAAAACCAGAATGTGGCAAGCCAAATGGGTGAGATGGCAACGAGGATTGACTACCTAGAATCACAAACAGAAGAGGAGTAGCCATATCAACCCGAGGTACGCCTAATGGATGTTAGTACAGAAACCTTATAGAGTGATGAGGAGCTTGAGAATTTTGAGAGCAATACTCAAGGAATTGTATATGAAGAAGAAGTTGAGGAGGAGCATGAACTAGAAAAAGCTATATCTTTTAGCTCAGAGTTAAATATTGAGTTCCATTTTGTTATTGAGAATGACTCTTTACTTTTACCTAGCAGGTTAGAGGAATTAAACAAGGAAGAAAAAGATGAAGAGACATTCGAGATCTTTCAAGTAAGCATGGACTCAGTAGAGATCAAAAGGCTAAGGATAGGTGGACGTTGAATGGGAATGATGATCAACTAAGGCCCTATCCAGAACAACCTCACATGGAAGTGGTGTTAACTGTAATACGTGAAGATCACAATTTTGTCACTTGAGGAGGAAACATGGAGTCGAGCCATCGACCCTAAACTAAGGCGCTTCTTAGGAGGCAATCCAAGGGAAGTAAATTTCTTTTCTTTACATTTTTGCATTTCTTTTTATATGCCTATGTGTTCTTTGTTAGTTTGTTTATTTTACGTGTTTTAAGTTTTCATTCAAAATGAGAGAAAGAATAAAACAACAAAACAAACTTTTTCTTATTTTTGTTGATTCTAAGACTATATAGTCATAATTAGATGTGAATTGACTAGAGAATTTCATAGCAACTTTAGCATGTACTTTTACTCTTGTGATTGGTCGACGTGGATTATCTTTAAAAGAGTAGTGACTAGTGGTAGACAAAGTCGGTGAGATTTTGAGCCTTATTTGATTGACACTTTTATATCAGTCTCATTGTATTTTAATAATATGTGACCTTCCTGACATGTACTTCCTGATTTGACCTTGAATTTCTTTCGAGACCACATTTTTATCATATACATTAACATGAAAATGATTAGGCATTCTTTGTTTTATAAGCTATATTAACCAAATAGCCTACCCCATTGATATGATTTTTCCCTTATTAAGCTCCATTTAAGCCTTATTGGCCTTTTTTTTGTATCAACCACATTATATGATTTATACTTAACCAAATGTCCTATCCAAGCCACAAAGCTAGTCGAACATTTGTGATTGTTGAGTTTGTGTATAGGATTCCAAGTGCAAGGGTGTACATATGTGTGGGTTGTTTTATGTTAATGTAGTTTCTATTAATGTTAACAAAAATAAGGGAAAAGAAAGAAAGAAAAGAGAAAAGCACAAGAAAAGAAAAGAAAAGAAAATGAAAAAGAAAGAAAGAAAGAAAAAGAAAAAGAATGAAAAATTGTTTAAATAAATTTATCAAGGAGGAAGTGCATATGAGTTTGCAAAGTTATTCATAATTAATACATCTTTCTAAAGTTGTAATGAATGTGTTATTTGAGTATGTTGAATATGAGGTAGAAGTTGGCTTGGAAGGTTCACTCTTGTAGTTTCAATGTGGCATTGACATAAATTGTATGAGTGATTCCTTCGGATTGGTATATACTTCATGTGGTTTATGAGTGAGAGATGAATTTGGCTGTAAAACATAAATATTGCATTTGTCATAGTTGATGGTACCCAATTTTGATGAGTGTTAACTTGTGCACTTAATGTCATATCCAGTGTTGTTTTGTTTCACTGGTTTAATGGCTTTCAAGTTACTTGACCCAAATACATCTCACCTTACCTTTACCCACATTACAACCTTGAAAAGTCCTTTGATTCATGATTTAGCATGTGAATTTTAGTGGTGAAGAAATGAAATGATATGCAAAGTTATGGATTGTCATGATCATGAATGGTGTTGATTCTACCTACGGATATATTTTAGTTAAACACATTTTTTGAGTCTACCATTAGATTACTCAGTTTTTGAAGATGATGAATGTTGATTGATCAAGAGTAAAAGCTTGAAATGTTGACTTCTTGCTATAATTTTTGAAAGTCATTCATCTTTGTTACAATTATATATTCTTGGAAAATATGGGAAATGAGTAAATGTTGTTTTTGGGTTTATGAACTTAATTTTAATGTTTTGCCCGTCAAAAGCTAAATGTGGGGGATATTGATAGGTGCTTAATTGATTATGAAATTATTCCATAATATTTAGCGATTATTGACAAGAAATTGCTTAAGATACTTTGATTCATATGTGATTTTAGGTATAATTCGGAAGCAAAGAAGTTAAAGTGAGTCAAAGGTTTATATTTTGGCCATTTTCTGAAGATTAATTTTCTCTTGTCTTCATGGAGCAAGAAGAAGAAAATTAAAAGACAAGAAGAAAAAAAACACAGAGAAGAAGAATTAAAGTTGTTCATGACATGTAGTTGGAAAAATAAGGAAGTAGGAAGCTTTGCATGTTTCATGCAATAACGTGAATTTAAAAGATAATGGACGGTCCAACCTGTTGGGAGGCGAAGACCAAAACGATGATAGCCTAAAATGTGAAGAAAATTAAAACGGCAGTGCTAGAAGCATATAAAAGTAGTTGGAAGGAAGCAGTCCATGACTAAAATGACACAGTAAAGATGGGAAGTAGGAGCACGCTAAAACGACAGTGCAGATGGGAAGCCAACCTACTATGATGCAATGTCCAAGCATTTTCTCGTGGAATCTGTGTTTCTGTTGCTTGGACATTGTGTCTTGGTTTGTTAGCTTCCCTTCTGCACTATCATTTTGACTTGTTGCTGCTTCCCATCTACGTTGCGTTGTTTAACGTTAAAAGGAGGACATGCTATAGGAAACATAGACGTTTTGGTCAAGACATGAAGAGGGTTTTAAAATGTGAACAGTAAGTTGGACCAAGAAGTTAATTTGTCAAATCAATAGAAAAACATCGAGGTTGCAAGAGAGAAGAGTAGTGGCGATAGAAAAGAGAGGGAGACATTGAGGTGGCTTCGGTTGGGGTATTTCAATGGAGCCGAAGCATTTTCCTAGGAGAGACCCATGAAGGGCTAGACGTCCCGATGCCAGTTCAGAGGTGATATCGACGCAAACGACTCAGGTTAAGTGTATTTCACTAATTTTTTGTTTCTTTCTCTCATTAGAAATTGATTGTGTTATCCTAAGTTAATTGATTTGGGTTTTGTATATGGATAATTATACTTTCGTTACTATTCGGTTATTTGTGTATAAACTCATTGGGTATTGTGAAAAGAAGATTTTAATGCATTCATTGAATCATTTATTTGCAAACCCATTGCTATAATTTTGATATAATCTGTAATTTTTATATTAAAATTCAGGTTCAGGGATTAGTGATTCGTAATCATTATGGATAACAGGACCTAGGTTAAATGATGCATCACATGTGATTGTTGCCTTGATTAATCGATTTTTCCTAATTTGTAATGCTACTGCCTAATTAAATCTAGAGATCGTATCTTAGGTTATTCGGTAGTTAGGTTTAATTAACGATCATATCTTGAAAAAACCCTACCTAAGAGAAAACTCAGGTTAATTATTAACCTATGATTAATAGTTGCTAGGAGAGGTTAGAGAACAACAAATCAATAAAATATGTTTAATTAGGATGTAGGCCAAGATTGAACTATAAAACTGGGTCCCTACAGAATTCCCCACTTTTATAGATTTTTACATGTTTTCTTTAATTTTTTTATTAGTCTAGTTTTATTTTATTTTCTAAATCAAACCCCTCAAACCTAAACACCAATTAATTTTATTTCAATAACTTTACACACACTCTTTATTGGATCAACCTAGACTCACCATTGCTAAAGTAATAGGTCTAGTTATTTTATTTTGACTAGTGTTATGACGTGCAGTCACATATCATAAAAAATCATGCCATTTGAAGTTCTAAATCAATAAATAGGCACCAAACATCATAAGCTGCTTTAAAACAGGGGCATCATCAAATCACCATTTTTAATATGAAATTCTTTAGCCAGAATTAGGTTTGGTCTCTTATAGGAAATTTTAGTACTATGTTCAAGGTTTCATTTCCAATTGGAATCACCCAATTTGGAGGTCTATAGGCCAATTTATAGCAAAAACAATAGGATTGGTGCAAACAAACCTAAGATAGAATTCTGCTACACATTACTCTCTTGTCATATTCAACCAATTCCATGCAAAGAAACATCAAAATAACACCAAGGAACCATTGATCTTAAACACATCCATTCAATACTAAAAACCCACAAAAAATAGGAACTTAAACAAGGAAAACTTACCACTTTTTCCTCCAATCTTTTGGGTATTTTTTGAACACCTTTACTTGAACAAGATCTCTTCATATCCTCGTGAAAACCCATCAATAATGGAAGCCCTCTTCTTCCTCTCTCCTTGGCTGACCTTCACACTTGCTACTCTTCTTTTCACTTTTGTTTTTGGTCTCTCATGTTTCCTCTCTCTCAAACACTCACGGTTATGTTAAATAATGAAGTTAAATGTCTTACTTGATGCTTTTTATACTCATTTAATGGATTCCGCATGTCACCTTCCTATTGGTTCTCTTCTAATGACTCATCCTACATTGAACGGGAAAAGGGGTGAAAAAGTAAAAAGTCAAAAAAAGATTATGCTGTTCTTTATTGTCCATCTCTAACTTTGTTAAAAGCGGGTTTATCGAAATATAAGATTTAGTAATAATTGAATTGGGTTGGAATCCATTTCCTATCATTTACATTTATTGAAATATTTGTTGGATTATGACCAAAAAAGGGTGTATTATTCCTAGAATACATTACTCTACTTGAATTACTCGAATCCAATATAATTTAGAAATTAAATTCAATAATTGAATTCAATTCAATTTGAATGGTTAAATTTAAAAGTCTTTCCAGAAAGATCTATAAAAAACTAATACAATTTGATTTCTCAACTTAGTAGTCCTTCTAAAGTCTACTTTTGCCCCATACTACAAGTCAGAGGGAAAATGTAAAGACTACCATTAAAGCAGTCCAAGAGAGACTTACTATATCAATGTGAATTATGTTCCCTATCTCTATGAATATGATCAAAATTTTTGATTATTTTTCATTAATGATTATTGTTCACTAATACTAATAGTACTAATACGCTAATATAGTACTAATATAATAATAATAATAAAATAATATATGCTAATAATAATAAATAATATCAATAATAATAGTAGAATCGCGGACGTAAAGTCAAAGAAAGGATTCTGTCCAATACCATTGATGACACAATCCAAAAAATCCAATAAAGTATTAATTACTTAATTATAAGAAGTTATTATATGATTGCTAGCAGAATCGAAAAACATTAAGTTCAAACAAAATACACAGCGACACCTTTGGAAGTTTCAATAAAATGTTACTAAGATGTAAGAAGAATGAGACCTAATTGTCCTTTTGTTGTACTTCATTAATTCAAAAACTAAAAGTATAAAATAATAAAACAATATAGAATCAATCACCAACACCATGTAAAATGACCAAATTACCCTTTAATGCATTTAATTCACCAACTAACTGAAATAAATCCCAAAAATATTCCACAACTATCTTATCATCAAATTGACCATGAAATACTCGACTTAGTGTCAATACATATTGATTGGATGTTTTAAAAATTTTCAAATGAGTTTAAAATCATTAATATCCATTACTTTCCAAAGAGGGCGTTTTAGTCCTAAACTTTTAGAACTCCTAAAATCCATCATATTGGACCTTTTTTCAATTTGTTTCATTTTCATTGGACTCTAATACTTATTCTGGATAATTTTTAATATTTTATGGTTGGGTCCCCCAAAAATTACTATTCTTGAAAAAACACTATTCACCGAACTTAAAAATTTATATTCAGTGAAAGGAAAGGTTCGGGGTTTTACAATCACCCCTCCTTATACAAATGTTATCCCCAAAATTTAACTAAAGATACATGTTCAAAATAATTGGCGATACAATGCACGCATCTGCTGCTCAAGCTCCTATGTAGCTTCCTCTACTATGTGATTCCTTCACAGTACCTTAACTAAAGGAATGATCTTACAAGTAGAACTTGTTCTCTATGGTCGAGGAACTGTACAGGTTCCTCCTCAAAAGTCAAATCTTCCTTTAGGTTCATCGGTTGTGCTATGATTACATGCAAAGGGTCTGTTTGGTACCTGCGAAGCATAGATACATGGAAGTCATTGTAAATCCTCGTGAGTTCATCTTATAGCTTCAATCAATATGCCACCAACTCAATTCCTTCTATAATCTCATACGACCCCATGTAATGTGGACTTAGCTTATGGCATTTCCTAAATCTAAGTACACCTTGCCAAGGGGAAATCTTAAGAAAAACTCTATCTTTAATTTTAAATTCAAGAACCCTGTGACGATTATCCACATAGCTTTTCTGCCTATCCTGGACTATATTTAATCTGTCCCAAATAATTTGAAATTTATCTGTTGCCACCTGTACAAGCTTGGGACCTATCAGTTTCCTTTCACCTACCTCATCCTAACATACTGGTGTTATGAATTTTCTTCCATAAAGTACCTGAAAAGGGGCTATGCTGATACTGTCCTGATAACTATTATTGTACGTGAACTCTATCAGTGGTAGGTGCAAGTTTCAATTCCGCTTGAACTTTATAACATAGGACCTAAGCATATCCTCAAGTTTCTGGATAGTCCTCTTTGACTGTCAATCCGTCTGGGGGTGAAAAACAATGCTAAACTTCAAGCGTGTACCTAAGGTCTTCTGCAAACTAGGCCAAAATCTTAGGGTCACGGTATGAGACAATAGAGATTGGCATACCATAGAGTCTCAATATCTCATCCACATACAATTGGGCTAACTTATTTAAGGGATAATCATTTTTGATTGGAAGGAAATGTGCGGACTTTGTCAACCGGTCCAATATCTCCCATATGGCATTGTGCCCCTTCTAACTCCATGGAACTCCTACTACAAAGTCTATAGTAATCTTCTTCCACTTCCATTTTAGGATAGAGAGGGGCTGTATTAATCCTATGGGCTTATGATGTTCTGCTTTTACCTGTTGACAGGTTAAACGCTTAGAAAAGAACTCTGCTATTTCCTTCTTCATCCTTCTCCACTAATAGTGCTTTTTGAGAGTGTGGTGCATTTTCATGCTACCCGGATGCATAGCATAAACTGACGATTGAGCTTCCTATAAGATCTCTTTCTTTAAGTCTCCTACATCCGGCACATATAATCATTGCCCCTTCATCATTGTACCATCTTCCTTAATGGTAAGATACATTCTCTACCCAGTCTCAATTTCTGTCTTCAATTTCATCAATTGTAGATCTTGTTTTTACCCCTCTCTAATCTGATCCACCACGATGTGATGAATGTGAAAGGTAGAAATTAATGCCCCTGAGTCTGTCATATCTAACCTCGCTCCTTGAGACCTCATTTCTACTAGAAGTGGAAGATATATCAGCTTATGTTATGCTATCAAATTGGTAGGTCTCCTACTTAAGGCATCAGCCACTACATTGGCTTTTCTGGGTTGGTACTCTACCCTTCAATTATAATCTTTTATTAATTCCAACCATCGTTCTACCTCATATTCAGTTCCTTCTAAGTAAACAAATATTGTAGATTCTTGAGATACGTGAAAATCTTATAGGGAATACTATACAAGTAATGCCTTCATATTCTCAATGCAAAAACTATTGTTGCAAATTCTAGTTCATGGGTAGGGTAGTTTTGTTTATGCTTCTTCAATTGCCTAGATGCATAAGTTCTAACTTTATCATTCTGCATGAGTACACACCATAACCACTGTCTCGAGGCATCACTATACACTACAAATCTATTAGTTCCTATTGGTACTATGAGCACAGGAGCTATCATCAACCTTTCTTTCAATTCCTCAAAACTTCATTAACAGACATCTGACCACTCAAACTTCTCTTCTTTTCACGTCAACTTGGTCAGTGGGCTTGCTATTTTAAGAAGTCCTTCAACAAATTTCCTATAATAACCTTTCAATCCAAGGAAACTCCTGCCTTCAGTCGTAGTGGTAGGAGGTCCCTAATTAGTAACAACTTCAATCTTTTGGGGATCCATACTAAGTACCTCAGCTGAGATGACATGACCTAAGAAAGCAATCTTGTCAAGCCAAAACTGGCACTTACTAAACTTAGCATATACTGAAGATGTTCTTTATGTTCCTTATGACTTTTTAAGTACACCAATATGTCATCAATAAACACGATCACAAACTTATCTAGGTACTCTCGAAGTACCTTATTCATCAAATCCATAAAAGTAGCTGGAACATTCATGAATCCAAAAGGTATAACTAAGAATTCATAATGCCCGTACCTAGTAATGAAGGCAATTTTCAAAATATCCTTACTGCGGACTTCTAACTGATAGTAACCTAATCTTACATCAATCTTTGAATACAACTTAGATCCCTGTAGTTGATCGAATAAATCATCAATCCTCAGAAGTAGATATTGGTTGTGAATTGTCACTCTATTCAACTATTTATAATCGATGCCCAACCTTAAATTCCAATCCTTTCTTTTAACAAATAGGACTGGAGCCCCTATGGAGAAATGCTAGGTCTAATAAAAACTTTATTTAACAACTCTTTCATTTGCACTTTCAATTCCTTTAACTCCACTGGAGCCATTCTGTACAGTCTAATTGAAATCAGTTGGGTTTCTGAAGGTAAATCTATCTTAAACTCTATTACCCTATCTGGGGGTGATCTTGAAAGATCCTTCGAAAACACGTCAAGGAACTCTCTGACCATTGGAATATTTCCTAATTGAAACTCATCATTATGTTGTTCAATCATGTAAGCTAAGATCCCTGGTATGCTTTACCGAGCATTCTATTAGCTACCATAGTGGTCACTATACTTGTGGGATAAACTTTTAGTATCCCATGAATATCGCTTCTGGTTTCCCTATTTGACTCAGCCTAACCTACTTTTTAAAATAATCCACCACTGCTTGATGTGTGGATAACCAATCCATTCCGAGAATAACATCAAAATACCATATATCCAATATGATCAAGCTTACCAGGAACTTCTTACCCTCAATTAGTATTTTACTATCTATGAACACTCTTTCTGAAGAGTAAGTTTCCAACCAGAATGGAAATTACTACCCCAACGTCTAATAACTAAGGCTTAACACTCAATTTTGTAGAAAAATCCATAAGAATAAAAGAATATGTAGCTCCAGGAGGTACTAAAGCATATGCATCATGATAAAAACAGTAATCATACCGATGACTACATCTGGTGTGGCATTGGCCTCCTGTTTAGTGACTGTAAAATGTTGGGCTTTTATACGGGGTCTAACTATTTATCATGTAGGGACTGCTCCTCTAACCCCTAAACCTCTGCTAGATCTAGTAAAACTAAACCCTTTGGTTTGAGAACCTTGACCGCCCTGTCTGTAACCCTTTCTAGCTTGTGGAGCTGTTGAAGATCCAACTATCGATCTTCCTTACCACAATGGAAGCAACCCATCATATTCATTTGACACTCACCCAAATGTCTTTTTCCACAAGTAGCACACTCTAGCACTGGGGTCCTAGTGTCATGGGAGTCTCTGAGCTTAATGGGTGACTCAAAGGATCCCTGGCTGGATGATCTACCTCTACCAAATCTCTTGCCTGTTAGGGTTATGTAAATATAGTGCCATAGAAAGTAAGTGTATTTACATATAACTTAATTTTCTTCCAATTACGATATTATAATGGTGATGCTGTCGCCTACAACTAAATTCAAAAGAAATCACTTACGTTAATACAAATGAATGTAGTAGTGGTAAGTGGATATCGTTCCCTCGAGGAATATTTAACAGTAAAGGTTAGCGATGTTTAAAACTAAAAGAAAGTAATGAAATTGGGGGGAGGGGGGGTTTGATTCACGATAATTTAAGGAAAAATATAAGAAAAATTGAAAATAAAGAGAAATATTAGATATGAAAATATAAGAGACAAACCTTGGTTTTGGGTCACTGATGTTATCACACTAAAATGGATCCTCGATATAAAATTTCAATCATTAATAAACATTCATTGGGGGGTATTTTCTCTTAAGTGTAATGACTAGAAACATGTATCCTAGCATTCTTATTAAACAACAACCTAGATACGAT
>JAOTAY010011869.1:0-14916 GCA_025629805.1 Erythroxylum baracoense
ACACAAATAAAACCAAACTCTTTTGTTTTATTAATAATAAATATTTTCATTACAAAACTGTAACTGAAGAAGATAAATTTACATGTAAATACACTTGCTTTCCAGGGTACTATATTTACATAACTCCCACATTTCTAACTATTTTTTAGTATAGACACTGTCACAAAGACCTACATAGTCTATAGACAATGCCATGTGCATTTTAAATCTTTTAAAAAAATTTATACACAGTCATAGAGAGTTGCATGCTCATGAGACATGCTTGTGTATACTTACACATTCAATTACGCGACTGTATACATAACCGTATAAGTTCGCAAAAACTCACACTCCTGTTTCCCTTGTATTTTCTTAAATTTGGGACATACATGATCACCTACATGGTCATGTAATAGACTGTGTAAGTTAAAGCCCTATTCCTCACCGTAGCACCCACCATCATACCTTCTCAATCTCCAACCCATTTTAATTTTTTTTGCTCAAATTGTGACACCCATATAAGTTCTTTTATTTATTTCAATTGATTTATGCTTAAATTTTTGTTTAATTTGCTAATTTAAGGATTTTCACCCTAAAAAGGCTATGTTAGGGTTTGTGGTGGCTTAGTGTAATTTCCATTGATTTTGTGCTTGATTTTGGCTTAACAGTTGAATTTTGTCCTTTCCCATATGATTTCTTGGTTTAATTTCATGAATTGTATGAGAATTAGGTTTGCAATTTTGCTCACAAAATTTTGATTTATGATATTTTTGTCCAATTAGGACTAATTTGTTGTTTTTCTAGTTAATTGGTGTTGTTTTCTAGTTTAATTTCATTTCAATTTTTAATTTTGCATGAATTAGATACTTAATTTTGTCAATTTTGGACAATTGTTAGATTAGGTATTTTAATTTCAGTTTTAGGTTTAAATTCGTAATTGCCTTGTTAGATTAGTTTTATTTGTAAGTTGCAATTCTTTTCATTTCATTTTTGTTATTAATTTTAATATTTTTAAATTTTCTAATTTTTTTATTTTTTATTTTTGGCACTATTATGTGCTTAATTTTATTTTTAAGTATGTGTTTTTACAATGCCACAATTTAGTGGGCATATGAACTAAATGTAGTGAAAATTCTTTATTTATATTTTTATCTGTTATTTTCTCACACTTAATTTAATTTTAGGCATAATGACGGGATAACGAAAAGTAAAGGAGATACTGTGGAAAAGGCAGAGAACAGAAGGGTCATCTAGGGACCCAAATGAAGCTTGTCGACAACAAGAGCCCAAACATATCATGCATCCACTAGAGCGACCCCACATTCTACATTTCAAAGTTAGAGCCTGTGAAGAGTAATAGTAGAGGCTCAAAGAGAAGAAGTTTGGAACCCACAGATGTATCGATTTGGAGGCGTTGAAGCAATCGACTTGGCCCAATAGGCTTGGGACTTCATCAATATTGAAGCGTAACCTCATTTTTTAAAGATCATGGAGCCCTTAAATTAGGAATTACGATCAAGGTACTCTCCATGTTCTTCATCAAAAAAGGTCACTATGATTAGAACCGGCCGATCACAATCTAGTTTATGATGTTGGAGGAGATGATATGAATGAGTTATTTAGACTTCTTGATGATGATGGGTCTATAAGACCAAGACTTTTTAGGGACACAAGAATATGTAGCTCTTCGGATAAACTTTTTGTATGAGATGTCTCCTCGACACATCTGGTGTACCATTTGTATTGGCCCACTTTGTTCAAGGATGCTCATTTCTTCTACTTAAAATGTGATAAATGTTAACGAATTGGAAATATAAGGAAAAGAAATGAAATGCCCCTAATTAGCCAATTGACTATTAAATTAGTTGATGTTTGGGGCATTGATTTTATGGGTAATTTCCCTAAATCTTTTGGATTTGAATATATACTTATTGCAATTGATTACTTGTCTAAATGGGTATAAGCAATACCCACCTAAACTAATGATGCTAATGTTGTTGTTAAATTTGTAAAAGAAAATATTTTTAGTGGGTTCGGGATTCCATGAGCAATTATAAGCAATGGAGAAAGTCATTTCTACAATAAGCTTTTTGAAAAGCTCATGAAGAAATACACAATCACTCATAAGGTGGTAAACTTGTACCATCCACAAACATCCAGCTAAGTGGAAATAAGTAACAAGCAAATTAAAGGGATTTTGGAGAAGACTATGCATCAAATAAGGAAAGATTGGTCAATAATGTTAAGTGATGCACTATGGACATATTGAACAACTTACAAAAATGTCTTAGGAATGAGTCCTTATAGGCTAGTTTTTGGGAAGGCTTACCATTTGCACGTAAAGGTTGAGCACAAAGCACTATTGGTAATCAAGACAGTGAACATGAACTTATATGATGGAGGAAGGGATCGTTTGCTTCAAATCTCATAATTGGATGAGCTCCCAAGTAAGGCTTATGAGAATTCAAAAATCTATAAGGAATGGACAAAACACCTTTATAATAATGGTCTTGTAGGTAAGTCTCTAACATTTGGAATGAAAGTTCTATTGTATAATTCTCATTTGCATTTGTTTCTAGGAAAATTGAAATGAAGGTGGAATGGGTCATTTGAAATAATAAAGATTTTTCGGTATGGAACCGTGAGATTAGAAAATCCAAGAACAAAGGAAACCTTTAAAGTGAATGGACACTGACTGAAACCATATTGGGAAGGAGCAATTAAGAATAAAACAGTATAATCAATCATTTTAAATGACCTACCTAGAGCATGTCTATTAAGGCATCCAACTATAAGACGTTAAAGAAGCGTTGAATAGGAGGCAACCCATATAATTGTTGTTTTGTTTTTCAATTATTTTTATTCCTTTTTTGTGAATCTTGACTTAGTCTATTTGCTTTTGATTATTAAAAAATCAGAAGTCATGCATGAGCTCACGAGTGTGACTTTAGCTTAAACCAAAAAGAACTTTGTCGCATATATGCAATAAGGCTCATAGGCAAGACTATAAGAGTCACACATGTGAGCCCTCACTTACGGGCATTACTCATGCCTGTGACTCCTTTAAAATGAGTCATCGAGCCTTAATTTTTAGTGTCTTCTTGCTGTCGTTCTCTATCCCATGCAGCACCACTCCTCCTTACTACACCAACCTCCTAGTATCAACCTAGCAGCAGCACACCTACATCGCACCAACCCAGCACCACTGAGGCACCATACCGCACCATCTCACATAGTGCCACCCACATAGATAGCTATGGGCCCAAGGACGAGACACCCATAGGCTTCATCTTCTCAACCACACGATGACTAGATGCCAAATTTAGTTATCATGTGCTTACATTTTCAAACCAAAGAGGACAAGTAAAGAAACGCAATTCTGAAAGACTATCAAATTATTCCTACTTGATTTGTAAATTCCATATCAATTGTTGAATTAGGAATAGTTGATAGGGTTCATGAATTATTGTGACATAGGTTGGGATAAAATTTTTGAATTTAAGAAAAATTCATACGTGGAATTGAGCTTAGAGTTTTTGACTACTTTAGAAGTGGCCAATAAAACTACTACTAAGGATACGGTGGATAGTATAAAATTTTGATTGATGAATACATTTCATATAATCACTTTGGATGTGTTAAATGTTATTTTTGGATTTCCAAAAAAATGATTTATATGGTTATCATAAGGATTTTCAAGCTAGAGAATTTTGAACCCAAGAAACTAATTGTAGAAAAGTATTTTTTTCTGAGTCAGTCCAAATCATTTGCTTTAATGGACCCTGCCCTTCACTATATCCATAGATTTTTAACTTTTAGAATATTGGTAGAGGAGATAGTAATGGGTTGGTTTCTAAAGCTGAATTATTTGTTTTGTGGTGTATGGTGCATTTTAAGCCTTCTAATGCAAGGATATGGTTAAGTACACATTTAATTGATTGGCTAGGGTGAGAGTAGGAAAAATAATAGTTGAAGCATTTGTGACCAAAATTGTGGAATATCTCTACTTGCTAACAAGGAGAACATCGATGCAGCTAGTTCCAAGCAACTCAAGTCTTGACTTGAACTCCTTGGAGTCTATGAAAGTTGTCAAGAAATAAGGAGATCGATATTTTCTTATCGATGACGACATGAAGTAAGCTTTTAGTAGTAAGTGAGCTTGAGTTGTGGAAGTTGAAGCTGAATAAGAAGATGATGTTTTGCCACCTGAAGTAATGCATGAGAATGTTCTAATTGCTTCCGAGGATTACCAGTCACTGGTAACTCAATTCAGTGCCTTCCAGGCCTAATTCACTAACCACGTAACCCAATCGAGAGCATTTGAAAGGCAAGCAAATGAGAGGATCCATAACATTGAGGCTAACATAGCAGAGATTAGGAACTTCATGTCCAATTTGAATGCTTGCTTTGAATAGGCGCCACCCCCACCTTAGTATCGTATTTCTATCTTTTTCTTTTTATTGCTTATTAGTTTAATTTCTCTTAGTTTTAATTGTTGTCCTTGTTTGCGTTATTTTGTGTCTTAAATCCCTCTTCTATTTTCTTATCACATTGGGGACATAGTGATAGTTAAGTGAAAAGGGAGTAGTAGTTAATTAAAGAACATAAAATTAAATTTATAAAGGAAAATATTTTTAGCAGGTTCGGGATTCCATGACCAATTATAAACGATGGAGAGTGGAGTGAGAGTTTATAACACTTGTTAATGGTTCTTTGTTAATTTTAGCTAAGTATGCAGAGAATAGCTTGTTCGTGGAGCATTATGAGTATCAAGTTCTCAGTATGCGTTGATATCTTTGACTATTATTTGGTAATACTGTTGTTTTCATTGTTTGTTCTTTGTATAGTTAAGTTTTCTTAATTTTGCTTGGGGACAAGCATAGTTTAAGTGTGGGGAACTTGTTGTGACTAATTTTTATTAAAGGTGCAGGCCTTTATATTTTGATTTTAGTTACAAATTCCTGTGTTTTAATCCAAAGTTGAATGAAATGAGGATATGTGGTGTTGTATGTTTATGTAACAGAAAAACAAAGAAAATGGTGATGCATGACAAAAGGAGTCACGCCTATGACATTCCTTGTCATGGGCGTGACAATGGCACTCACAACCGTGACATTTTCTATCACCACCGTACACATTCTCATGCACTGAAATTAATATCACGCGTCAAGCATACAGGATGGCGGTGGATTAAAACAAAACCTAGACCTAGACTCTCTCTATAAATAGAAAAGTTTATAGAGAGAAAAGGAGGCTTGAGGCAGAAGAAAGAAAAGAAAAACAATAGAGAGCATTCGACTAGTAAGAAAGAGAGGAAAACAACAAAGAGGTGGCAAGAATGGACCAAAGGCAGAAAATGAGAGCTGAAACCCAGTTGGCATGAGCAACCATTCTTCTAGGCGAGATTAAAGTAGAGGCAGAAGGCAAGAGCCGACGTTAGAGAACTTGTGCTTGGAAAGATATTCACCTCCAACTTCCTCATCCTAGAGTTATTCATTTTGTTTATTCATTCTTATTTCATCTTCTGTTGCTGTTGTTTAAATTATTTCACTTAAACTTATTTCCTTTCTTATCGCTTTGATAGTCCATCTTTTGTTTATTTACTTTGTTTATCGCTTTAACATTTCTCTATTTACTGTTTAACATGGGATTGAAGTTTATAAAGATGATGAACTGTTTTTACTTCATTATGGGCTGATTATTTATTCTTGAGATTTAATGTAACTGATTTCATCTATTACGCATGGCTAAGTTACTGATTTATTGTCTTGTTATTTTCTATGGTTTCTAAAATTATTGGATGTAATAGTTTGGACAACTTTTACACCATTTTGATATTAATCGAAGAACGAGAGAAGAAGTTTAATATTAGAACAAGAAACTATAGACGCTTAAGTTATGAATTAGAAATATATTAACTTAAGTGGGTAATTATTAGTTGGGTACGAAAGATAGATTTATTTTATTATTTAAATTGATTTTAAAACCTAATTGTTAATTTTATCAAGATAATTATCCAATCAATTCGCCTTAGTCATGCATAGGAGATTAAATTAGTAAAGTTAATTTCTCAAGAGTTCACCAAATCGATTAATCAAATCATTCTTTACTTCTAATTAAATTAGTTTACTTGTTTTATTTTCTTTAAACCCTTTTCTCAACAAATTGGGTTAAAATGTTTAGGATTGTATTTGTTTTTATTTTTATTTTTATTCAAAGTTAATTTGAGTTAACAAATTTCACCTCCTTGAGAGACGACCCTTGGTATTTGACTACAATTACCTCATATAGTTGCAAGTGGGATAATCTATTTTTTGAGATTTGGATTATATTGAAGAATTTTAGAAAGGTCCAATATTTCTTTAATTGTTGGTACATGGTGAATGCTCAAAAAAATAAAATAATATATGTTACAAGCATAGTAAAAAAAAGTAGTATAAAGTTATTATGTCAATGGAATTATGGTGTGAAGGACCTATATTGTGAATAAATAAGTTTCATATAATTTTGTTTATGTAAATTTCCTTTAATATTATCACCCTTTTTATTATCCCTATCTTACCCTTACCTAATCCTCATTAAAACCTTGTAATAAGACCTTTTGATTTTTGTTTGGAGATATGATTTTATTGTAAACTTATGGTTAAGAATCTCCTTATGTATTGATTTAAGAGTTCCTACACTTTCCACCCTAAACATTTTGACTTCCTACATAGGTTGGTTGACTCACCACACATGAGGTAGAATACGTATGTGTCATAGGCACTATTTTTATTTAGTGCCTAATAAAATGATGGTGTTTATAGCCATGTTCGACTACGGAAGATGAGTATAAAATAGGGGTCGCACTAATCAATTTATTAGGTTTTATAAGGGTAATTTTTTATTCATTATTATCAATCCAAAGTTGTGTTTTGATGTTTTTGGTATATTTGATGAAGTTAAAACAATTTATCTATTGTTTTATGAAAATATAAAATAATTGAATTGTTTATATTGAGGCATGTAACTTTATATATTATAGGTACTAAAGGATGTTTCAAATTGTCTATGGTGTTAGTTACTAAATCAAACAAAGGAATATATACATAAATAAAACCAGGGGTTGAATTTCATAAACTTATATTAGTTTTTTTGCACTAATTTGATAATTGTGAGAGATCATTTTTATATAAATTAAACTATTGTCATATATGTTTAACTGGTGATATGAGGATTTGTTTTATAATGTAAATCATTTTTTCACTTGAATAAATCATCAAATGTAAATTACATGTATAAGAACACTATTCATCCAATTTTAAGCACACTTAATAATTTAATGAACACTTAGTACATCGAAATATATGGTTTTGTGTAGCCTTAGATTATTTACAAGCTCTTCTAAACGCAAGCAAGTTAATTCTTGTGTATATGTTAAGATAATATTACTGTTCATATAAGGATATTAGAGGAATTAATATATTTAATATTCTAATGTTTTTGATTCATTGTATGTAAAAAATTATGCAAAAGTTAATAGTTTAGACTTGACATTTTAAATAAATTTCATTACATTCATACTATAATTCACCTAGTTTCATCAAAATTCTAGAGTTATATTTAGTATATATGATACATTATTCAATTTTGCATTGGTCAAAATATGATAGTTAAGAAATTATTGAAAGAATTCACAATTCTATAAAATTAATGATAAACTAATGCAAATATGATTATATTTTAGGTATCATAACCTTTAATTTTATTCATTGTAATAAATCCAAAGAGTATATTTGGGTGATTAGTACCTTCAATTCACTCAAGAAAGTGTACAATTCATTGTTTGTTTTTGGATGATGATTGTAATCATATTCTTCATTAATAAATGATTCCTTAAATATAGATTAATTGTATATAAAAGTTATTCCATCCAATTTCAAATACTCTAATTAATTGTACCTTTATTACATTGATATATATATAAGCTTATGTCTCCTTTGGATGATTACATATGCCTATAAATATGGCCTAATCATGTTTTCATTTAGGAAAGATAAGAAGTAGTACATGCTGCCCAGCATAGGGGTCTTCCTTCTTATGTTGCTTTGTAGATCATAAGTGGAGTAGTAAATGTCTAAACATCCTTACATGAATTTTTACGCAAGTGTGTTTGCTCACATGTTAATACTTGGATTAAGTTAAGATTATTATGTTGATTAGAATATAGGGCGGTATTGTGTGTAAGGAATTAAATATAGTTTTAATAGAGTCAGGGTGTTGTTTGTACTTAGTAGTGGCATAGGCATATTAAAGTAAAGGTGACATTAATTTGTTTATTATGAATAGTTCATAAGTTGGCTTTTCCTATCTAATTTATTTTACAATATTTGATAAATTATATTTTTCCTCTAACATCATTCCCACCTCTGCTATTTTAAATTGCTTATACTAGAGGGCATATGTTAATCCTTCTAAATGCTTAATATAAGCAGACTTATTTTACATCATTCTTATCCACACGCTGTAAAATAAACAATATTTTACCTTTAATTTTTTCCACCAATTTTTGATTAAAAAAACTCATAATTTCATTACAATAGGCAAGTAAAAGGAAAAAAATTTAAAATGAGATAAAGTTGATAAATGCTTTAGTTGGGTATATTCCTAATAAAAGCTAAGATTAAGATAACAAATATATACCCACCAAAGCACTTACCATTCTTAATACATATTTGAGCCTCTCCATTATCTCCCCTTAAAACAAAGATTGTTTCACTATGATAAGAAAACAAAAGGGTTGAAAAGTGTTTTTATTAGGTATATCTCTTATCAAAACTAAAATTATGATAAATAAATCTTTGCCCAATCAACTATCCTTACCCAATCATCTTTATAGTAGTGTAGATTACATAATCTTTGAATTTAAATCCATTAAGAAAAATGTGACTGAACAGTAACAATTTTATAGTTTAAACAACATTAATTAACATATAAACAAATAAAAGTTTTACTTTTCATAATTTAATGGTTTTATATTCTTTTCCCCTTTTCATGATGGTTTCTTACTTATTTTCAAATGTTTACTTATTTGTATGATATTTGCAGTTAGAGAGTGTAAGTTACTTGAGAGAAATTGAGCAATTTTTATTATATAGACATGGAACCATTCATATTTATAGAATGTATACTAAACTTGTGATTATATAAAATGAACTTGGTTGATAATATGATCATACATGCAATGGCGTTCTTAAAAGAAGAAATAATGAACATTGTTTGGCATACAAGAGTTTGAGAATCCAAGTTCCTATAAAAGCATTATATTAAGTGAGTTGACCACAAGGGTGCAAACCTATAATTTTTTATTAAGAATTGAATTGAGTTGATATATATTAAATTAAGCTTTTACGTAATTGTAAGTAATCTTTTATCTTTTTTGGATGACATAAGGTATAGTATATAGTATGAAATAAGGTTGCATCTCTTCTCCTATTTCTTTTTTTTTTAAATCTTCTCTTATTTTTACCTGAAACATTTAGTGATTAAAGGAATATATTTAAGTGTTTAAACAGGGGTGCCTCACTTCTCTTATTTTTTCCCGAAACATATAGGATTTTTTTATTGTTTAAAGGAGTATATTTAGATGCTTAAACCATTGCAAGCCTATGGAACTTCAATTTGGATGTGTATTTTTGAATTTGGAAAAATAAAAAAGTTTACGATCACTACTTTGTAACCACCTTTACAAACGGGGGCTTCATAACCCTGCATCTTCACATATGCCCATCAGCTTTATTAATCCCCACTGAATGATAGGATATGTCCACTTTTCAGGAATACATGACAATAAAATTTTTTATATGTTACTAAAGAAATCCTATATCTCAATATCTCACACCCTCTTCTAATGATGATAATCCAATTGCTTTAATTTCTTGCCTTAAATGTCACTTCATAATAATTTACACGATGAAAATTTTTCATTTTAACCAACTACATATGGAGCAAGGTTTAGTTTAAGTCATCAACCAGGTTTGAACACTATTTACACAACTAAGAAAGAAAAGTAAGAAACCACGTGTTCTTCAATATGGATAATAGGGTTTTTTTTTCATTTGTAAGATAATCAATTATGTTTCATGGATATTATATCAAATTATTTTTCTAAAATACTATGACATGGTATTCTTATATCAACTTTTGCCACCTAAGTAACATAAATATTTGATTGTGCACAGATGTCCAAGATTTTTTTATTTAAAATTATGTTAGGGAACTTAAATTCCAACTGACACTATAAGGAAATTCATTTCAAATTCATATATCAAAAAGATTATCCTTGTTTAATGAGATTATAATAACAAACTCCTAAAGAACAAGAATTTCTAATAACATTTAGAACATCTCATATTTAAATAAAAAGATAAATGAATATAAATTAAATTGATGAATAAATGAAAAGAATATTTTTTGACACATTAAAAGGATTCCATATAGAAAAATAACTATTAAAGTCACAGGTAAATTTATGTTGACCTAATTACTAGCACAATAATTTTATATATTTTAAATCATCATTATTTTATTTTATGAATTTTTTAGCATCATTATATGATTTCAAGTTGTTGGTTATGACTTTACCATAAATAATATGTCCATCACAAGGGATATACCCTAACTGAGGATATTATATCCATAAAGAAATAAAAGGTCAAATTTATCATTAGTAATGACAATAAGGATAATGCATCATCAAATAAGGATGGTAAATGAGACTTATAAAGAAGCAAGTGGTAGATTTAACAATTTAGTTGGCCAACCATTTAACATTTTGTAGACATTTAAGGACGAATACATTTCCTTTTGTAATTGCATTTCATGTCTTTCTTTGTTGGAATGACTTTTTATGGCATCCAAATCTCCCGTACTCGAATAGAGGTAGAATATTTGTCAATTATGTATTGGTTGTCACTTGCATTAGTAAAGTAGTGACCAAAACTT
Organism: Erythroxylum baracoense; assembly: GCA_025629805.1. Lineage (NCBI taxonomy): Eukaryota > Viridiplantae > Streptophyta > Magnoliopsida > Malpighiales > Erythroxylaceae > Erythroxylum > Erythroxylum baracoense. Next base: position 10,963 of record JAOTAY010011869.1, read on the forward strand.
CTTAAATATTGTGGAAATATTAAGATCTACAACATATTAACCATGTTTGGTTATGTCGCCAGACATTATATTTAAGTTGTTTTGAAAAATGGATCAAAAACATTTAATCTTTATAAATTGATATTGTAAGTAGTTCACATCTAATGTAAAATCTATAGGGTAAAATATTGAATGTATATATTTATGGTATTGTATGAATTAGGACTATAATATAACTCAATAAGTAACTAAAGGATGCTTTTGTGTCAACATTCTAACATAGTATCCTTCTATAATTATGATGGGATAATATAAATCAATAAGTAACTAGAGAACACTTTTGTGTCAAAATTATGGCCTAGTATCCTTCTATAATTATGATGAGATCCTCTTATTTTATGAAGCCCCCTTATATAACTTTCTCATCTAACATTGCTAGTTCTAAAGTTTCTACCTTTGGCAATTATTCTTATCTAGCTCTATTTGAAGACTTATAAACTAAAATTTCAGCCAAAGTACTTGAATCAACATCTTCCATTGTCTTTAAATAAATTATAAATTAATAATGTACGAAATAGTTTCTAATATAATATATTAATGTTTTTAAAATATAATTAAATAAGATACCAACTGACCATCAATATATGTTCGTAATTTTATTTTCACAAAAATACATTTTCTTCGCATATCATTTTTGTCAATACTCCAAAATCAAGATAAAATGATGAATTTTTTCTTTGATTAAAAAAACTAGTAAATACAGTCAATATCAATTGAATCATATATTATTATTTTCTTTAAAAATATATAAACAAATTATAAAACTATTTAAAATAAAATTCATTTAAGAAAATATCTATTATTCATCCTTAAATTATAAGAAACACAAATAAGGTTATTGAAGTTCTGAAATTTCAAACAATCTTATTTTTTTTATATGAATATGTTAAAAACCAACCAAATTACATTCATAACCTAATGTTAAAGTTGTTTGACTGAGTAATATAATAGAAAGCTTTGTAATATTGGAGCATTTTTACCAAACAATCTCCTCTACTCATTTGTATTTTGAATTAATAGTTCTAGAAAATTTTAACGTTATGATATTGATAAGTAGTGAAACAAATTAATATTATGAAAACTTACTAGGCTCCATGTTTCTCATTGTAAGTTCTCTCTTCGTAAATGGTTTAGCAAGACTCCTTGAACCTTTATGATACAATTTTATTTTATTTATCATCTTTGAGTAAGCTACTAGTGAATCCTTTTAGTAAGATGGTTATTCCTATCACTAGTCAAGAATATTTGTATAAGGCATGTATAATTTCTCATTTTATTTAAAATGATTTATAATTGTCTAATGAACTCTATATATGCCATTATATATATAACACAAAGATGATTTTTTTGATCTAAGTTAATAGTCCTTAACAACCTAATAAGTGGAGTTATACCACTTGAGTCATATGATGAAGTCTTTTTGTTATATATATAATGGCGCGCGCCCGCGCCCGCGCCCACACACACACACACACACACACACAGAGAGAGAGAGAGAGAGAGAGACATACATACATACATACATACATACATATACACACATACATACTCTTTAATGACTTGAGACTTGAAAAGTATTTAATTGTCACTAAATTTTGAAGTACTTATTTATGAGCATAAATATTTTCAAATTTATAAATATAGCTAGAAACTTAATAGCAGTAGAATGCACAATCTCATCCTAATCTTCTTACATTCTTAACTAAGAAACAGATAGATGATTATACACAAAAGTTGTAATCTTAAATGCACGTAAAGTAAAATTAGAAATATGATATATACAACCAATATCTTTTAAATTGAGATACATAAGATGGACAGTGAATAAAAACTAATGATACACTCATATTTTGATTATAGCAAGTACATAGCTAACACAAAATTAGCCACTTTATTTGTAATAAATTAGAAAATATTTTTTGGTTTAATCTACTTAACAATTTAAGAAAATAATTCAAAAAAAGTATGAATATTTTTTACTATATTAGAAGCATCGACAAACAAGATAGAAGATGTTTCAATATTAGAATAAACTAAAAATTAATCAATGTTCTTTGCCTTTGATTAGTGTACCCATCTCCTATAATAATATATTATGATGTTTTCCTATTAAAATTTTACATATTCATAACCAAATAATATTCCTTTTTTAAATCTTGAAGACACGTAAGTCTTATAATAAGAAGGTAACTTAAATCCTAGTCATTGTTGTTATAGCAACGATTACTTCTTGAAAATAAGATGAATTTAAAGCATCCAAATGAATGTAAAAATGATAGAAACATATAGTCTAAGCTCTTTTACATGGCAAAATTAAATCCTTATCAATTAGAATACATTTTTAAATTGGTTTAGAATTAGGATTGGTTCTTGGAGAAAAATAAGAATCTATATTAATGCTAGATTTTCTTTTTTCTTTATCTAAGATGTGTTGTATTTCATCATCATTAAATGATAAATTATGAGTCTCCTTATATATAATTTTGTCTTTTTGCCTTATTGTCACAAATAAATTTTAATGAACTCATATACATCAACCCATATTAAAGTGAAGGTGTTACTTATCTAGTCATCAATAATGGTATTTTTAAGTAGTATTGAATGTGTGGAATTGCAGTATCATATATATTTAGAAAGTTCTTAAGTTTGCTAAAGCAAATTTTTATATTAAAGGATGACTTGGAAATTGTAACCATTAACTTGCAGGTGATTTATGGCAACCTATTTTTGTTAAATTTTAAGTTAATATCTACCTAAGTCATTATACTAAGCTATATGCAAGTGAATGAAATTAATGTAATTATTGCTTGAGAGTAACCAACTTAAGCCACTATACTGATAAAACTTAAGGACACAAGCCCTATACTCGATAGGCAAGTAGAGCACATATAGAATTGATCATTACTATGGCCTTTATGACTTATAGAGAAGATATCCAATGCCAAGGGGATCAAAGTCTAGGCTAGGGTTTTGGTGCCTAAGAACACATTTCAGAAATATTTATTCTTTTAAAAGGGCATGCCATATAATTCTTCTATAAAATGGTAAAAGATATGAGTTTTATATAATTTAAGTAATTTTATAAAATATTTTAGTTCTTGAAATTTTTTAAAACTCTTTCTTATTTTTTATTTTTAAACACTCTGTTTTAAACTTTTGTTAAACATAATGGTTAAATACATATGTATGAATATCATACGTATACCAATCAAATGTTATTGACATGGTAATATTAACTAATAAAACTTAACCTAAACTAATAGTTTATTATTAGAGATGGAAAAAGGGTCCAAATTCGATCAGAAACAACTTGTCTACAAGTTAGGGTAAAGATGCATACTTTTAGACCTCTTTAGACCCTACGTTTAACGAGATTTTTATTGGAATATTGTTGTTGTTGTTGTTGTTGGCAAAAAGGTTCGAGCTCAATCCGATATAAAATTAGTGAGTTTAGCCTAAATTAACTAAATTTTAGGTCAAAATAGTTTTTTTTATTTATTTTGGGGTTGAGTCGATTTCAAGCTCAAACTTCAAGATCTAACCAAGCTTGAAACCCAACTTATATATTAATCAACAAGTCACAGTTCTTATCTCAGGTGTCATTCTTTCATCGTTCTCCTTATCTCTTATACTTTATAAATTTACGCAATCAACGACATTATTGAAGAGAACAAAGTTATAGTTAGACTTATTGGAGTGTAAATAGGGAAACCCATTCATTTGAGTGGGTGAAAGAATGTTGGAGTACGAAGGGGGAAACTTATTTAATACTATGTCATCCAGAGAAGAAACCATCCAAAAATAAGACTAATTGTCTGTTTAGTTGAGCTTATATTAGTAGAGCTTTTGTCAGTAGAGTTTTTCTGAGAAGAGCTTTTTTAAAAAGTCAGTTGACTGTTTGGCTGTCAATTAAAA
>JAOTAY010011890.1:0-14915 GCA_025629805.1 Erythroxylum baracoense
AATTCATGTATCCATGTGGAGACAATGAACTTGCACTCTAAGTGCATGCATGGGAAGATGCATTATGGCATGCTACAACTCATGGTACACGGTAATGTCCATTATGCACTCAAGCATGCTAGATTCCTTCATCTAGCATCACCAATTTTGTCCATTAAGCTTTGAGTTTCAACTCCAACTCATGCTATTTAATTAGCTCTTCTAGCTTAAATAGTGTGAGCACATTTATAGCTAGCTTCAATTCCTAAGAACCAAAGATAAGCTGGGTAAATCTCAATTGAATCCAATTGAGCTTATCCCCAACTTTCCAGCTATTAACTAGTTTTAATAAGCTCCTACGAGCTCACCTTAAGCTAGCTTTAGACACTTGAGCTAAGGAAAAGTCATGTCAAGCCACTTATAGCGTACAGGAGCTTCATTGAGCTCCCTTGAGTTGAGGGTTAGCTACTTACATGAAACCCAAGTACTTTCAAATATATCTTGGTTGCGTTAAATGGAATTTGTAGCACTTAAGCTATAAAATTTCAATAATTCTCTATATTGTGAGCACTTAAATCCTACAAATTTCTTCTTAATTATCAACATGTTTAAGAAAAATTGCCTAAATACATACTTAGATCTTTGATGAGACCTTAGCTTCTTTTATATGTCCAATGACCATACTGTTTTATAGAACATTATTGTCTAAATAATGCAAGGAACTATTCCAAGTTCATTAAAGAACTTGTTGATTTAATTAATCATTTTCACTAAACAAAAAATTTATTTGGCCTAATTAACAATTAATGCTACATTGGAACGTTTCAATCTTAAAATAATATTGTTCTAATTAAAATATAACTTAATAAGGACTTACTTCTAAAGTTAATATCTATATAAACTTAAACTCAAATATCAACTTATACGTAGAATAATGGATATCTTTACTACTTCAGAAGTATATCAAATACTAAACACTTTTAGTACAATATATATAACAAGAATAAGAAAAATACTTTTGCATCTATCTTTATATATCTAGTTCCAAGAATTAAGTTGTTACTTTTTGACATCCAATATGAATTATTCTTCGACCACAATTATATTTTCAACAATTAAAAATATAACTTATTGCTCCCTATAAATAATTAGAGATGACCGTAAAGCTTAGGCCTGGCCCAGTTTAACCGCGTTTGAATAGGCTTCAGTCTAATCTTAGGCCTTTATTGAACATTTTTAAGCTGTAGGCTAATCAGGCTGCCTAGGCCTAAAGCTTCAGAGTTATAAGAAAATGATGTGATTCCGAGTAAAAAAGATGTTATTTTCTACTTTTTAACTTTAGAAAAAAAGGCCAAACTGGGCTTTGAGCCAATTTAGACCTGATTAGGCTTGGACTCAAATCAGGTGCCTTGGACCCAATCAGGCTTCAAGTTAGGCCAGACCTAGCATAGCCTATTGACATCCATATGAGCAATATGTCTCTATATACTCTCATTGAAGAAGATAACCTATACTCCCAGTAACCTTCTTGTACAAATGATAAATTCATAATTGTATCTGAAATAAACTCTTTGAATTCATCATGAAAGTGAATCTTTAAACATTTGTAGCCTTTCAACTATATATCAGATGTATCAACAAAGGCACTAATTCCAACTGTATGTATTGTTACAAGATTTGAACTTTTCAAATTTCATCTTACCCTCACTATTTATCTAGAAAATCATTCTCATATTTAAACAAACAATTTGTTTAATGAGTCCACGCAAAAAGAGCACTTTTTAAGATTAACATAAAGCTTCTTTTTTTCAAAACATTCAAAATAGATCCTAAATTTTCTAAATGCTCATCCATATTCTAATTATAAATTAAGATATTATCAAAATATACCATAACAAATTTGCCTATGAATGCATACAAAACATGATTCATTAATCTCATAAAAGTACTTGGTGCATTAATAAGACCAAATGGCATTACAAGTAGTTCATATAAACCATACTTAGTCTTAAAGGTAGCTTTCCATTCATCACCTTCTTGCATCCTAATTTTATAATAACTACTTTTCAAATCAATCTTACTAAAAACACGTGATCAATGTAATTCATCTAGCATATCATCAAGTCTAGGGATATGGTGTCTATACTTTACCGTTATGATGTTGATAACTCTACAATCAGCACACATTCTCCAAGTTCCATTCTTTTTAGGCACAAGAAGTACTGGAAATGCATATGGACTATGCTTTCCCTTACATACCCTTTTGCTATCAATTCCTCAACTTGCCTTTGAAGCTCTTTTGTCTCCTCGGGATTACTTCTATAAGTTGATTAGTTTGGAATTGAAACACCAAAAACAAGATCAATTTGATGTTCTATCTCCCTAATAGGAGGTAATCCACTAGGAACATACATAGGAAACACGTCCTCAAATTTTTGCAATAAAGAAACAACAACACTAGGCAAAGAAATGTTAAGTGCATTAGTGTTAAAATAAGCTTCCTTGTACAATAGTACAATCATTGGCTTCTTTGAAAACATAGCCTCATGACAGCACTCTCTTGTGCATAAAAGCTTGCTTGCTTCCTAGTTTCTCTCTTACCACACTCTTGATCTTCTCCTTTTTCCTCTCCACTCTAAGTTACTTCTTTTTCTCTCCTCTCGAGTTAAGCCACTCCTTTCCTTTCACTCGTAATTTTTTCTTTTTACTACTCTCAGCTTCACTCCCTCTTGTTGTGTCACTCTTTCTTTTAGCTCTAATTTGATCTTCAAACACTTGTCTAGGGGTTAATGGTAGAAGAGTGATTGGTTTCCCATTCATTTCAAACTAACACTTCCTTGTTTACCTTAATGTCCCCACAATCATTCAACCATTGAAGTTTATATGGTCATCGGTACTTTGTAGTAGGTAAATTTAGCTTCATCATGGTTGTAATAGCTGGAAAGGTATGATGCGTTTGAAATGGATGAGTTTTTGAGAGTTATGCCATTTTTAGTGATAGATGGTCTAGCTGGGCGCTAAAATGGAAACTGTTGCAAAAATGGGGAAATTTGTATAGGTTGCGTTTAGATTCTGGAAAAGAGATCAAAATGAAAGTTATAGAGGAGATGATGATGAACAACTTTGTTTTTTTGAGCAGAAGTTGATTTGGTGAGTGGTTTGTGAGATAACTGGAATGGGCAGAAAGTGATGTTTGGTGGTGAGATGGAGCAGAACAAAGTATCAATTGATAATTTTCAGAAAATTATCAAACCCAGGTGATCGTTTTTGGAAAACAAACAAACCCAACAGAAAATTTTTCCAAAGGAGACAAACTCATGTTTGAATTAATTTTTTTCAAGGATTATTCACAATGGAACAAAGGTAGCTATTTATAGACGAGGAAGGCACAAGGGCAGCCTCTTCATGTCCTAGTCGTGAGTTATAAGCCATCAAAACAGAAAACTAAATTCAATCACAACTTAAAATTAACTCTATTTATGAAAAAATAACTTAAATAGAAAATTAAAGGTCATAGCAAGCTAAAAGTCACAAAGTCAACAAGCCAACAATGCCATACTCTTCAGGAGTTGTTGGCCAGCCTCCTTCTTGATGTTATGGGCTTTGTTTGGGCTTTGGTCACTCTTCATAAAAACAAGCTTTGACTTCACCAAAAGGCTTTAGTAAGGCTTGGAATTGTAGAAAATTGTTGAGCCCAAATTTCTCGTCTCCAAATGTTGTAGCCGTGAGTTGTGGAGGCTCTCGTAGGCCCATTGCTTTCGTGTCTTCCATTGCTTGCTTGGATAGTCCTCCATCACACTTTATATTTGGCTTTTCTTTATAATAGTGCTTACACAAATTCTTGCCTTTTGCAACTTTTAGAATTTCTCTTTAATAAACCAAATCAAGACAATTAAACTTGTAGCAATTTAAAATGGACTAGTGTAATAAAGGAAACTGAAATAAACAAAAAGGATCAAGAACAAATAGAAACGGTTGCAAAGGAATAAGAACACAACAAATTAAGGATAGGAACAAAGAAATTAAATAACAAAGATAAGAATATTATGGGGCTTAAAGAAACAGAATGCACGTACAATTTCTAGTAGAATAAAGATTAACAACTAATATTTGACTAAGAAATCCTTATTAAAGAGGTATAGCTCTTGTAATAGGTAAACCAACTAGTCTCAATCTTCTTCTTTTCTTTTCAATCTGATAACTTACTCTCTTTTTTTCAAATTTTTATGTAGATATGTCAAACCTAGAAACCAACCTCGTTCTTCTTTTCTTTTCAAACAGATATCTTCTTTTTTAGATTTTTATATATATCAGATCTGTAATAATTATTGTACAAGAATCAAATAAAAAATAGAAATAAAGATTGAACGAATGAAAGGAGAAAGCTCGCAAAAAATAGGAACAACAAAACAAAATGAAAACAAGCGAAACAAAATGAAAATGAACAAAAGTAGGAACATACTAAGTTGAGGATAACCAAACATGATTTAGAGCCAAGCTCTGATACCAAATGATGTGAACCTCAAAGGATGAACCTTAAAACTCAAAAATCATACAATTTGGAAGTGAGGAACCAAAAAAGCTAAAACTAGTTTAGGATAGATAAACCTTGACTTGATGTCTATAAAAGACAAGAACCAAAGGTATAGGATAGGTTTTGAACCCTAAAAGATAATAATCTTGATAAGTTCACAAGTTCCCAAAAGAACCAAAAGAGAAATTAACCTCATTCAATGAATTATGAATTTTTCTGAAGTGTCTTGAACAATACACTTCTTAGGGATGGCAAAAGGCCCAACACTCCTATTGACATTCCTAACAATGCTTGCCCTTATATAGGCATTATTTTTAGCTAATTAAGGCAAGAAATCACCCTAATTGAATAATTTGACCAGAAGCATCATTTGAATGAGCTAATTAAGGTAAGAATTCTTACCCCAAATTTATTGAGATAGCTCGAAAATGTTAATTATTTGATGCCTAAAACCACTCATGATTTGTTAGGACAACTTGCACATGTTTCTTAATCTCTCCCCTGTTATTGTTCAGTTTGAGCATGTCTTGGAATGCTTGGAACAAATTGGAATAACTTAAGACACTCATTGGGCTTCTTGACTTAGCTTGGATCAGATTTATTGGGCCTTAAATACTTTCCAAGCTAATTAAAACTTGTTTAGTCCATATCCCTTCAATTATTCCATTTATAGCGTCCTATATCTTCTTGGCTCTAACTCTTGTAATTGGGCCTCCTTGAATGCTCAATAGATCCTTTAGAGCTTTGCTTATGCCAACTTGGTTCTTATCAGAAGTTAAAGTTGGTAATCGATGAAATGAAGATCGAAACAAGATTAAAAGGAAATCAAGGTCATTCACATGTTATATTACTATTTGTTAGCTCACTTTGTTAATTTGATGATCCAAAAGGCTCACCATGCATAATCATTTTATCTTACTTAATTGCCTGAGTTTTTACATTCATCAAGAGGCACTGAAGCCTTTGATTTTAATATAAAAGCCTCTTGTTCTTTCAAATAATCTTAGAGAAACATTTTGAGAAGTATTTTAATAATATTTGAATTAAACAAATTTGTTTTGAGTAATTGAATTGTTAAACTCATATTTTTTAGGAGATTAGTCAACCTATATGGTAGTTGTAGATTAATATAGGTTAAAGATGTAATGAGAGTGTGTAGCAACATTAGTTGATGTATTAGTTGAGCAATGTGCCATATTAGTCTACCAGTATGTATATTGGATGACCAGTGTTCCAACAGCTAGTGAATCTGCTAGTATATATGCATACTAATCGATAATTATACTATATATAAGTATTATAACAGTTACTTGTTGGCTCCATAGGCTATTTTAGGTCCCAAAATACTATAAGTAGGTGTTTTCTCATTGGTTCTAGTATCAAGAAGATTTTGGATGTTTTGTACACACATTTCATAGGGGTTTTCAATCATTTGAGCATCATTGTGTCATCATATTTGTGAGTGAGTCATTTTGGAGTTATAAAGTGAATAAGTGAGATATTTTCTAGTAATCTAAGTAGTATTGAGGTTCCTCTTCACCTTGGAAGCAGATTGTAAGAAAGTTTCCTCTTCACTATGAAAGATTGTACAAAGGTTGTTCTTCACCTTAAAAGAAGAATTAAAGTGGAATTTCTAAAGGAGTCTTGGGAGTGGACATAGGCAAGGGTGTTTGCGAAACCATTATAAATTGTTTTACACTCTCTCTTTAATTTATTGATCAATTTTTTAATTAATTTATAACAAGCAATTTTCTCATCCTTGTTTATATTGATTGTTATTAATTGTAACATTGGTTAGAAAAATTGTTAAAATTTGTAAATACCCAATTCACCCCCTCTCAAGGTTAGAGACTAACAATGTTGATCTAACTGACATGGCATAAAAAGATAACATCAATAATCCAACTTGTATTCTAGCCACTTATTTCGAGTTAGTTTTTGGAAGGATTTCAAATTTAAGACTGATTTGTATTTATTAGTTAAGGGATTTTCATCATTTGTGGCCTATTTAAAGAGGCAATATGTAGTATTACGGAAATCAGCATATCATCAATAAAATTTGACTGTTTCTTTATTGTGAGAGCTTTCTCTTGGCTTTTGAATCAAGAACTAAATCTGGTCTCTTCACGGTAACTTCTAGTGAGCAACTTATAACTTAGGTTCCAATCATCAAGTTTGGATGGGATCGGGTTCTTTGCTTGATTCAAGAATGTCTTAGTTGTTCCTTCACCAAGGTGTCACTTAACCTATAAAATAGTTCACTATTTAGAATCAACTAAAACAAGGTAAATTCTAGTCATAACAAAATATAAATGTAAGAAGAATAAGTATTGGTTAGATACCATAATTACCAAATGAGATGAGGGCTTTAATCATTTAGTTAGTTACTCCCACTATTTTATTCGAAATAATAGCCCTCTCTATCATTTTGAAAGAATAATCTCTCTAGTGGGCTAATATTTGATTTAAATTTAGTTAACCTTGAGTTACTTAACAAGCCAACCAAACTTAAATTAGGTAAATAACATTTTTATCAATCACTATCAGGTGACTCTTGGATCTATTAGGTGATAAGTCATGCCAAAACATCTCTTAAATGTTATTCATAATCGTGGCTTTAAATTCATATGATCATGAGTCACTCATCCAAATCATACAAATTTAGTAAAGTAGGACTCTTTAATTTAAGATAAAACATATTTGGGTTAAAGGATCCTTGAGTCACTCAACTAGCCTTACAACAAATAGAACTTTGGATTTGTGCTTAAATAATGGAAGGAAATAATCTCATTCTCAAATTGTAATTAATATTTTAATGAGAGATTTAATTTTATTCATCTCATCAAATAGAAAATTACATGTAATAATATCACATAAAAAATGCAATTTAAACATGCATCAAATATATATATATATATCAAATATACAAATAAAGAATGCAATTTCTCATGGTAATATGATCAAATTATATGCATAAAATATCAAGGTTCATTTGATTCTAATTAATGATCTTCATAATTATAATAATATTTTCAAATTCTTGGATAATTAAATTCCTATTCTAAACAAAAATTAAATTTGATGTGAAAACAATTTTCAGATCAATTTAGAAACTATTTCCAATTATATTGACTCCTTTAATAAAATATAATTGAAAAATTGTAATAAATTATGTTTCTTACCTTTTTCCAAATTTATAAGTAAGTCATTCTAATATAATTACATAACTATGTCTAATCTCATGAAAAATAATTTGTCTTTAATTAGAAAACTATTTTCTAAAATTAAAGAAAACTACTTTCAAAATTAAATAAAAATCTTAAATAATTAAGAAAGCCCTTTGTATTATTTCTTTAGAGACTAATTTCATAGTTAATTGGACAATCTTTCTTTACCAAATCATAAAAATATTAAAAAAGATCATTTTCTTAATTAATAAATCAAAACACTTTCCAAATTTAATTTAAAATTTTTTCAATAAATCAAAAACCTTATTATTCATAAATAAAGAAATAATTTGTAAATAAATAAATAATAATAATTTGGAAAATAAAATCCTAATGTTAATTTATTTAATCAAATTGAAGTAAATAAAACTTAATTAAGAAACATATCTCTTAACCACTTAAGAAAACACTTTTCCTAATTTTGGGACTCTAATTAATTAATTTCAATCTGATTGAGAATAACTAATTCTAATTTTGGAAACTTCTTTTCTAAATCAATATAATTGTTACTCTTAATCAAATTGAGAAAAATAATTACCTTAAAATTTGAAATTAAGATCTCATCTTAATCAATATAATCTCATTATATTGACTTATCTAACATAATCAAATTATAAGAGATTACCCTTCTAATTCTTTTCTTGATAATAATTATTGATTTAATAACTAATTTAATTTAATAATTCATCTATTTGAAAATTAAATTAAATTAAATTCCAAAATATTCATAATAAAGTTAATCCTTTTAAAGTATTTTCAAACAATTAGAAAACAATTTGATGTATTTATTAGGACTTTAAACCAATTTAAGGAAAACTAAGGCTTGAAACTCACAAATTATAATAAAAATTTGAATCAGGGAGTGCATGAACTAGACATTTCTGTAAGGCATGTGCTGTATGCCAATAGGCACCCCCGTTGTTTCAAAATATAGGGTTTTTGGGCTTTCTCTCCACCACCACCCTTTGTTCTCTTCTAGTAGTTGTCGCCTAAGTTGCTTCTACCTCTTGACACATCCTGAGCTACTCCCACTGATGATTCTTGTCTAGGCATATTGCTCGTTTAAAAGTGTTACCATATGGTCTTTAAATACCTTTAACTATTCCTAATCATTTGTGTATAGATCTATTTGTGGAATTTGTATTAGGATTGGCTAAAACTAGGAAGGGTCAGGCTTTTAGTTTTGTTGTTGTTGACAAGTTTTCCAAGATGGTATATTTCATAACACATCACACAAAAAATATGTAGTGATGGGGATCAAGATACTGACCGAACGGCTCAAGATGATGTTAGCAAATTTTCCCAAGACCTAATGTAAGGAATTAGAGGTCCAATGACTAAAGCAAGAACAACACGAATGAAAGAACTTTGCTAGGATTAATCATAGAGATGAAAGAAAAGGAGGTTATTCTTGAAGGTGCTAAGGCATTACCAAGATTAATTAATTACCTTTATTATTCTTGAAGGTGCTAAGGCATTACCAAGATTAATTAATTAACTTTATGTACAAGATGTTAGAAAAAAACTTAGTACGTGGGGAACAAAGCTTGGAGTCCAAGATACAATGTTGATCATGTGCACGTGGGGAACAAAGCTTGGAGTCCAAGACACAATGTTGATCATCGCACATGAGCTTGAAGGAAGCCCAATCTGCATAATTAAGATACAATAAGCAAGTGGGTTAGTTATGTTGATTCAATTAAGCCCAAATTTTCCTTTCTGTGTGAATAATGCCTTATTAAGACTTGTTCCTTAATAATTTTGACCATATCTAGATAGATTATATTGTTTCCTTAATTTAGGAGGTATCCATATTCAAGGCTGATTTGTATCCTAAAATTAAGGATTTCCTTTTTTATTTTGGTCTTTCCTACTTAGGTATGAACTAGGAATAGGTAAGAAAACCCTTTCCTTATAGGATTAGGGTATTATGATGCCTATTTAAAAGGCCATCTGATGTATTATCATTATTATCAATAAAAATTAAGGTATTTTCTAGCAAGCTTTGCTACTTCTTTTATGTTCTTGGTGGAATACAAATTTGACTTATCAAGGGAGTGATCAACTATTACGACATCTTAAGATTGGGGTTTTAAGGACTTAGCTTCCTTAAGGTTCTAATATGATTTGTTCATCCTGTTTTCTTGAATTCTGGGCACATATAACAAATGAATCAAAAGTTCCCAGAGCAGGTCGCCTAGTGGGTTCGTATCATATAGCGAATGTGGCTGAATTTTTCTTTCGAGAGATGGTATGACTTCATGGAATGCCTTGGAATATTGCTTCAGATTGAGATGCCAAATTCTTGAGCAATTTTTGGCATATTGTGGGGGAAACAAGGTACAAAACTTCTCTTTTCCATACTTGTCTTCCACAAACTGATAAACAAATTGTACTCTTATCTCTTTGTTGCATGCCATAATTAGAAAGAACTTTAAAACTTAGGAGGATTGTTTACCACGTGTTGAATTTGCTTATAATAAAGTGTGCATTCTGCTCTTACCCATTGTCCTTTTGAGATTATTTGATCCTTTGAGACCCTTATATTCATGCCTTTACCTGTTCATTAGTTTGCTATTACAAATGGAGAAAAGAAGGCCAAAATTGTGAAACAACTTTATATGAAGGTGCAACAACATATTGAGAGGCAAACTAATCATTATGTATCTAAAACCAATAAAGGATGCAAACAGGTTATTTTCTAACCAAGAAATTAGGTTTGGGTGCATATATGGGGAAGGAAAGGTTTCTAGAATGATGGAAATGAAAGTTGATGCCTTAAGAAGATGGACCATTCCGAGTAGTAGTGCACATTGGTGATAACGCCTACAAATTGTAGTTACTAGGTAACTATAATATTTATGATCTTTCTGCTTTTGATGTAGGTGGTGATTCGAGGACAAATCCTTTTGGGGAGAAGGGGAATGATAACACCTAGCTTGAGATGTCAAAAAATCTCCATTGAGTATAATACTTGGTTAGATTACGTGCTATAAAACTAAAGTAATGCAAGATGCACTTGGAGCCTTAGTGATGTGAGACCCAATAGGAACTTGTCCTAGAGAACCTTCAACAAGATGGAGTTATGCCCGGGAATGGCTAGAATCAAACGAACATATGGAAGTACAAGAAACAAAATTCAAAAGATAGAAAACATAATACAAAGAGAAAAGGGGGTTAGAGGGATGTTGGTCAATGGAAAGAACCCTAAGAGAACTTGTCTCTTAGAACCCTAGCCTTGAGACACCACAAAGGAAGACCACGCCTTTGATAAATCAAGTATTCTCAATGAATACAAAGAAAGAAAATATGCTCTGAATAATAGTCAATATTATTTCTGAATCAATCTCCTCAAAGTACATAGAGGGTGCCTATTTATAGGAAAAACTTTCTAAATAAATGTCCTAAGGCAGAAACTAAATAAAAGGAAATACCCTTAAAATAAAAGGAAACAAAATAAACTTAGAAAAGGTTTTGACTAGATGACCTTATTTCAAGGAAAACAAAAAGGAAACTAATTAAAACGTGATCTGAACATATTGGACCTTATGGAGCACGTCCTTCTCCTTATTTTTAAGTGGCACATGGTTGTCACATGGTATTTTACGTGAGTTATTCCAATTGGACTTAATATGGACCTTTGGACACTTTACGTTAGGCTTCAAAGAGTAATACAATGCCTTTTGGACCTTTATGAGATGCAATCTGACTCAACAATATGGGCTCTATCTCTTGAAGGTCAAATCAAACAATTTAATGCTTGCTTCATTGCTTTGCCCCTAGCTCTTATCATTGGGCCTCCAACACCTTGTAATGGATCTTTAGGAACATTAAACTTGAATGCTGGCCCTTTGGAATGGGAATTTCGTTCAGCCCCTTGCCTTCCACATTCAAACTTCCAATCTGATGCAATTTCAGCTCCTAAGCCTCTTTTTCCAGCTTATGTCCATGCAAGTCATATCCCAAGTTTCCTTGAGGCAGATCACAACATGTATGCTTCTCTTCTTGTCTTTCACATGCCCATGGTTCTCCATCATTTTTCCTCTAACCAGAGGCCTTTATCTGATGTGAACCTCAAGGATGAACCTTTGAACCCAAACAATCACATAATTGAAAACAAGGAAGCCAAGAAAGCTAGAAATAGACTTAGGAGAAAAAACCTTGAACCAATGTCTATAGAAGACGGGAACCAAAGGTATAGGATAGGTTTTGAAAGCCAAAAGATAATAAAGCAAGACAATTTCCACCTCCAAGAAAGCTAAATCAGGTCACAACAAACCTAAACAAAGGATAAAAAGAAGGATATGGACACCACACTCCAGAATAGATGATAAGAGGGAGTGATAAGTCAGGTTTGAATGCCACAAGATTGAATCAATCTTGATAAGTTATGCAATTCAATGAAGAACCCAAGAGAAGTTTCTCTCAATTCTCATAAAAATATGTCAAATTTTGTTTATGAATACATAAGATGCATATTTATATGCCCTAGGTCTAAACCTAACAAAGAAGTGAAAACAAGTATGTTTGGTATGGCCATTAGCCCAAAATTTGTAATACCCAGCCTTAGTTGGCTAATAAGCCCATTCAAGACCCAACTAACTCTAATATATGCCCACTAAGTACTTGGACGACATTAATAATACTTGGGTTGTATGTTCCACCTTCAAGGCTTCTCTTTTGGCCCAAAATAACTTGTTTAGTGCAAATATCTTAAATCAGCCAATTAAGTACTGCCTTCATCTTCTTAGCCCTTGACATTGTAATTGGACCATCTGGAGTGTGCAAAGGGTCTTTAATAACTGTCCGCACATTGGCTCCTTCATTCTCATCATTTTGAACCTTGAATAATACAACGCTTGCCTTAATCTTTTTCTTTTTTTGTTTTCAATCGAATAACATTTTTTTGATTTTTTTTCAAATTTTTTGTACATATATTAGACCTGGAAAAAATATAACACTAGAATTGAACAAAACTAGGAACAAAGATTGAACAAACGAAAGGAGAAAGCTCACAGAAAATGGGAACAACAAAGCAAAAAAAACAAGTGAAACAAAACGAAACAAATAGAAGGAAGAACCCACTAAATTAAGGATAACTAAACCTAATTTAGACCCAAACTCTGATAACAAATGATGTGAACCTCAAGGATGAACCTTGAAACCCAACAATCACACAATTGGAAGCAAGGAAGCCAAGAAAGCTAAAAACAAGTTTAGGAGAAAAAACCTTGACCTGATGTCTATAGAAGACAGGAACCAAAGGTATAAGATAGGTTTTGAATGCCACAAGGTAACAATCTTGATAAGTTCATGAGTTTACAGAGGAACCAAAAGAGAGATTATTCTCACTCCAATTATGAATTTTCTAAACCTTAACCAATGCAACACTTTCCCTTATATAGGCATTAAGGTAAAAGCTAGTTAAGGTAAGAAATCATCCTAATTGAATAATTTGATCAGAATCATTATTTGATTGAGCTAATTAAGGTAAGATCTAGTTAAGTTAAGAAATCACTCTAATTGATAATTTGGACAGAATTATTATTTGATTGAACTAATTATGGTAAAAAATCATTCCTATTTTGTTGAGACAGCTTACACACGTTTTTGAATGTCTCCCACGAATCTTAGAATGCTTGAAACAAATTGAAATATTTTAGACACTCATTGAGCTTCTTAACTCAGCTTAGATTAGATTTATTGGGCCTTGAATACTTTCCAAGCTAATTAGAGTTCGTTTAGTATGTATATCTTCAATTAACCCATTTATTGTTTTCTTTATCTTCTAGGCTCTAGCTCTTGTAATTGAGCCTCCTTGAATGCTTAATGGCTTCTTTAGAACTTTGCTTAGGCCAGCTTGATTCTCATCATTTTCTAAAGGCGATAAGTAGAGTTATGCTTGAACTCTATTTAATTTTTCCAATGCATCCTCAGCTTTTAGCTGAGTGTTGTTGGCGCAAAATATTTAATCTCTAACTCCTTCACTCTGTGGAGCTTTCGCATGTAGATATATGACTTATGAACCTTTAAGGTTGAAGTCTCTCTGCATTACTTCTTCAAAGTCCTTTAGATCAATAAGGAATTTATATGAAAGGTGATCTCCTTATTAAAAAATTTTTGAACCACAATTTTGGTATGGATAGGAAACAATAAATTATTGAATCGTGCTTTGCTCTTAAGGAAGGAACTCAACCATTTTTCGTTGACTAGGACTCTATCAATGTTTTTTCTCAAGTACCACCAATATTTTCTTTTGTTGTTTCAAGTGAAATAGTTACCCTCCATCCTTAAATTAGTAACCTGATTACTTTCTACACAATCTCTAAAATCCTAAATGATTCTGTAAACCATAGTTACCTTTAACCTCATAATCATGAATCACGACACTGAAATCCCATTAAATGATCTAGAAGGTTTTATAGCAGATTCCAAATCTTTTAGCTTATTAGTTCTTTGGAAATTGAGAATATATATACAAAGGTCACTGGAAAATCAATCAATTTCTTTTTCATTCTAATTGAAAGATGTATTAGTTGATTTTTAGCAATGGATTGAATTATACTAATGCAATCAAGATTAAATGCAATAATTATTCTACCATTGAAGTAAGTATAGTTTATTGCCATTCTTCTTTCTATTAGACCTCCTTCTAATGGCTATTTTGAAACCATTTTCTAAGCACGTTGATAGAGAATCATGGGCATGTGAAAGACAAGAAGAGAAGCATAAATGGTGTGATCCGCCTCAAGGAAGCCTAGGTTATGACTTGCATGGACATAAGCTTGCAAAAGGAGGCTTAGGAGCTGAAATTGGATCAGATTTGAAGTCTGAATGTGCAAGGCAACGGTCTGAACAAAATTCCCATATCAAAGGCCAAACATCCAAGTCTAATGTTCCTAAAGATCCATTACAAGATGTTGGAGGCCCAATGAAAAGAGTTAGGGCCAAAGCAATGAAACAAACATTGAATTGTTTGATTCAAGACCTTCAAGAGATAGAACCCATGTTGTTGAGTCAGATTTTATCTCATAAAGATCAAAGAGGCATTGTCTTAATCCTTGAAGCCCATCATGAAGTGTCCAAAGGTCCACATGAAGTCCAATTAGGAGAACTCACTTAAAATACCATGTGACAACCATGTGCCACTTAAAAATAAGGAGAAGGACGTGATC
>JAOTAY010011910.1:0-14914 GCA_025629805.1 Erythroxylum baracoense
AAACTGATGAAAAGTGAATTTGAAATGAGCATGATGGGTGAATTAAAATTCTTTCTTGGTTTACAAGTTATGCAAACGGAAGAAAAGATTTTTATTCATCAATAGAAGTATATCAAAGAATTGTTGGTTAAATATGGAATGGATAAAGTAAAACCGATTTCAACTCCTATGCATCCTTTAAACCCTTTGTCTAAGGATGAAGCAGGTAAGAAGGTTAATCAAACCCTTTTTAGAGGAATTATTGGTTCTTTACTTTACTTTACAGCAAGCAAACCTGATATTTTGTTTAGTGTTTGTTTGTGTGCTAGATTTCAAGCAGATCTTAGAGAAACTCATTATATTACTGTTAAAAGAATTTTGAGATATCTATCAGGTTCTACTAATCTTTTCTTAATGTATGAGAAAGGTAAAGATTTCAGGTTAATTGGTTACCTGATGCTGATTACACTGGAGACAGGATTGATAAGAAGAGTACAAGTGGAGGCTGTCACTTTCTTGGCCATAATCTAGTTTCATGGCCTAGTACGAGGCAAAGCTCAATTACTCTATCTACTGCAGAAGTTGAATATGTGTCAGCTGCAAGTTGTTGCTCGCAGACTTTATGGATTAAATATCAGTTAGAAGATTATTCAGTACCAGAAGAACAAATCCTAATCTTTTGTGACAACAGAACTGATATCAACCTATCGAAGAATCCAATACAACACTTAAGGGTAAATCATATCAAAGTTAGGCATCATTTCCTATGAGACTATGTACAGAGAGGAATCGTTAGTCTACAGATTGTTGAGACAAATCATCAACGGGTAGATATCTTCACTAAGCCCTTGAATGAAGAAAGATTAAAAGAAATTAGATGAAACATGAATATGGTAGTATTGAGTGATCAATCATCTGACACGTCATGACCCAAATGATTTTTACAGTAAGAAGATAAAAAGTCGTAAGTCTTCAAGAGCACAGTAACTGTAAGTTACAGATGGTAATTCTTTTGAGAAGGAAGTGTAAAGGGAAATCCTCTCAAAAGGTTCAGAAGATCACCGACTCTAGAATACTCTAGAAATCTTCTAAAATCGACTTTTGCAGAGCTCTCAAACAAAAAACGTTTCATTACTCCTGGTTTCAAGTCCTTTCGTTTACATTCTTATCTTCAGAGACTAATCTCATTACGTTGAGAAAGTTCCTATTGTCTAAAGATCATACTGGAGCAAGCTATGATTTATGGAAGGCTCGTTGATTTCGACTCCTTGAAGAAGAATCAGATGGATATTGAATCAGAAGTTGATGCAGCGGGATGGAAGAACTTCTTTCAGGTTCATAAAGTAGTTTATCTGAATGAAGTTTATGAGTTTTGGAAGAATGCGAAAGTAGTAGACGATACTATAGTATCAATGGTGGATAGATAGTTAGTTATTGTGACATTGGAGCTAATCGAGAAGGTCTGTGGATGTCCATGTGTTGGAGCAGAGGTGTCTCATAACACTAGATGGATGACTGATAGCCTTATAGAGAAGGCACATGTAAATCGACAACTTTATGGAAGTAGTGACCCAAAGGACAAGAAGGCATCAAATCTTGTTCCGAAGGCTAGGGTTCTACATTCTATACTTTTTCACTGCATTCTACAAAGAACAGGATCGAAGAATGTTGTGACAACAATAGATGAACAATGCCTATTCTACGTACTCAACCATCAGGCCATAAATCTTCCACACCTAATTTTGAGGTATATGATGAAGATAAAGAGGGATTCCAATGCCTTACCATATGGCATGATGTTAACAAGAATCTTTAGAGATTTTGGAATTCTTCTTGACAGAGGAAACAGGGTGAAGATGAATATCAAAAGCATTATTAATGCGTCTACTATATGCAGAATGGAATTGAAAACTCAAGAAAAGGAGGAGACAATTTCCATGGCAAAAGCAAGGACTGAGGGGGAGCATACTGTTAGACGCAGAGTAAGGGGAAATGTTATTCCCACTGAAAATAAGAAATCTCAATCCTCTGGAAGAATGGTTACAGATGAAAAGAAGATTAAATCATCTGAGGTAGTAGCTAAAGATAGGATGATTTTACAGAAAGAAGAAAGCCAGGTGCATCTATCTAAAAAATAAGTATCGTTCAAAAGAAAAAGAGAGACACTTGATGTTTTGCAAGTTAAAAAATCTAGAAGATCACTAAGGTTACTAACTCTCCGACAACAAGAGCAGAAGAGATGAAAAGGATTGATTCCTGGTGAAGATTCTAAAAAGATAGAAAAAGCACCATAGGCTACTTGGTCTTTGGTCTCAATTTTGCAATAATAGTAGCTAAAGTCAACAAAAGACACAGAAATTAAAAGGAAGTTGGAGTTTTAAAGAAAGAGACACTAACCACAACCACCTTCTAGACTGGTAGAAGAAAATAAGAAGTTGAAAGCCAGTCAGTAAGAGAGTACTTCAATTGGTGGTCAAAAAGAAAAATCAGTTGAAAACAAATCAGTATCTCATAGTCCTATCAAAAAAGAGGACTTAAGAATGAAGGTGATAGAAGAAATTGTACCTGTTAGAAACAGAAGTTCAATCATTATAAGAGAACCTGTGAAAAGATTAATTAAGGTACAAGTTGAACCTATCTTAGTTAATAATCAGTTTATACATCTTCTGAACCATGAAGAAAGAAGATTATATGGGATTCTAAGAGATGAAAAATTAGAACCATATTCGTTGAAGATGACAAAGGATCGATATACTATCTACCTAATTACAAGTAGAACATTGATCAAGATTGTACCTAATGTACAACCTATAGCTTCAAACATTGTACGCAATGTAGAAAAAGGGAAATAGAAGATGTACCCTGATGGAAAAACAGGTGACCTTACAGATGAACAAATACAAGAAGCTGTGAGAAACATAGATGAGACATGCAATGCAGAGCAACCAAAAGGAATCCATGTTTCACACAGCATTAGGAAGTCATTGCAGACGCTTCACCATAGATGCAACTTCTCAGGTAGTTGGAAGAGTGACTAAAGGACAGTTCAGAACTATCATGGTTGAAGGTATCAGTTTCAACTTATAAACTCTTGTGCACATAATCATGCACCTTAGACCTTTAAGTTCTATATCTCCAATTAAAGATGTCCTTCACCTTCTTGGCAAACTAATACCAAAACTAAAAAAACCTAATGATCTTGTTCTCCCTGAAGGAAAACAATTGCTCAAACCTCCTACTTTAAAAATCATTGAATTAGATATTTTACCTTCAGAAACACATGTTGAAACAAACTTTTATCCATCAAGTGCACCTCAACAAGTTCCTACAATTTGTATGGAAGAAGTTTGTCACTCTTAGCAGTGGATTCAGGAAGCCTTATTGAATGAGATTGAAGAAATTCATACTAAGGTTGATGATTTGAGTGATCCAGTTGGTGATCTATATGAGCAAGTAGCATATCTACGAGTGTCAATAGAAGAAGACCTCAACTTGATCAGAACTGATATGCAACGTATGTTTTCTGAAATCATGGAGCATCTGAGATAACCTTTTTGATTCATAACAAATAGAGGGAGAAGAACAGAAGAAAGGGATAAAAAAGTAGAAGGAAGAAGAAAGAAGAAAAGAATAGGGGAGAAGAGGAGAAAAATAGAAGAAAGAAAAACAGAAGGAAGAAAAGTAGAAGCAGAAGAAAGAAAAACATAAAAAAGAAGAGAATAATAGATAGAAGAAAAGAAGGTAGCATATGTGTATATTGCCTAATGTCTTCTTATTCATTATCTGAATAAAAAATTGTTCATTCACTTTTACCTTTCTAAATTATGATTATTTGTTATCATCAAAAAGGGGGAGATTGTTAAGTAAGGAGGACTTTACAATGATTAATTTTAATGACAATCAAATAATAATAATGTTAGAAATAAATGAACTATTTTGATGAGTGTGTTAAGGGTGCAGAAGTACAAAACACAAAAGAAGAAAACACAGAAGAAAGAAAGACACAGAAGAAGGAGAAGATACAGAAGAAGCGAAACACAGAAGAAACTTAAAGACACAGAAGAAGCAGAAGATACAGAAGAAGCAAAACACAGAAGAAGCAGAAGATATAGAAGAAAGCAAAAAATAAAACGAAAGCACAGAAGAAGTGGAGAACATAGAAGAAAGGAAAACATAGAAGACACATAAGAAGTGCAAAAACACAGAGGAAGTAGAAGAAACAGAAGAATCAAAACACAGAAGAAGCAGAAGATACAGAAGAAAGCAAAACACAAAAGAAGCGTAAAGACACAGAAGAAGTAGAAGATACAGAAGAAGTGCAAAGACACAAAAGAAGCAGAAGATACAGAAAAAGTGCAAAAACACAGAAGAAGCAGAAGAAACAGAAGAAGCAAAACACAGAAGAAGCAGAAGATACAGAATAAGTGCAAAGACACAGAAGAAGCAGAAGATACAGAAGAAGCAGATCACAGAAGAAGCAGAAGATACAGAAGAAAGCAAAACATAGACGATACAAAGTAGAAGATACGTTAGTAAGTCAAACAGATAGTTAGTTGGAGTTAGTTACAGTACTCAACTAAATAACAGTTATCAAGATTCAAGAAGCAGTTGGAGACTTAGACTATAAATACTAGTTATAGTCGAAGAATGAACAACTTTTTAACTTTTCCGAAAACCTTTGAACAATTAGTGATCTTTGAGCTTTCAAATGTATATTTAGAAAAGAAAAATTCTGTAGTGCAATACTGGAGAGCTAAACCTACTGTAACAAAAGCTCACAGTATCTTTCTAGTAAGAGAAAGAAAGGCTAAGAGCCTGGAGAGGCTAAGATAGCTTAAAGAATACTTGATGTAAGAGACCTGAAGAGGCTCTGGAAGGGAAGAAAGAATACTTGTAAACTTGTTGAAGTATAGTGAAAACTCAGAAGAATTTTAAGGACTAGACATAGCCCACAGTTTAAAGTGAACCAGTATAAAATTGCGGAGTCTATCTTCTATCTTTCAACTTATTTTATTTTATTTTTTAAAATAAGTATACAGAAGTTATTTGCAATTTATCTTCATAACAATTTTTGTATAACGTTCGTGATATTCTTTTAACAAGTTAGAGAAGTTTTTATCAAGAAATATTTACAAAAGGAATACACAATTCAACCCCCCTTCTCGTGTATAACATATATTGTACATAATTTCTATATTAACGTGTGATTTACTTCATAGGTAACTGAATCGGGTCACAGTGAACAACAAGTGCCCGTTAATTAGAATCGATGATTTGTTTAACCAGTTTTAGGGAGCACAGTTGTTCAGTAATTTAGATATGAAATCTGGGTACTAACAGCTGAAGATAGCAAAGGCTGATGTATTTTAGGGGCAGGTATGGACATTATGAGCTTTTAGTAATGCCGTTAAGGTTAACTAATGCCCCAACTGCATTTATGACATTGATGAATAAGTTGTTTCAGCCCTACCTAGATCACTTCGTGATAGTGTTTATCGATGACATTTTGGTGTATTCGAAGAATAGAGAAGAGCATGCTGAGCACTTGAGAGTGATACTACAGATTATGAGGGAGAAATAATTATATGCTAAATTTAGTAATTGTGAGTTTTGGAGGCTTTGAAGAATGTGTCTAAGATCTAAAATTTCTTAGCATCAGCCAGATATTATCAAAGGTTTGTCGAGGGATTTTGTTTGATCCCAACCACCCTGACTAAACTTATGAGAAAGAATATGGTCTTAAAATGGAATGATGAGTGTTAGAGAAGTTTTGAGGAACTGAAACATTGGTTGACTACAGCATCAGTGTTGACTATTCCATCGAGAACTAGTGGTTATGTAGTATACAATGATGCTTCGCATCAAGGATTAGGATGTATATTGATGCAGTATAGTAAGCTGCTAGCCTATGCATCGAGACAATTAAGGTATCATAAGATGAGCTATCCGATATATAATTTAGAGCTTGCAATAGTAGTCTTTGCTCTAAAGATATGGAGATAATATTTATATAGAGAGACATTCTAGATATACACTAATCATAAGAGCTTGAGGTATCTGCTGAGTCAGAAGGAATTGAATATGAGACAGAGAAGATGGATTGAGTTGTTAAATGATTATGACTGTACGATTGAGTATCATCTTGGAAAGCTAATATAGTGGTTGATCCATTAAGTAGGAAGTCGAATAGCAATGTAACTTAGATTCAATTATCAAGGTTACCAAGCTTGATTTAATTGAGAGCATTAAATGTGGAGTTAAATTTAGAGCTGAATGAAGCCTTGATTGCTATGCTAAAGTTGAGACTGATGTTGCATGATAGAATTAGAAGGGCTTAGAGTAAAGATCTGAAATGGTGAAGTTGATTCAGAAGATTAGGATGAATCCAGATTCTAAATTTAAATTGAGAAATGAAACATTATGGTTAAAGCAGAGAATATGTGTGCCTAATGTAGATGAACTGAGAAAGGAAATTCTTGAAGAGGCCCATGCAGCAGCTTATGCTATGCATTATAGTATTACCAAGATGTATAATATGCTAAAGTAGCATTTTTGGTAGCTAGGGATGGAGAAACAAGTAGAAGATTATGTAGCTAAGTGTCTAACTTGCCAGCAGGTTAAGGCCAAACATTAGGCTCCAGTTGGGAAGCTTCATTCATTACCTATTTTGAAGTGGAAATAAGAATGAATCATAATGGATTTCATTATAGGATTGCCTAAGACTCCAAGACAAATTGATGCTATATGGGTTGTAGTGGACTGATTGATTAAATCAGTCCATTTCATACCAGGAGGGAGAGTAGTTTACTAGACTAGTTAGCAAGAAGGTATGTGAATGAGATTATGAGACCATATGGGGTTCCAGTGTCTATAGCATTGAACAGGGATCCTAGATTTACTCGAGGTTTTATAAGAGCCTACAGTCGGCTGTAGGTATGAAACTGAACTTCAGTACTGCATTTCATCCTCAAACAAATGGACAGAGTGAAAGGATACTCAAGATTGTTGAGAATATGCTTAGAGAATGTGTATTAGAGTTTTAAGGAGCTTCGGATCAGTGTATGGCTTTGATTAAAATTGCTTACAATAACCACTACCACAATAGTATCGGAATGGCACCTTATAAGGCAATGTATGGAAAGAAATGTCGATTGCCTCTATATTAGGATGAAGAAGGTTTTAGAATGATAGAAAGCTCATAATTGATAAAAGATACTATGGATAAGGTGAAACTCATCCAAAGTTGAATAAAAGCAATGTAAGATAGACAGAAGAGTTATGTAGATCATCACAGAAAGGATATGGAATACAGTGTAGGAGGCAAAATATTTCTAAGAGTCTCACTTTAGCGAGGAGTGTTGAGACTTGGCAAGAAGGGCAAATTAAGCCTGATGTACATTGGTCCTTATGAGATTATTGAAAGGGTAAGACCATTGACGTACATATTAGCCTTATCGACTAAAATGTCTTAGGTACATAATGTTTCGACATAAGTATCTTTAGGAGATATAGATTGGACCCAATGCATGTATTTTTGGCTCAAGATATTGAAGTTGCTAGTAATATGAGTTATGTAGAGGAGCCGATCAAGATAGTGGGTTTCAAACAAAACAATTGAGTAATCGAGTAATTCTATTGGTGAATGTTCTATGGAAAAATCACTCGAGTAAAGAAGCAACTTAGGAAATAGAGGAGCATATGAGGAAGAAATATCCCTACCTATTTCTTCAATCAAGTAAGAATTTTGAGGATGAAATTTCTTAAGGAGGGGAGAATTGTAACATCCCATTATTCCATGATCAGGGTTAGAACCCTAAGATAGCATACATGAGAGCTTATTGAGAATTTAGAAATACATTTCATGCATTATATGGCATACTCATACATGTGAATAATCATTAAAATAATTGTACATGCATTTCATCGACATCTTCCAAGTATAAGTGATTTTAATGCGATTAAAATGTGAATTGTGAATTATTTGTCTTGAAAATGGAATTGGTGTGTATTAGAATTGATTTAGTATTTTTGGCAACATTTCGAAAATTTCTAAAAATTTGGGGTATTTTTGACTAGGAAAAATGTAGAAATAAGTCACAAACGGAAGTGTGGCATTTAGTATCTTAGATGAAGGAAAAATGGAATAATTATGGAGTGACAAATGGACCTATTAATGTGTGACATGTGGATCAATAGCTAAGAGACAAATGGTAGCCTCACATAGGTGACAAATGGTAGACATGCATTGGAGATATGTGTCAAGACAAATGAGACACCGAAGTCACTTTTTGGGCAAGGAAGTTTCTGCAGCTCCCTTGTTGTTCACTACCAAAAACATCATCTTTCTCCTTACTCTTCATCACTGAAACACCTAGTTGAGTATTCTTTGTGTTACTGGCTTATCCACGTCACACATTGCAAAGTCTTCAGCCATTTGAGGTTTTCGAATCCTACTGAATCCTTGTGTTTTTAAATCCATCAAAATCTCTTATTTGCTCTCCCAATTTATAGAATTTTGCTGAAGGATTTGAAGGTTAAAACAAGTAATTTATGCTTCAAAGTTTTATGGTGGTGTAAATGACATTTTGTTGAGGTTTTCATGTTTGTAAATGGATGCACCCATGAGTGAAGTACGTTTTCATGCCTGTGGATTGATGCATGTGTGAGAGATGTTAATTGATGCTTAAGTGATGTTGGAAGAAGCAAATTGAGTGATATAAATAAAAAGATGCAGGATTGTGAGAAATGGAGTAATGTCTTAAAATAATGATGAGTGAAGAGACCAAAGTGCAGAAAAATATGGAATTAGGTTTTGGTTTTGGGTGGTGATCATTCATGAATTTGTGAATTGTGACTAGAGAATTTTGAATTAGAAATTTAGTTTTAATTGAATCATCAACTTGAAATGATAGAGAAATGATACAATTTGGGTAATGAAGTGTGCTGGAGCATATTATATGTAGTGTTTTCCTGAATATATATCTGTATTTTGGCTATAACTTGATCTATGAATATCCAAATCGGATGGATTTTGATTTAAAATAAACTAGAAATATATGGCTATATTTTTCATGAAGGAATCGCATTTAAATCAGTCCTTAATAATCTTAAAAATTTTCTTGAAGTTCAAAATTATGTTTTATCGAGGTATAAGAACAGTCTTTAGTGTTTTAATTATAACGTGCATGATACAGAACCAAAATGTATGAATTTGATATCAAAACGTTTTCCCCTAAAACATCATTTTTAAGGGCATAAGGGTCATACAAAGCTGACCTAAAAATCTATCATGAGAAAAATTGGAAAACTGGAGGATAAGTGGGAGATTTGTTTCTGTCACGATCGCAGCAGGGGGTGTCACAATCATAGGAAGTGAATTTTCATGGAAATGTTTCGATTACGCAATGGTTTAACCAATTAAAGGTGAAGTATATAATTATGATACTTTTGGACTTAATTTGGGCTTAAAATGAGGACATAATTGAGTGGATAAATTGCTTGGCACTATGAATGTGATGTTATGGATTTCATGAATGAGAATGTGTAATTGAAGATGCCTAATTAATTGAATAGAGTTTGATAAGGGGATGCAATCAAATAGGTAGTTGAATTAGTGTGTAATGATGTTATATTAGAGGTTGGGAATTGTGGGAAAATTGGTGTTACAATATGTGTTGAATTCAGATGAATGGAGGAGGAAAATTGCAGGGCACAATCGTGGCTGTCACCCTATGATCGAGACCTAACAGAAAATGTTTCTATCATGATCGTGCTATCATGACCCTTACAGCACAACCTTGGCCTGGCCAAGAAATGTTTCTGTCATGATCGTGGCCAGACCTATGGAGAAAAAGAGTTGTCTTTTGAATGAAACTTGAACCAACCAATGCTAGGGTATTTCTATATGAGGTATTGAGGGTTAAATAAAAGCTTAACAAATCTAGTTAGTGTTGAATGAAAGGATTACAGTGAGAAAGGGTTTTATAAATTAAAGAATGATTGGAAGGTGTGGTAAATTGTTTATAAAGTGTAATAAAGAAACATACTCAATAATT
Organism: Erythroxylum baracoense; assembly: GCA_025629805.1. Classification (NCBI taxonomy): domain Eukaryota; kingdom Viridiplantae; phylum Streptophyta; class Magnoliopsida; order Malpighiales; family Erythroxylaceae; genus Erythroxylum; species Erythroxylum baracoense. The sequence continues at coordinate 10,035 of JAOTAY010011910.1, forward strand.
TGTCATTAAACATGCATAATACATTAAACATGCATAAATGTACTTATGATTGATTATTCTTATGAAAATGCATATGAGTGACACATAAATGTATGCGATTATATATAGAGAAGCACATTGAGCAACCGCTTCTAGACATTGCCGGTACTTCAAGGCAGTACGCTAAAGACAGCAATTTTGAGTAACCTAAGATGGTCTCAAGTTGATTGGTTACTTGATTTTGAATTGAATTGATATGTGATGTATGTGTACTGAATTCTGGACATAAAATGTCCGAGGCGTTTAATGCTTGAATAATACATTAGGATAGCTAAGAGATAAATGGTAGCCTTACATAGGTGAAAAATGGTAGACACGCATTGGAGACATGTGTCAAGACATAAATGAGACACCTAAGTCACTTTTTTGGGCAAGGAAGTTTCTGTAGCTCCCTTGTTGTTCACCGCTGAAAACATCATCTTTCTCCTCGCTCTTCATCATCGAAACACCTAATTGAGTATTTCTTGTGTTACTGGCTTATCAATGTTACACCTTCCAAGGTCTTTAGTCACTTGAGGTTTTCGAATGTTGCTAAATCCGTGTGTTTTTACATATGTCAAAATCTATTATTTGCCTTCCCCATTTCTAGAATTTTGCTGAATGATTTGAAGGTTAAAACAAGTAAGTTATGCTTGAAGTTTCATCGTAGTGTAAATGACATTTTATTGAGGTTTTCATATTTATAAATGGATGCATGTGTTAGTGGAGTATGTTTTCATGCTTGTGGATTGATGCATGCGTGAGCAATATTGGAAGAAGCAAAATGGGTTATATAAATAAAGAGATGAAGGATTGTGAGAAATAGAGTGATGTCTTAAAATAAAGATGAGTTAAGTAGACAAAAATGCAGAAAAATATGAAATTAGGTTATGGTTGTAGGAGGTGATCATTCATGAGTTTGTGAATTGTGACTAGAGAATTTTTAACTAGAAATTTAGGTTTAATTGAATCATCAACTTGAAATGATAGAATTTGGGCAATGAAGTGTGCTGGAGTATATTATATGTAGTATTTTACTGAACATACATCTATATTTTAGCTATAACTTGATCTGTGAATATCCCAATTGGATGGAGGATTTAAAGTAAAATAGAAATATATGGATACATTTTTCATGAAGGAATCAAATTTTAAATCTATCATTAAGAGTTTTGAAATTTTGTTTGAAGTTGAAAATTTTGTTTTGTCAAGCTATAAGAACAGTCTGTAGTATTTTGATTATAACGTTCATGATACTAAACCAAAATGTGCAAATTTGATGCATTAGAAGCTTAATGTGTATAGAAACATTTGATTAGAAGAAAGTGTTGCCTAAAAACCTCATTTTCTAGGGCATATTGATCATATAAAGTTGACCTAAAAATCTGTCCAGAGAAAAACTAGAAAACTGCAAAATAAGTGGGAGCTTTATTTCTGTCACGATCGTGTCAAGGGATGTCACGATCATGGGCTGTGAATTTTCATGGAAATGTCTTAATTATGCAATGGTTGAACCAATTAAGGATGAAGTATATAATTATGATATTTTTAGACTTAATTTAGGTATAAAATGAGGATATAACTGAGTGAATAAATTGCTTGATGCTATGAATGTGATGTTATGGATTTCATGAATGAGAATATGTAATTGAAGATGCCTAATCAGTTGAATAGAGTTTGATAAGGGCATGCAATCAAATTGGTAGTTGAATTAATGTGTAATGATGTTGTATTAGAGGTAGTGAATTATGGGAAAATTGGTATGAAATTGGTGTTATGATATATGTTGAATTCGAATGAATGGAGGAGGAAAATTATAGGGCACGATTATGACCCTCACCTTACGATCATTACCTAGAAAATGTTTCTGCCACGATCGTGACCCTTCAAATCTAGTTGGTGTTGAATGAAATAATTAAGGTGAGAAAAAGGTTTTATGGATTAAAGAATGGTTGGAAGGTGTGGTAAATTGTTTATAAACTGTAATAAAGAAACATACCTGAGAATTTGTCATTGAACATGCATAATACATGAAACATACATAAATGTACTTATGACTAATTATTCATATGAAAATGCACATGAGTGACATATAAATGTATATCATTGCATATAGCGAGCGGAGCATGTTGAGTGACCGCTTCTAGACATTGTTGGGACTTCATGGCAATAAATTTAAGAGAGCAATTGTGAGTAACCTAAGATGGTCTCAACTTGATTATCTGCTTGGTTCTGAATTGAATTTATATGTGAAATTTATGTACTTAATTCTGGACATAAAATGTCTAAGACATTCCACAGATGAATAATACATTGAAAGTGCTTCTTGATTGTGAATGTGGTTGAATAAATGTTTTCTTAACTTATATATTGAATGTCAGGCCAAGTTCGATGACTAATGTGAATGAGAAAGTGAATGCGAATGCATTTGACTCAACATGATGCTTGAATATGTGAAATGCATTTATTCCATGATTGCATGAAATATAAAGACATTTATGACCAGAGTCGTCAGTGAAAAAGAGCTTAAAGCTTAGACACTTTATGGTAAGAGCCTAAGTCTCAATGTGTATAAAATGCCCTGCATCTCCAATGGATAAGGGACAGTATGATAGAGCCCAGTATCCGCAATGGATATAGGACATTGAAAAAGACACTCGGTCACAACGACGTAATAAATGAATTCAAGTTTTATAAACATTGCATACACATGTGATATGAATAAATTGAATGATTACAATGTTTTGAGGATTTTTATTACATGAAATATGTAAATACTTATCGATAAACATGTTCGGCATAATCGCGATGAAATGGTAAATTATATGGTTTTTGGAATTTGATATTTGTGATTAAAGTGTTTCATGATATCACATGATGATAATTCAGATAATATGAATTATTATGTTGCATGACAAGAGTGAACCATCGAGGATGGTTACTCAATTGGGTTCGTAAAACTCAACTAAATTACAATGTTGGCATTTTCAGCTTCGAGAGAGAGACAACTTAGCTTCTCAGATTGCTTAGAAGAGATTTTATGCGACTTTTGGATGGAGGATATGGCTTAAAGTTGGTCAGCTGGGACTGAAGGATTAGTTTTAATTTCGTTAATTCCTTACATATATATCATATTTTGTAGACAGAGCTGTGACTCTGATAGGCTGATATTGTATAAACATGGATGATCGATATAATGCTACGTTGTAAAATTTTGGTTTACAAAATGAAATGAGGAAATTTTGGATTTTAGACATTGTGTTATTTATGATTTTAATTATGATGCTAAGTGATATAGAGAAAGTGATATAAATTAGCATGCCATTTCTGTCGAGCATGTACACATACGTCGAAAGGGAATACGTGTATGTGTCAGATAGAGTGAGGTGCTACAATTCGATCGAGATCCGATTCTTTGGTTCAATCTTGGCCTACACCCTAATTAAGCATAATTCATTGATTTTTTGTTTTTTATCTCTCTTAGCAATTATCGGTCATAGATTAACAATAAGCTCTGTTAATGTTAATTTTTCCTTAAATCCTAGTTAATTACAGAGCTCTCGTTAATTAACCCTATCTATAGGGAAACCTAGAATAAGCTCTCTAAGTTTATTCAGACAACCGCCTTATGAATAAGAAAAGTAAACTAATCTAGGCAATAATCACACAAGCTCGGATTATTTAACCTATGTTATGTTATCTCTAATGATTTGGAACCATTAGTTGCTACACATGAATCGATAATACAATGATTATGTATTGCATTCAATTATAGCAATGGGTTTTCATAAAAATAATTCAATAGAGCATTAAAATCATCATCTTTCAAATACCCAATCAATCCACACAAGATAATATAATCAAATTGTAGCGAGAGAAAGAAATAACAGAATAATAAAAAAAATCTTAACCCAATTTGTCAGCATCGATGTTGCCTTCGAATCGGTGTCGAAATGTTATCCTTATATGTATCTCTCCCAAAAAATTATTCCAGCCCTTATTGATAACCCTACCGAAGCCCCTAAGTTATTTCTTTACTACCATAAGCTTCTCTTCCTCAGTATGCTTCCCTATTCACCGATGTAATAATTAAAGATGTGAGACCACCCTATTATTCACATCCCCTTTCGTTCTTCTCTGTCGCTACTCTTCTGTTTTCTCCCTATTTTTTCTAGCTATTGTAGCTTGATGTGATGAATTAATAAGATTGGTCATGCCTATTTTCTTTCTACAACGAGCTTTCCTATCTGTTTCTTCTCTCTACATTTTCATTTTATTTGGCTGTACGTTGTTGTTTGCTCCTTCCTAGCTTTATTATGGGCTGTTGTTTCGTTGCTTTACTCATTTGGCTTGTGTGTTATTGTTTTCTAGCTACTGGCGTGTTAGTCTATCTGCTGCCATTTTGGTCTAAGTTTTCTTGGAGGTGTTGCACTGCTTCATCTGCTGCTGTCGTTTTGATATTTTCCTTTATCCATTTATTACAGCCATCCATCATCCTTTGATACATACATTAAAATTGGCCTTCAACCGTGTGAAAACATACACCGTAAGTGTTGATTCCAGCAGCCCTTTTCCATGGTTTTTATTCTTTATCCCATTCTTTTATGCTTTATCTTGTCTTCTTTTGCTTTAATTTTCTTCTTTTTGATCCATGAAGGCATGTGAAATTAATATTTGAAAAATGGCCCAAATGTAGTGTTTTCGACTCACTTTAATTTCCTTGCTTCCAAATTGTACCTAAAATCGTATATGAATTAAAGTGAGTATCTTAAGAATTTTCATATCATTAATCGCTAAGTGTAAATGATTAAATGTATCAACAATTAAACACATATCAATTTCCCCCACACTTAGCTTTTGGC
>JAOTAY010012043.1:0-14910 GCA_025629805.1 Erythroxylum baracoense
TGGTTGTATAAATATAAATTAATTTAGTTAATAACTAAATTATTGTAGTATATTCTTTGTAAAATTTTGGTGTAAAAATTTTGGTGTAAAATTTTAGTGTAGAATGGTTGGAGTAACACTAAATTTGGTGTAAAAAGATTCTAAGAATATTCTATTTTACACCAAATTTAGTGAAAAAATTTGGTGTAATGGTTGGAGATGGCGTAAGTAAATCCAGATCTTGGCCTTTGCTTCTTGTAAACGTCTTGAGAGCAGCTTTAACATTTTTAAGCTTTTATACTAATTGTAGGGATGGCAATTTTGGCCCGATCCACTCGATCCACTCGATTTTTGGCCCGAGTTGGCCTGACTATGGACGGGTTACGGGTCAACCATGGTTCACCGGGCCGGGCCAGGAGTCGACCATGGTTGACCTGCCATTTTGAACAAAACGACACTGTTTTGTATTTTTTTACTATATATATATATATATATATATACCTGCCCGTCGGTCGGTCGGGCTGCTAGTTGGCCAATCCCGACCCGCGCGGGCCATGGGTCGACCTATAGCCCCCCATAACAGTGGCCAGGCTGGGCCAGGTTGGCCCGGGCCATGCCTAACTAATTGGAATGTTTTATATCCACAAACCTCAGGTAACCAGCAGTTGTGGATCACTACTAAGAACCCATCCAGCTGAGTTAAGCCATTGAAGAAACGAAATGGTCAACCCGCCCTGCTTTCCACCACTAGACTATGTATATGCCTGTATCAGATGTTAAATTTTCCCCAAAATGAACAGCGGCTTATTGGAATTTCTGGATCCATACAGGATTTACAAGACATCTATCCAGCTTCTTATGAGTAAACATACCACTTTGCTGGTTATTAGACTAAGTGAACACTCTCCCTTTTGAATAAAGATCAAACAAATAAACTCCACTAAGGAAATTGCTGAGCTCTCTTGTGTTAGCCATGGTTAACTGCTTTTAGCCTTCCACTTCCTTGGACCTTAATATGCAGTTGAAGTCCCCTACTACCATCCATGGATTAGCTATGGCAGTATGTAATCAGTTCAATTGGTGCCACAATTTATTCCTTTGGAAGGCAAAGTTTGCAGCATAAATTAAAGTTAGATCAAACCTTGAAGTAAGGCCATTGTATTGGCAAGAAAAGTGTAAATGTTGTTCACTTTCTTCAACAAATTAAACGTTCATCCTGTCTTTATTATAAAACACTAAGATTCTCCCATTATAATAGGAAGTATGATCGGATATGATCTGCCATTGGGGACCCAAAAAATTCTGGTTTTGCAACAAAACAAGGTCTCTGATTTTCATTTCTAGTAAGCCCATCAGAACAAGTTGCTTCTCCTTGATCAAATCGCTCACCATAGTCCTTTTTAGGGGGGTCATTAAGCCCCCTGGTATTCCACACTAAAACAAACATTCGAGGTATGTAGCCCCTTTATAATTGTTCTTCCCTTTTCTCCTAGCAGCACGTCTTCTAACAGTCTATATTGATTGATTTGAGGTCTCAACCTCATCCTGGCTCACCATAGGTTCGTCAGTCATTAGAGTAGAACACTCCTGGGTGACCATTTCATTCTCTGCCTCAATTGCCTTCTCTTGATGTTCCAATTGTGTAGAGACTGCCTCATCCTCCTGAGTATTGTGCAAGGGAGGTACCATTCCACTAGACACTATTGAGTCATTCTCAGGTTGGCCATCGAAATTGCGTGCTTCTACCACTGGTTCCATTCGTTGTACGAAGTTCTGTTCCTCAATAGAAATAGGCTTTGTTATGTTCTCATTCTGACAGAGCCCCTATGAGCCAAACCTTCGTTACCCTCTTTCTCCGAGACAATTCCCATGAGTTCATCGTACCAGCTAGTTTGGAATTTTTTACTCGTCGCCTGCCACTTCTTTTTAGAATTTGGTTTCTTAGGGAAAGACAAAGGGATTATCTTCTTCACCATTTCTCCATGCTCCCCAAGACACATCACCTAGATGCTATAGGGTAGTATAGAGGACCTCTGGACCTCAATGCACAGTTTGACATAGCCAATCCTTTCAATCGTAACAGTTTGATTATCCATAGTCATTGGTTTCCCCATAAAACTTGCAATGTAGATTAAGCCTTCAGTAGCCCACAATTCTAGAGGCAAGTTGTGAAATTGCACCCACAGAGGGAATGTGTCGATGATGCCCCTGTCCATTTCGAGCCCATCGAACCCAAGTCGCCACCTGTGGAGAGACAAGGGCTGATCCCCCTATATGTCATGGACTTTGTTTGAATATCTCATTCAAGCCACTTTCCTCAACAAATTTAAACATGAAATTACCATCTTCTCTTAGCATGACATGCTCTAGACCCTTGGCTGACCATCATGCTTTAGCCTAAGCATTTGCCTGTGACAATGCTAGTCTTTTGGTCCAAAAGAAATGAGAGTAGAAGACCATACCTTGACACCATCATTTAGTAGCTCAAGCAGGAGGCAGATAATACCATCCTTGGACATGTGAAAATGTTTAAAAGTTATCTTCTTCGAGGGAGTAAAAATCTCTTTGTCCATCCTCCATAAGGGCCTGCTCCACCTTCTTGCTCTATGGGAGTTGGAAGCGCATCATACTTGCTTAGTTGTATCGGAGGCCTTCCACCTTCTTCTCAAGGCCTTCCACCCGGGAAGGGCATTGACGAGAGGGTATCGGAGGCTCCCAACCAAGAGGGGGTGGGCGGGAGAAACTACCCCAAAACAGTAGTTTTTTAGGGAACTAAGGTAGAGGTTTGTGAGTGCAATAAATAGTAAACCCAAAAAAAGAAGAAATTTAAAGGGTAGTTTGGGGAAATTAACTAGAGAGAAGGGGAAATAACATGTCTAATGTTATTACTATTATGGATGATCATAGTCCTACACTTTGGGTTTATTTATTGAAAGAAAAAAGTGAGGCTAGTCGATACCTAATAAACTTTTGCAAATTAGTTGAAACTCAATTTCGAAGATTATTAAGTGCATCTGAAGCAATAGTGGGTTAGAGTTTAATTTGGGCCAATGCGAGAATTTCATAATGAGAAGGGTATTATATTGTTCACGAAATTAGTTGCATGGTTACTTTATAGCAAAATGGGAGGGTAGAGCATACATATAGGAACATTTTTGAGGTAGTAAGAGCATTGTGATTTCAAACTGCCTCAACTATTCATTTTTGGGGTTAAAGTGTTTTAACTGCGTCTTATTTGATAAATAAAATGACTATTGTTAAATTAAACAAATGATCACCTCATTAGATTTTGTTTGGTGTGAGATCGTCTTACAAACATATTAAAGTGTTTGGCTGCTTAAGTTATACATACAATAATCCAAGACTAAAAGCTAAATTTGGCCTAAAAGTAAGCTGTGTATCTTTGCAGGATAACCACATGAAAAGAAAGGTTGGAGGCCTTATGACCTCCAAAAGGGTGATTGCTTTTATAGTCGTAATATTTTATTTCACAAAAATATGTTTCCTTTAGCTCAAAGTGACGAGCAGACTGAGCGTCGAAGTCAAGATGTTAATCACTCTGTTGAGGAAAGTTTATACTAATGCGGAGTAAAATTCAATGGAATTATGGAACAAACTCAACAACTGATGTACCATGCACTGGCGTCGTTTTCAGAGATGATGTGTTAAGACTCACACCTATTTAAGGTTTATATCCAAACAAAACCTAATATGTTTTGCCGCCACCAAGCCTCTTGGAATTACTAACCTGTCCCTATTCTGTGCCACAATTAATACGTCGACATTTTAATTAAAAAGAATCATTCACTTTCGCGCCGAGCCGTGACAAACTCTTCCTTTTTTTTTTCAATCGGCTTCGTAATATAAAATTTAATAAACATTAATTTATATTATAATGATATCATTCTTATGAATTCTATTATTCTTATTATTATTAATTAGTATTATTATTAATTTCATATTTGAGTATATATAATAATTAGTAATAAATTATTGTTATTACTTAATATTATTATTATTCGATTTCTTATTATTTATAATTTTATTAATCTTATTATTATTAATTTTCTAGTTACTGTTAGAAATAATATTATGATTATTAATTTTATTTATTTGTTATGATTATTCAAATTGTTATTTTTGACAATTTTTTAATTTTATTATTATTAAATCTTTTTATATATGATAAAATTCACAGGCGTGAATTATATCTATTATTATAATTGTTATTATTATTAATAACAGTAAAATTATAAATGTATTTATTATTATTATTATTATTATTATTATGTTCCTTATGGTTATTAAATTTATTAAATATTTTAATTTGTATTATTAGTTTGAAAATCCTTATTATCTCTATTAAATTTAGTAATCTTATTATTATTAATTATTAGTATTTAAAATTCGTACTTGAGTATATATACTTATTATTATAAATTATATTATTTTTATGAATAATTGATTATTATTGTTATTATTTAAATAAAGAAAAATTGACAAGATTTTATGGTGGGACTGTTTGAAATAAAATAATAATAATAATAATGAAATAATGGGGAGTAATACAAATAATATATTTATGAATTAAGTCATTAAAAGAAAGGACAAGGAATGCAAAAGTCATGGGCGTGAAAGTGAAGAGTCACGGTCGCGAGGGAAAAAGACAGAGGCGATTGAGAAGGTCGCGATAGTTCTTCGTCACGAGCGCAACATCGACTAAAAATGGACTTCTCGCGATCGTTCTTCGTCGCGATGGCGACAAAGACTCTTCTTTTTTTTTCAGGAAATCTGTCACAAGCGTGACTAAATTTTGTCATGCCTGTGACTTTTACATTTCTGAATTTTTGTTTCAAATTTAACTATTCAACTTCCACGATGAGTATAAATATATAATTTAATCCTCATTATTATTAAGAACAAAAATAATAATAATAAGGAATTTAATAATATAATTAAATATAATTAAAAAATAAAAATTTAAATAATAATAAGAATAATAATTTTATCCTTATTATTATTAAGAACAAAATTAATAATAATAAGGAATTTAATAATATTATTGTATATAATTAATAAATTAGAAATTAAATAATAATAAGAAGAATAGTAAGTAGATAATTATCATAATAAAAGCAATTAAATTATAAAAATAATTTAAGAAAAATAATAATTATTATTAATAATACAATTTATAATATTAAGAAGGAATATAAAATTAGCAATAATAATAATAATAATTGTAAAAATAATTTAAAAAATAACAAATTATTAATTATTTAATAATAATAATAATAATAATAATTGTTAACAGTAAGCAGGAAAGTAATAATAATAATTAATAAGAATAAGAATATTTATATTTCGTATGTATATTTTATCTATTTATGATTAATATAATAATATTAATAATAATGACGATAAAATTATATGTTTATATTCATATGATGGAAGTGGAATAGTTGAATTTCAAATAAAAATCTAAAAGTTCAAAAGTCATTGCCTAACTTTGATTTCTCACGCCCGTGAAATTTACCATACATATATTAAGTAAACTATATAATAATAACAAATAAAATTAAAAACATTTAATAATAGTAATAAAATTTAAAAAATAAATTTGTCAAAAATAACGAATTGAATAATAATAAAAAAATTAATAATCATAATATTATTTTTAACAGTAACTAGAAAATTAATATCCTTTCAAAAAAAACTAGAAAATTAATAAAAATAAGATTAATAAAATTAATAATTATAAGAATAATAATAATTATTATTAATTTCCTATTTGAGTATATATAATTATTAGTAATAAATAAATTATTTATTTTATTAATTATTATTATTCGATATCTTATAATTTATAATTTTGTTAATAATAATAAGAATAATAGAATTCATAAGAATAATATCATTATAATCATAAATTAATTTTTATTAAAATTTATACTACGAAGTCAATTGAAAAGAAGAGGAGGAGTTTGTTATGGCTTGGCACGAAGGTGAATGGTTCTTTTTAATTAAAACGTCGACGTATTAGCTGCGACACAGAGTAGGCACAAGGTTAGTGGAACAGACGATCTGACTCCGAAGAAATAATCTAGTCGGCTTTCATAAATAGAAGTTATTAAATAAAACCAAACGGAACAACTGACAAAACTTTTAATTATATTTTCGACAAAACATCTTTTTTATTTTTAAAATTCAATAAATTTGAATTTTTTTAAATTTCTTATTGTCATAATTTATCAAAGTTATATAAAAATATTTTTACTTTTATTAGAGATGGTAATTTCGGTCTGACCTGCTCGGCCCGACTTGGCCCAGCTCGAGTTTGGCAGGCCATGGGTGGGCTACGGGTCAGCCTAGCTCGGCCATTTTGGACAAAACGGCGTCGTTTTGTCCAAAACGATGCCGTTTTATATTTTTTAATTAAAATATAGACGAGTCGGGGCCCGGCCAATTGACATCCCTAATTTTTATTGTAAAATTTAAAATTTTAAGTTTTTTTATTTTCATAATTTATCAAAATTATATAAAATATTTTTATTTTATTTTATTTTAATATAATTTTATTATTAATTAAATATATTATTTAATATTAATCATTATGAAAACTTTATAAATATTTTAAAATTTAATATTATTTTTAATTGGTTAAGAAAATGGCTAGTAAAAGTAGTTTAATTGGTAAAAAAGAATATATTATACTAAAGAATGCAGCCAGTAAGTAGTTAGTAAGCTACAAAAGTACGATTCATAATATTGTAATGAAGTAAGCCACAAAAGTACGATTCATAATATTGTAATGAAATGTGAGCCTGATGATAATAAATGCATGAATACATTTTTATAAACTTCAAAGAAAAGAAAATTAAGAAATACCCGCAATGACTATAGTGGAATGGTAAGGGACTCCTTCATTCTTAACCAAAATTTCAAGTATTGGGTATATAGTCATCTTAAATTTTCATGAGGGAGAGCTTTGTTACCTGAAAGGATCTTATTCGACTTGACTTCGGATTTAGTCGGTTGCCCTTCTGATGTAGGATATCTGGGGGTTTTCAACTGAAAAAAAGAAAAGAAAAGTAAAGTAAGAATTAACTTACAATAAATTGACTATAGTCCACTTGTGAAGGAGGTAAGGAAAAATTCTAAATTCCAATTGATGTAGTCGATTTTAGCTAATTGCCCACAAGCTTCTCATGGGTAACATTATATCCTCAGAAAGCGAAATATGAGCAAATATCAATTAATTAGCTAAAATACATAGAAAATACAGAGAATAATAATCAAACTTAAGAAAATATAACTATGTAGATGAAATAATAGCATCTGAACTAAGGTGACAATGAACCAAAGAATGTGCAATGAATATGGCACGTAATGTTTGTCATTTAATCCTTTCCTTCTTTTAATATGCCTTCTTATTCTTTAATTTCTTTCAAATTCACATGTGCTCTGTTGGATTTGAAGAGCTCACTTTCATAGGAGATCTACATTATGGGCTTAGTGGAGGGAACATACTCGCAGACTTTGACACTACACTCCAACCCAAAACCTTGTCTTTTCCACTTATATGCCCCCATACTAATACCATCTCTTTCCAATGTGAGATTCCCACTCACACTTGAAATCTCAACAATTTCCCCCTCAAGTGTGAACTTCCATATTGAGTTTAGGCTCTCCCTTGAGCAAAAGCCTTTTTCTGCCTTTTTTTCTTACCAACTCGAGTATATGGCGTCACCGAGAGCTCTTATACTCCACCAGTCTGGGCCTACCAAGAGTCTCCTTGCTCTTTCACCTGGGGAGGCAACCACGGAATCTAACTACTGTCTCCATACTCGTCCCTTGCCGAATCATCAGCTCTGATACCACTCGTTGGATCTAGGGAACCCATTTTCATAGGAGATCTTTTAAGTAAGTGGGCTCTCTAGTGCTAACAAGTGGTATCAAAGAAAGGTTTCAAAAGATTCAGATTTTTTTATTGTTGCTATTGTGGATGATATGTTGATTGCAGCTAAGAGTAAAGTTGAAATTGACGTTTTAAAGAAGTTGTTGAGCAGTGAGTTTGAGATGAAGGATTTAGGTGCAACCAAAAAGATTTTGGGTATGGAAATTTGGAGAGATAGAAGGGTAGGTCTACTGTGTGTATCTCAATAGAGATGCATTGAAAGGTTGTTGCAGTCTTTTTATATGGATAAATCCAAACCACTAAGTACTCTGTTGGCAGCACATTTTAAACTTGATATTAGTAAAATACCTACTACAGAAGATGAGAAGGATTGTATGAGACTAGTTCCTTACTCCAATGCTGTGGAAAGTCTGATGTATGCTATGGTATACACTAGGCCTGATTTAGCTCGTGCAGTCAATTTGGTAAGCAAGTTTATGAGTAATCCAGGGAAATCTCACTGGGAAGTAGTTAAACGGGTTATGCGATATTTGAGAGGAATGAGCAATATCTGTTTGGTCTATGACATTAATAAGATATTGGTGGTTTGGTTGGCTATACTAACTCTGACTATGCCAGAGATCTTGCGAAAAGAAGATCCTTAACATGCTATATCTTTACTCTATATGAATATGCTGTTAGTTGGAAGGCAACACTACAATCTTCCGTTGCCTTGTCTACCACTAAAGCAGAATACATGTCATTGACAAAGGGGATTAAAAAAGGTATATGGTTGCATGGTCTTATTGATAGTCTGTTATTGAATGTTGAAAGACCTATAATTTATTGTGATAGTCAAAATGCATTAGATTTGGCTAAAAATCCTATTCATCATGAGAGATCAAAACATATTGATGTCAGGTTGAACTTTATACGAGATGTCATAGAGGAAAAGGAGTTGTTCATTGAGAAAATAACCATGGAAGAGAATCCAGCAGATATGTTGACTAAACTATTACCAACTGAGAAGTTCAAATGTAGTTTGAAATTGGTGAACGTTCGCATAACTTGAAACCCTAAGGGGCATGAATGGCAGGGAGGAGTTTGTTTTTGTTATCTAGTGAATTGAGAAAATTTAAGTCAAGGTGGAGAATTATTAAGTGCCGTGAATTTTGGTGAATCGTAAACAGATCATGACCTGACCCGAATATTTAGGAGCTCAACTCGATAGAAAAAAAAGTTCAGTGGGCGGTATGGACTTGTCCTAGTTTGTGTGTTTTTTGGAGTAGAGCGAACTAGTTAGGTATATATATGATGTATTCAGTTCTTGGGTTTTTATCACTTGTAATAGTTCTCTCTGATGGAATAAGATTGCTCTGCACTTGCCCGTGGATGTAGTTCATATTGGCCGAATCATGTAAGTTATGTGTGTTTTTCGTTTTTCTCTATTACGTTGCATTTTCTCCTAATAAGTGGAATCAAAGTAAAGTTCTAAAAGATTCAGTTTTTTTTTTGGATTTTGTTTTCAAAGTTTGAATTTTTTTTGATATTTAAGAGGTTGTTTTGTCTACTATTTGGGAATATGACAACTCACAAGTTCGATGTTGATAAATTCAATGGGTGGAATGATTTCACTATATGGAAGATTAAGATAAGAACTCTTCTGGTTCAACAGGGATGTGCGACGGTGCTAGATGGAGAAGGTAAACTGCCCAAGAAACTATCGATGGAAGAGAATAATGAAATTCTGGAGAAGGCGCATAGTGCGATACTGTTGAGCCTGAGCTATGAAGTGTTGCACGAGGTGGCGCATGAAACAACTGCTACGGGATTGTGGGCAAAACTGGAAAGCAAGTTTCAGAAGAAATATCTCACAAACTGTTTATATTATAAGCAGCGTTTGTATACCTTGTAGATGACAGAAAGTACGTAAGTAAAAGATCATCTTGATAACTTTAACCGAAATGTCTTAGATTTACAAGGAGTTGAAGTTAATATTGATGATGGGGATTAAGCTATTATTCTCTTGTGTTCTTTACTGAATTCCTATGAGAATTTTGTTGATGCTATGTTGTATGGGCGAGATAGTATTTTTGTTAGCGATATGAAGGATGATATGCAATCTAAAGAATTAAAGAGAAAGGTTCCTAGTTTTGGTGAAGATGGTGCAGAAGTAGGTCTTGTCTTTTTGTTAGCAGGGGTAGGAACACTGAAAGAGATGTTGGCGGGAGAGGTAGGTCACATTTCAAATCAAGGGCTAAAATATTAAGTGTTTTCTCTATAAAGAAAAGGGACACATGAGGAAGGATTGTCCACAACGAAAGAAGAGAAAAGAGAAGAAGGAATCAAGTAGTAATTGTTGGCCCCCGAAATATATTTGTCAAATTAAGCATGATAGTTATGGAATAAGCGTGGAAATTTAATTTTGCCTTGGCATGAATTATAAGGTCATGATAGAAATATTATTAGAGTTAATTGATTTTTGCATTAGTAGGATTTATTACATTGGCTAACTAGATTAAAGTAGTAAGAATGTGTAAGGGCAATTTTGGCATGCCACTTAAGGTTAAAAGTCAAGAAGCGTTGGAGGAAGGGTAGGAACGACTTTTAACACTCATTAAGGGCATAATGGGAAAAGGAAAAATGTTGTCTTGATTTAAGATGGAACAAAAACGAAAATTAAGGAAAGGAAGGAGTGAAAAATGTGAAAGAAAAGAAAGAAAGGAGAGAAAGTCATGAGTGAAACTTAGAAGGAAGAAGAAAAGAAGAGGAAATCAATTCGTTAGAGGTAAGTTTTCATCTTTCTTTTTGTTGGTTTGACAAAGGAAGTAGAGAAAATGGGTTTTGTGTTGGGAATGAATGTGGAAGAAGATGATTTAAGGGGAACCCATTTGATCTTAGGGTTTCTAAGATAGGTTTTGGGTTTTCTAACCTAGATGGCCTATGGGTAGGTTAGGTTTACATTCAATTTTAGCATTTCTTTGATTCTTGAAGTTTTATGAATTTTAATTTGAATATGGATTAAATGAAAATTGGTTTATTTGAAGGGAATCAAGAAAACCTTACTCAAGAGCAAGAGGAAAGGCAATCTTAAGCTTTGATCTTCAGCAAAATTAGGTGGGTAATTTATTTATAGTTATTGTGTAATGAGCAAAATGCCTTGTGTGTGTGTTGTGTGTTAAAATGGTTTGCTTTGAAATATTTTGATGGAAATTGCTTTATGATGTATGGCATGTGATAAAATTTTGAATTTTGAGTATGATTATGCTATGCCTTGAAAATGTATCATGGCATTTTGATTAAATGGAAAGAAGAAAAAGCATGAGAATACGAATTTGTGATTGATTAAATTGAGCATGAAAATTGATTGTGTTTAGGCGAGAGAGGAACCGTTTCGTAGTCACGGACACATCAACATAAGCCTTCTCCCCGCTGCCCGCTTGTGGCACACGAGATCTGAAAAGTAGACTCGTTTTGTTCACGAAGTAAACTTCGATTTCTCTGTTTTGTTCTACAGAACCCTCGAGCTATTTGTTTGTGCATTTGCATTTTGATGTGTTAATTTTTGATGAAGCTGAGTATCATGCTTTGATGTTAAATCACATCTAATATGTTTTATGTGATGATGTATTGAGTTATGAATTATGAATGTTGAACTTACATTGTTGGGTTAAGACAAGATGAATATGCTTATGTGTTTAGATGTATATATATTTGATTGTGTGGCTCATCGCCAATGGCTATATATATATTAGCCACTGAGCTGTGTAGCTCAACCCATTATTTTTCCCACTCCTCAGGTGTAGATAGAGAAAATTAGTGATCCTTGCAAGGCATCGAAAACTCCAAGATAGCTAGAAGTCTTTCGTACTAAGTTAGTGAATATTTTTCGGATAGCTTTAGAAGCATGTCAAACATGAGCATCTTTTGTATTTTTGTTTAAGTTTTGATGTGTATATTGACATGTAGCAAACTCTGATTGTGTTTAAAATTGAGAAGGTGAAACTGAATTCCTTTACATGTCTGATTTGGTTATATTTAAAGACTAGAATAATGAAACGTACACGTGCATATTCTCCTCTGTTAAAATTGCTAAGGTTGTTTGTACTAGAATAGCATGTTAAAAATTAGAGAGATTATGTTCTGAACGCAAATAAAAAATATAGAGGAAAACAGACGCAAAGGAAAAACACAGACGAAAGGAATCGTCTGTGCTGACATCAAGCACAGATGTAAAAGAGAATATAGAGGAAGAGTATCGTCTGTGATGATGTCACACACAGACGCAAATGAGAGGCAGACGCAAGAAACATAGAAGCAAGGATTACAAACGACACGTTATAACACAGACACAAGGAATCGTTTGTGTTAACATAGATGCAAGGAATACAAACAACACGTTATAACATAGACGCAAGGAATTGTCTGTGATGACACGTCATAAGGCAGACGCAAGGAAAGATAGAAGTAAATGAGAGGCAGACGCGAATGAAAGGCAGACGACAAAACACAGATGATAGGAGGTCTAACCCAGATGATAAAAGTCAAAGACAGACGATAAAACACAGACGATAGGCCAATCACAGAAAAAAAAGTTAAGTAGTTATGCTAATCGACTCGATGCATATTCGTATGCAAATTGGAGACTCACTAACGCTATCCTTTGACATATTTGGGCTGGAATGGAGATGAGCCAAAAAGGAGTTAGTTTGAATGCAAGTGGTTGTGTAAAAGTATTGGTATTCGAATGCGATAGTCGGGCTCTGAAAACAGGGTCCGACAGTAATGGTAGTGCTGCAATAGTATAGGACATCTCTGATGAAGGAGAGGGCAATGATGTTTTGATTGTCAGCACTTCTAATTCTACAAAAACCTGGGTCATGAACACCGGTGCATCTTATCACATGACTTTCTTGGGTGAATTGTTTCATTCATTCAAGGAGTGGAATGGCACAATAAAGTTGGGTCATAATAAGGAGCTTAGTGTAAAGAGCATTGGTTTTGTGCATATTAAGATGCATGATGAAATTATCAGAACACTTGATGTATAGTAGGTTCCTAATCTTTGTATGAATTTGATTTCTTTGGGCACCCTAGATAAACAAGGGTATGGTTTCTCCGGTGGTGACGAACAATTGAATATTCTGACGGGTGCTTTAGTAATGATGAAAGGCAAACTACAATATGGAATTTATATTTTGATAGGTAGTTCAGTGACCAGAACAGTAGTAGTATCTCAGTCCTTAGAGAAGCATAATGACAATACGAAGTTATGGCATTGTAGACTGCATATGAGTGAAAAAAGGCTGGCAATATTGAGCAAAAAAGGATTACTGGATGGAGTAGAGACTGGAAAGTTAAAGTTTTATGAGGCTTGTGTCATGGGAAAGCAACGTAGAGTCAAGTTCTGTTTTGACAAACATACCTCGAAAGAAATCCTTCAGTATGTTCATTCAATTTTATGGCATCATTAGTAGATGTAAGTATTTCGTTACATTCATTGATGACTATTCTAGGAAGGTTTAGGTGTATTTTCTAAAATCTAAGGATGAGGTTTTTGGGTGGTTTAAGGAGTGGAAGACTATAGTTGAAAAACAAACCAAAAAATAAATTAAGACACTGAGAATAGATAATAGGTTGAAATTTTGCAATGCACCGTTTGACGAATTCTTTAAGACAGAAGTTATAGTGAGGCACCATACTATACGACATACATCACAGCAAAACGGAGTTGCAGAACGCATGAACTAAACACTCTTACAACGTGCTCGATGTATGTGACTAAATGTTGGCTTGTCAAAGCAGTTTTGGGCTGAAGCAGTTAACACTGTTTGTTATCTGGTAAATAGATCTTCATCAACTACAATAGATTTTAAGACTCCACAAGAGATATGGTCTAGTAAACCCTTTGATTATTCTGCCCTGTGTATATTTGGTTGTCCTACTTATGCTCATTTGAATGATGGTAAACTAGAGTCGAGGGCAATGAAATGCATATTTCTAGGGTATGCGATCAGAGTTAAAGGGTATAGATTATGGTGTTCAGAAAAAGATAGAAATTTGAGACTTATTATTAGCAAAGATGTGACATTTGATGAATCTGCTATGTTAGGTTAGAAAGAGGAGTATGATAATCATGTAGGTAATAAAGTTCAGGGTGCTAGCTAAAAGGTGAAGTTTGAAAATGAAACTCCAAACATGACTACAAAAGATCTTGTTCAACAGCCTAAGAAAGAAGAGAAAGATTCATAAAGTATAGCAGCAAGGAGAAAGAGGAGGGAAATCAGAAAACCTGTAAGGCATATTGATTGTGCTAGTATTATTGATACTAATTCTATTGCATATGCCTTGACAGTAGGAAAGAATATTAATTCTGATCAACCTAGATCATATAAGGAGGCAATTAAGAGTAGAGAAGCATCGAAATGGTTGATTGCGATGAATGAAGAGATGTAGTCTCTTGAAAAGAACAAAACCTAGGATCTAGTACCTCTACCAAATGGTGCGAAACCAGTAGGATGCAAATAGGTATTCAAGAGGAAAGAAGGCATTCTTAGAGTCGAACCAGCCAGGTTTAAAGCAAGGCTTATGGCCAAGGCTTTTTCATAAAAGGAAGGAATTGATTACCATGAAGTGTTTTCGCCAGTTGTGAATCATAAAACCATTCGAGTTATTTTATCCATAGTAAGTGCATTTGACTTTGAGTTATAACAACTTGATGTCAAAACTGCGTTCTTACATAGAAACCTAGAAGAACAAATCTATATGTCACAGCTAAAGGGGTTCCTTGACAATGAGAAATCGCATCATATATGTTTGCTAAAAAAATCCTCACAAGTGGATAATCCCACATCAAAAAGAGATATAAGGATGAAGTAAGTTATATACAAAGATATGACTCATAACCCATTGCCTTAAGATTTTTGGTTGAGATATGATGTCTTGTTTGTATATAGGCTGTAACCCCCCATTACCCTAGAGTACATACCGGAACGCCCGTGGGTCATTCCGACACATAACCTAAGATAATGGAG
>JAOTAY010012069.1:0-14909 GCA_025629805.1 Erythroxylum baracoense
CAACAGTGCCAACAACATTCTTCCTTCCTAATGGTTGGCCCATATTGTACAAGTCAACCTCTTGTGAACATAGATTCCTTATACTTCTTGAATCAACTCATCCACCTCATACACACTATCCAACCTGATGTGACTTGCAAAATTGGCGACGGGACTCGGATCTCCTTTTGGTTTGATAATTGGACAAGAGAAGGCTCTCTTCATAACCAACGCTCTAACTCCAGCCTACTGTCCATTCCCCTTTCTTCGACGATGAATTCCTTTATCAGGGGCAACTCCTGGGACTTTCCCACATACTTGTAGCATCTCCAACCACAATACCTCCCTTCCAGCATGGTACGCCCTTGGACATCTCACACTTGTAACCTCTTATTTATTAATTCAATTTTCTTTTTTTAAAAAAACTTATCTTAAATTTCTTATTTGATTTTTTTTGTGTTAGTAAAACTTGAGTCTTTCAGGTTCTGTCTCTGATGTGGTCCTGTTACGTGACTTTTTTTTTATATCAAGCCACCCTCTATATAACCATAACTCCTCTCTTGTGGTGGAGGGAAACCGATATCACAAGATACCTCCCAACAATAAAACCATCAAACATCAAACCATCTAAAAAACCAGATAACTACCTTAAGGCAACGTTATAGCAAAACCCAATGAAGACAACAATATGACAAAGTAAACCCAGTTACAAACGAAGACAAGGAATTCCCAAAGAATCAGTTCGAACAATGCCTTTTAAAAGATGAGGGCATCTTTAAATGTTCCAATAAACCTTCGTCTTCCCCCTTTCTCCTTCACGTGCTAAAAAATCTATAGCAAAATTTGCTTCCCTGAATTGGTGTTTAACCGTGTAATTCATACCCCTCAACTCCTCACATAAATCATCTCAAAAATCCCATAGGAACCGCAATGTGCACTTCTTAGTACGCAGCCAATCAACAACAATTTTAGAGTCGCTTTCAATAATAATATTATTCAAGTTGAGTTGTTTGCAAAGCTGAACTCCGTCCATAATAGCCTTTAATTCTGCAGTATTATTTGTGCCATGTCCGTAATGCGTAGAGAAAGCCCCTTTCACAAAATTATGACTATCTCTTATAATGCCACCACCTTCTGTATTACCGGGATTTCCTTGACAACTCCCATCTCAATTAAGCTTAAACCATCCCTCATGGGGCCTAGACCAACTTACTACTTTTCCAGGATTAGGAAATCTGTTATGATATTTTAGCTAAAAACTGTCAAAAACTGCTCTATCATGATCTGAGAATTTTCGGGCTGAGCCAAGATTGTCACCCAGAAGTTTAGTCCAAACATGAACATCTCACCAGACCTGATCTGCGCTTTCATTCTTCCCCTCCATTCTCGTTTTATATCTTCTCTTCCAGAGACCCCATGTGATTAAACAAGGGATTAAGCCATAATTAAACCAATGCAAAACTCTAGATTTCCAAGACCAATGTTGTACCATGGGTATCCCCATTTCTGTGCTAGCAATCAACCATACCTGGGCAGTAACCTCACCCTCGGATAAAATATATCTATACTTTCCTATTGACGCTCCTTATAACAATCACAAACCGAAGCTAAATAAACTCCTTTATGTTGAATTCGTTCATCCCCCACCATAGAATTAAACCAGCTCCTCCATATACACATAGATATCCTTGTAGGTAAACTGTTATGCCAAAGCCACCCATAATTCGATAATATCTGCCCTTTTCTTTGAGTCACCTCCCAAGCTGTAGAAGTGGAAAAGTCGCCATCAGGAGAAGGCTTCCATACAATTTTATCCACACCCATTTTCCCAATTGGAACCTGCTGAATAATATCTTCCACTGTACCATCATCAACTAATTCCTTTAGTAGTTCCATATTCCAGGAGTTATTAACCTAGCAATCACTAATACGCAAGTTCAAATTAGCAATATCTTGAGTTCTAGTAGAAAGCAAACCTGAAGATAGCTATCTATCAAACCAGAACGAAGCATTACCCCCTACCAACACCTTCACATTATCCATAACTTCTAGTAAGATAGAAAAAATAGATTTCCAAAAACGGGAATATGAAGGCCTCTTCTTTTGTGCTAATATATGAGCTTTGCGAAAATATTTAGCTTTGAAAAAGTCCGTCCACAAATTATTGGTAGAAATGAGACAGAAAGTAAACTTCATATTAAGTGACTTTTTCACCTCTTTGAGCTCTCGAATACCCAAACAAACTTCCTTTGTAGACTTGCACACTTTTTTCCATGACATATAATGTAATTTTCTTTTATCGTTCGTCCCCCCATAAAAAATTTGCAAGAAAAGAGTTGATGCGGGAGAGTATAGTAACTGGAACATTCATCACTGACATAATGTGGATAGGCATGCTAGACAAAACATGTTTAATAAGAATCAACCTACCACCTTGTGAAAGGAGTCGGAGTTTCCATCCAGCTATTTTCTTTCTCACTTTTTCCACTAGATACTCAAACATTCTAGTATTCAATCTTCTCGAATTTAAAGGGGCTCCCAAATACATAACCAAAAACTTACCTTCCTTGAAGCCAGTGATTCTAAATAAACTACGTTTCCGACTTAATGCAATCCTCTTAAAAGCAATTAAAATTGATTTATCTTTATTAATTTTCTGCCCCGACCATTTTTCATATAACTCAATCACATTCATCAGATTTTTAGCCAAACATTTTCCTTCATTCGTAAAGATGAGGACGTCAACTGCATATAATAGATGGGAAACCAAAGGAGCACCAATAGGATGATGATATTTATCAATCCTTCCTTCCTCAAAATTTTTTCTGAGCAGTCTAGTTAGAACTTCTTCCATGACAATAAATAAATAAGGGATAGTGGACCTCCTTGACGTAAACCTTGGAAGCCTTAAAGAAACCTTTCAAAGTTCCATTCATCAAAATAGAAAACCAAGGAGACTTTATACAGTTACCAATCAATCCGCAGAACCTTTTTGAAAAGCCTAAGGCCCAGAAAACCTTTAGTACGAAATCCCAATTCACCCTATCATAAGCCTTAGCCATATCGATTTTTAACAACACGTTACCACCATCGGATTTTTTATTCAATGATTGAACCATTTCCTGTGCTAGAGTAATATTTTCAAAAATACTGCATCCTGACACAAAAGCACCTTGTTCATGCGACACTACTTTATCTATAATGTCTGTCAATCTATTGACAATAATCTTAGAAAAAATCTTATACACCATTGAACAAAGACTTATAGGGTGAAACTGATCAAAGCTCGTTGGCTCAGGGACTTTTGGAATTAAAACAATAAAAGAGGAAGAGTAAAACCTGGGTAATAGAGCCCCACTGAAGAACTCTCTAGCAGCAGCTGTGACGTCCTCCTTCACAATGTCCCAGCAAATCATATAGAATTCAGACCCAAAGCCATCGGGTCCTGGACTACTATTTTTTAGAATAGAGAAAAAGGCTTTTTTGACCTTCATTTCAGACGACTCCGAACAGAGCATCTCATTGTCCTCTTCGGACACTTTTTCATCAACTATCTCTCCCAGATCACATCTCTTGACTTCTGAGTTTTCGTTTAAAAAATACCGAAAATAACTCTTTGCCCCATTATGAACTGCTTCAGCACTCTGTAATACCCTTCCATCTGTAAGTACCATTGTTTTTATCAAGCCCTTTATTCTACAATGTTTAATAGCAGTATGAAAAAATGCATAATTTTTATCACCTTTAGTGAACCATTTTTTCTTAGCAAGTTGACCCAGATGAGAGGCTTCCCTTTTCTCTCATAATTCCAACTCTATTTTAGTCGCTAAGAAATCATCCTGCATTTCCTCAGAAAATTCAAACTGAAGCTTCTCCTTTAAGTTATCCATTCTCTCCTTAGGTGCTTTTATATTTCCTTCCACTCTACCAAAAACATTTTATTCCAAGCTTTTAACGCAATCTTTGTTCTTTTCAAATGGGTCGCAAGCTTCATTAGGCCTTGAAACTCATTCGACCTATTCCACACTTCCTTCATAACTTTCTAAAAATCAGCATGCAAACACCACATATTCAAGAACCAAAAAAGGAACAGACCATAAGGAACCAGTAAATCTGAAGAAACCACCATTGGGCAATGATCTGAAGATTTCTGACTAAGATAGTTCACCTTCACAAACTGAAAACGATTGAAGAAATAATTATTAATGAGCACTCTATCTAGCTTCACCCAACTCTGAGAAGTCCCAGCTTGTCCATTACACTAAGACATCTATTGTCCCAAACAATTTAACTCATGTATCCCACAACTGTCAATAAATTCATTGAACTCATTAATGGAAGTCAAAGAATGAGAATTGCCACCAATTCTCTTCGAATTCGTTCTAATGGCATTGAAATCACCTACTACTATCCAAGGCTGATCAATCACCTGTAACCCCTCTAAATCTTGCCAAAGAGCCCTTCTCTCCATATGAGAGCACTTGGCATATATAAAAGAAATCAATGTTTTTTTTCCATCTAACATCATCTAGTCAGAAATAGATTGTGCCAAACATGTTACAGTTTTAAAAAATATTAGGGTCATTCTAGAACACCCATTTCTTTCCCCCTTGCAATTCATTTGAAATATAATAATGATAATTCAAATTAAGAAAATTTCCTAGCTAATTCATATGATCCACTCTAATAAACAGTTCCGCAATCGCAAACACATTCACCTTAAACTTATTGAGTAACTTTTTTAATCGACCTCTAGAACTGGCCAACTCTCTTATATTCCAGAAGAAAATGTTGTCACTCATAAATTTAAAATTTTTTTACGGATATGCACCCACTGAGATTTCCTTACCGCTTTTCCTTCGTGTGACTTAGATTTTGATGTTTTTGCATCAGTTGATTATCTCTCTCCATTTGTGTCATACATTTTTTCCTTCCCCAACAAAGCTGTAAATTCTCCTTCCTTTCTCTCTGAAGAATAACCTATCATATCATCTCTTGGTGGACTGCACTTACCCCGATAGACATTATTCTCTTCCTCATCTATCACCATGTTCTGCACTCTTTCTGCTTTCTTAATTCGTTGCAAATCAGGTTCCTCATCATGCCAAACTTCTTCAAACTCTTTATCACTATTATCAGGATCTCTCGACATATTATTTTGCACATGTTGATCACAATCTATTTCTTCAATCTGTTTTCCTTCTCTATGTGTTATCACTTCCTTGTTGCTTATCAATTCCATATCTGCACCTATCACGACTTTGTCTGAATTTTCCTCGGACATCATCTCTACTGTACTGTTCACTTTCCCATTAGCAATCCCAGTATCTAAGAGCTTCTCTCTTATAATAGTGCCAGTTTTATCCTCCATCGACTTTTTTATTCCTTTTTTTTCCAAATTTGTTTTTCTTTCACTTCTCCTTTATTTTTTCTCTTCTCACCCACCCTACAAACAATAGACGTATGCCCTTGTCTAAAACACTTAGAACAATAAAAACCACTTCTTTTATATTTAGCCTTCTGCCAGATGCAATTCGTTGGAGAAACTACTATTAGGAATCCCTTTACCGGTTCCATTGTAAGATCAGCTTCAATGTAGATATGCGCCCCAGAGGCACGAGTACGATTCAATGTGGCATTATCCGTTCAAGATACCGACCAAATCTGGTAGCTATAATCTATAAGATGTCAGTGCAATATAAATGCATTGGAAGCCTGGGCAGAAAAATCCATTGAGGTGCAATGGGAGATTCTTTTTTCACATCAAAATCTTTAGTCCATTCGAATAACCGAAAAAGGATATTGTCCATTGTTCTTCTTCATATGCCCAACCATGCACAAAGTCTCTTTCAGTTTTCATATGAATCAATACATGGAAATCATCCATAAAACTGATAGTTGGGACGTCTATCAACCCCCAAGTTTTCACCATATTGAGTCTCATCTTATCAATGGATGGACATGTTTTTGTAAATTTCATCACCAAAGCATACCTGAATTCATCAGCCGCTTTTGTCATCTCTACCTCTGAAAACACAAATTCCATCTCACCATCAATTTCCATCGAAAAACACATGGGTATTTTGAAACTAGGATTATTCGTCTTGTTATTCACCACTTGAGCATATGATTTTTGGCAGGTATCATCAAAACCCGCAGGCCCCGCCGACGGAGAAGCCATCTGAGGGGGTGAGAAACGCCTTCCAGAAATCAAGATGTTGAATCTGCGAATAGAAGAGACGACAAAAAGAAACGACCGTTCGCCTACTTTTGCATGCGATACTATTTCTTGTTAATAAAAATTCTCTTTCCTCTTTTAGATAGGTAGTTCTGTCTCTCTATCTATTCTTTCATTCTCTTTACATAAAGACGGATTGAAAGATGTCAAAAATAATTTTTATAAATAAATTCAAATATATTTAGTGATCAATGTATGATAATAGTCGATCAATGTCTTGACTTAGTTAATTGATAATTCCAGATTATTTCAATATTATATTCTTATAAAAAATTTTGTTCAAAGTACTAAATAATGTCTAGTGGCGATAACAAATTGAACCTGTATCAAAAAAAATTTTCTCCTTGATTATTATTATAGCAATCTCAAATTCGATTAACAAATATTAGCATATCAAGGTATTAAATATTATCAAAATTTAAAAATTATGAATTTAAAATTTTAGTTTCATATCAAAGAATACATAATGAAAAACTAAATATTTTTTTTGATTGTGAGAGCAGTTATTCACTTTTTATATAACAAATTATATTTAAATTCAAAACATAAGATGATTGATGGAAATTTATGTCATTATAACAAAAATTATGATGTATTACTTATTTATTTTATTTCTTTATATATATATATGCACTCTCTTTCGAACAATAATAATTAGATAAGGGTTTTATCTAATTCAACTTAGTATCATAGCCTTTCATTAAAAAAAAACCCTAGCTGCCATCTTTAGGCCAACTTACGTGCCGACGACATCATCCTTCCGGCATTCACCGGTTCCTCCCCTCTCTTCGTTTCTTGTCAAAGCGATATTCTCCACATTGGTCATAAAGCACAAAGCAAAGAAAAACCAATATTGTGTCTCCATAAGACTCAACAATTTTTAGTACGTTTAAGATGTAACCATTTGATTAGATAGTTTGCCCTTAGCAAGTTACCGCTAGGACGTTTATGTGATATTGCGTAAACCTTGCGTAGTTGGTAACTCCTTCGCTGCACATTGATCAAGTCATGGCGGAAGAGACACCTGTCACGATGGGTACATTGGAGAGGTTGATTAGTCAATTAGCAGAGACTCAATTGGCACTAGTACAAGCAACCCAAAATGGCAAAAACCAAGGCAACCTGAGTCTTGAAAATGTTTCTTTGAATCCTCTCCAAGTGGCGGTAAAGGTGGATGGTGCTTCCACCTATTTGACTTAGTCAACAAATAACCTACTGATGATTCGGCGTCAAGGGTTAGAAGGTTATGCTGATGGAACAATGTCGAAACCAACGGAGGGTAGTCCTATGATTAACCAGTGGGAGATGGAAAATTCGATGGCTATGGCATTCTTGTTTAACACCATGGCTTCCAATGTCTTCTAAAAGTTCAGTTGCTGAAAATAGCGAAGGAAGTTTGGGATACAGTTGCTAACATGTATTCTAAACAGGGTCAAAGAGCACAAGCATACAAGATTCATTGTTAGCTGCGACAATTGCAGCAAGGGGAGAAGTTAGTCATAAAATATGTGGTAGAACTTACTCGGTTGTGATCCGAGGGAGATCATTTTTTTTCATTCAATCTGAAATGTCTAGATGATGGGAAAGAATGTCAATAGTTCTTAGATATTCAGTGAATTCAATATTTTTTATGGGCTTAATCTAGAGTTTGAGCCAGTTCGAGTTCACCTTTTGTCATGAAATTCTCTCCCCCTACTCAACCAGGAGATTTCAGTTGTAGTTAATGAGGAGACGAGAAGACGAGTATCTTATACACCAACCTCTTTGAATCAGTCAGCTCTTGTCGTCCAGAAGGAGGTGGACACGAGAACGTGCTTTTAGTGTGGACAAGTAGGGTATATTAAGCCGAAATGCCCATTTCCCCCACAACTTGGACAGATTGGTGGTCATGGGGGTGCTAGATGGGGTGGTAGGGGTAGCGGCTCTAGGGGACATGGTGGGGCCAGTGGTGGTGGTCGAGGTGGTAAACACGATCGAGGGAAAGCGTCAGCCCAGGCTAACATTTCTAAGGAGGTAGAAGAGGTACCTCAGCTTACATCAGATTTATTTTCTCCAGATTATGCTAAGACTTTGAAACAACTATTGGTTGAATATTGAGCCCTAACACATAGAAGTATCGCTACTAATTTGGCTGATCAACCCTCTAATTTGTCTACTTTTGTTTAATCAAGTATTGCTTATAATGTTGCCTATGAACATTCAGCTCGTTGGTGTGTCGACATTGGAGCCTCGAAACATATGATTGGAGACTTTGAATTTTTTCTGTATACCATCCTTGTACTCATTTTAAGTTGTTTCATATAGCGAATGGTACATATACCTTGTTAAAGGAAAAGGAACTGTTCGATGTACACCAACTTTAGAATTGTCCAATTTCCTTCATGTCCCATCCTTTCCTATTCATTTATTAGCTGTTAGTACTCTAACCAAGGATCTAAATTGTTATTCGATGTTTTGGTCAACTCATTGTTTGTTTCAGGAGCTGAACACTAGGGCAACAATTGGGGCTGGTAAAGAGTGTAATGGACTGTACTATTTAGATAAAGAAAGAGGAAGCGAATGGAAGCAAGAGGTGATGGTGTTAAGAACTAAAAAGGATGATCGCAGTCTTTTATTAGAGCATCATAGATTAGGTCATATTTCATTTCAAGGTTTATGTAGGATGTTTCTTAAGTTTGCTCAAGTTTGTAATAAAAGACAACTAGTTTGTGATGAATGTGAGTTTGCTAAACATACTCAAAATTACTATTTGGAAATCAGAAATAAAAGTGCGCATCAGTTTGATGTGGTTTATTCAGATGTTTGAGGTCAAAGTAAAATAGCTGCAGTTGGTGGTTTTCAATGGTTTGTTACATTTATTGATTGTTTCAGTAGATGCACTTAGGTGTATCTCTTACATAGGAAGGATGAGGTTTTTGATTGTTTCAAGAAGTTTCACAAGATGGTGAAAACTCAGGTTGGGGTTATAATCAAAGTGCTTTGGTCAGATAATGGAACGGAGTACATCTGAAAGGATTTCTCTAATTACTTGACTGAACAGGGCATAATTCATCAAACCACAAGTGTTGATACACTTGCATAAAATGGAGTCACAAAGCGTAAAAATCGCCACCTTTTAGAGGTGACACGATCCTTATTCTTTACGATGAAGGTCCCAAAATTTTTATGGGGAGAAGCGGTTCTTACAACTACATATTTAATCAATAGAATGCTCTTTCGCACTCTCTCATACAAGACACCCTTAGAGTTGCTTAAAGGGAAAACTCAGTTCATTGTCCCTCCCAAGGTGTTTGGATGTAATTGTTTCATGCGTGATCATCATCCTAAAGTGAGTAAATTAGATTCTCGATCTCTAAAGTATGTGTTTGTAGGCTATTCTGGTGTTCAGAAGGATTATAAGTGTTATTAACCTCAGGAGTGTCAATTCCTTCTTTCTATGGATGTGACTTTTTAGGAAGATGAAGCCTTTTATGATTCTCTAAAATAGGGTGATGAAGGATAAATACCTAGTACATTAAGAGATAATGCCTTCGATTTAACCCCATCTAATGGCTCTTCTTATTAAGATAAAGGGGAGACTGGTGACCCATAATTGGAGATGGCAAACCCACCAATATTAGCCACCTCCCTGTCGTTTGGTAATGGTGAGAGACGTCTAGGTGGAGCATCCAACTCCACAAAAGAATGTAGGGAAGGGTGCCAAGGAGAGGGGAAGAATTTTTTATTGGTCCCAAGGAGAGTGAACAGCTACAACTGGGTTCAACACATCCTATTCCGTAATTTACCAGTGGTCAGTCAGGGCCTTGGGAGGATGCTCTGCAATCTCAGCCTACCTCCACCTCTTCCTATCATGACAGTACCGCTCCCTCTGTCTCTTCTATTCCTTCTAGTTTTGCTAATCTTAACTTGGACATTTCGATTGCTTTTTGGAAGGGATAACGTTAAGGTGTTCGTCCTCCTTCTCAGTATTGCTATGATATTGCTGACTTTGTTTCGTATAATTCCTTGAATCCTATTTATCACAGTTTTGTAGCCTTTCTATCTATTGTATGTATTCTAAAAAATTGAAGGGTTGCTATGGCTGGTCCAAAGTAGAGGGAAGCCATGTTTAAGAAGATGAGGGCATTGGAAAAAAATCAGACATGGGAGTTGGTGTCGCCTCTACTTGGTAAAAGCCCAGTTAGTAGCAAAAGGGTTTACCCAAAACTATGGTGTGGATTATGAGGAAACAATTACTCCAGTGGCAAAGATAAATTCAGTTCAAGCCCTCCTATTATGTGCTGCAAATCAAAATTGGCCACTTTATCAACTTGATGTGAAGAATGCAATCTTACTTGGTGATTTGCAAGAGGAGGTGTATATGCAGATAACTCCTGGTTTTAAGAGTGTTACTATAGCTGGAAAAGTGTGCAGGTTAAAACGATCCTTTTACGGATTGAAACAGTCACCCTGGGTTTGATTTACTGGATTCAGTGTTACTGTCAAGTAAATAGGCTATCGGCAGGGTTGTGTTGATCATACCCTATTTTACAAACACAATGGAGGTAAGCTAGCTATGTTAATTGTATACGTTGATGATATTGTGGTGACAGGTGACGATGAGGTAGAGATTAAGAAGTTGAAGAAATAATTGTCACAGGAGTTTGAAGTCAAAGACTTGGGCCAATTATGTTATTTCCTTAGAATTGAGGTGGCTAAGTCTTCACACAAAATCTTTTTATCCCAAAGGAAATATGTTCTTGATCTTCTGAAAGAAGTTGGTATGTTGGGTTGTAAACCTACTGCTACCCCAATTGATCAGAATGTCAAGGTGGTTACTAATACTGGGTCAGTTGTGGAGAAGGGGTGGTATCAAAGGTTGGTGGGTAAGTTAATTTACCTCTCACATACGTGCCTTGATATTTCCTTCGCAGTGAGTGTTGTAAGCTGCTATACACATTATCCTAGATAGCAACATATGGAGATTGTAAACAGGATACTCTGATATTTAAAAGGGTGTCCTGGTTGAGGTTTATTGTATACTCCACAGCATGGTGCAAGGGTAGAGTGTTTTACTGATGCAGACTAGGCCAGTTCATTTGATGACCGTCGATCTACTTCTGGATACTGCACTTTGTGGATGGAAATTTAGTGAGCTAGCAGAGTAAAAAACATAGTGTAATTGCAAGTTCTATAGCTGAAGCAAACTCCGAGCCTTGGTGCTAGGGGTCTATAAAGTGTTGTGGTTTAGGCGTTTGCTCTAAAAGTTGCAGGTGTTTGACGAGTCTCCATGCCAGGTGTATTGTGATAATCGTGTTACGATTGAGATAGCTTCGAATCCAATTTAGCATGATAGAGTCAAGTATGTTGAGATAGATCAAAACTTCATACGAGAAAAGATGGATGATGGATCAATCAATGTTTCATTTGTCAAGTACAGTGATTAAGTTTCGAGCATCTTATTGAAGGGCCTCAGTGGGACACATTTTTCACTTTTGATTGGCAAGATAGGCTTTCAAAATATTTTAACCTCATCTGGAGGGGGAGTGATGGAAAGTTATGTCATTGTCATGAAAATTAAGATGTATTACTTATTTATTTTATTTTCTTTTTTTTTTGGTTTGGAACTATATGTGTGTGTGTGTGTGTGTGTGTGTGTGTGTGTCCTCTTTTTAAATCAATAATAATTAGAAAATGGTTTTATCTCTTTCAACTATGATCTATATTCAATAAGCAGAAGTCAAAGATCCCATTTTAATACCTTTTCTTAGAATTTTTTATAAATTTATTTTTGGAAATTTCTAGTTTAACACCTTTTACAATTAGCATTCTTCCTAAATAAAGAAAAACCTTTCTAATAGTAATTAAAGTACATAAAGAATTTACTTAAAGTAATATCTACAAGTATCTAAAACCTAATAGAATTAACATTATGATAAAGAAAAGATAAACCTTTTTATATTAGTTTAAGTATAGCAGACTTTGCTTAAAAATATATACGATTATTTAAAAACTAGTATACTTAAAGTTTATTTTTATGAAGATAAAACCTTTTTGAAATGGAGTAAGACTTTGTATAAAATAATATATTTAATTACCTACAACAACTACAACAACAACACTCAAGGAGAGTCCCACTAAAATGTGGAGTCTATGGAGGTCCAGTAGTACGTGATCTTACCTCTATCTACTAGAGCTGTTTCTAATAAACTCACATGTAATGCAAAATATTGATAATACAAAATATAGATACATACGTATAAATAGACATATTAAAAAATTTAATGCAATATATAATACCCTACATATAGAATATGGTAAAGATTAACAATAAAAGATACAATAAGTAAATAAAATAAAAAAAAGACAAGTACAAGAATAAATCAAACTAACCATCACAAGAAAGTAATTAGGCCAAGCAAAAACTCTTTAGGCTAAATAATTAGGAGGGAAGTACTACATAATCAAACTATTAAGGCTTACTATAAAATGAAAGATTTGAAGGAAAATTTTTAAAAGACCTAAGATAATGAGAATGACCTCTCTAAGAGAGCTCCATAATCCGTATTTTATAGCTTCAAAGCTTTCTATTATAGGTCATGTTCTCAGTAAGTTTCAACAAAGTCATATCATTCTTGATCACTTCTCCTCAGTTTTTCTTAGGTCTTCCTTTTTTTTTCCTCTTACAGTTTCTAAATACTATTTTATTGCATCTTCTTAATGGAGCATCAATGTGTCTCCTTTTAAATGTCCTATCTGCCTAAGTCTCGTCTCTCTTAATTTTTTATTAATACTAGCCACTTTTAATTCGTCTCTTACCAATACATTCTTGAACTTATCTCTTCTAGTAAAGTTGCACATCTAACGAAATATCTTCATATTCATCACCACTAACTTATGACTATGTACTTGTTTGATGGGCTAATGTTCTGCCCCCATATAGCATGGCTGACCTAATCACTAAATGATAGAATTTACCTTGATCTTGAGTGGTATTTTCTTGTCACATAATCTCTATGTGACACTTGTCATTATGGTTGTTGGATCTTGGTCAAAAACTCACTTAGTGCTTTCCCAGTCTCCCCTTACTACATTCTTGTATAGTGGTAAGTAGAAAATGAAGTCCTTTAACACTCCATCATGGTTCACCTCCTCAGCATCCTATTGAATGACGCTTCAAAATCTGTGACTGTCTATTCTTATGAGCAGTTGTTAGCTTAAGGCTTTTAAATTAATGATTTTGATGATAATAATCAATCATATTTCAAATTTAGTTACATTTCAAAATTCAAATTTATTTGGATTATTTCAAAACAGATAACGATATATATAAAGAGGTTATAAAAGTTACATATTCATTTAAAATAAAAGGATAAAAAGTTTAACAATCTCATTTTGTAGGAACCATCTTAACAATCTCATTCATATAATTAGAAACGAATCAACAAAATCCAAAATGGATAAGTTACTATCTTTTCTATATGGTCAAAGG
Source organism: Erythroxylum baracoense (assembly GCA_025629805.1). NCBI lineage: Eukaryota > Viridiplantae > Streptophyta > Magnoliopsida > Malpighiales > Erythroxylaceae > Erythroxylum > Erythroxylum baracoense. Next base: position 13,689 of record JAOTAY010012069.1, read on the forward strand.
ATCTTTCTGTTTATCTGATTCGATAGTCAACTTCAAGACACGATTAAAAGATTATCCAAACAATCAGACATTTGAAGATTTTGTCAAAGATAGTGAGGAAGATGTTTTAATAAAATCAAATTTGATTCAGTCAATTAATCCATGTTACAATTAAAGCAAAGACTAGTTGGATGAAATTCTTATTCAAGGGAGAGCTACTGTATTCTAAAAGACATCAGATTTTAGAAATACATTAGTAGCATCAATACTTACTCTTGAAAAGTTACACCTTACACTTTGTGCTTTAGAAAGTGAAAACAATCTATCAAGAGAGATATCAATATTCATTGAAGCTCATATTGAGCAAATCCTATTTTTATTTATTGAGAGCTTAAAGAGGCTTATTAAATACTACTAGTGTGGAAGGTTGAAGAATCTTGAAAAAGATGTACTTGTGAGCTTGGAGAGACTCGTCAATTACTACTTAGAGAATTTTTAGTAAAATACTCAAGTTGGATACTTGGGGATTGAATGTAGACTTGGCTATAAGTCGAACAGGTATCAATTGGCTATCTCATTCTTTCTCTTTCCTTATCCTTTAAAATTTCGCATTATAGTTATTATTGTGTTCAATTTGCAAGAGGCTCCTTTCATTTTAAAGTTTAATAGGCTCCTTTTGTTTTAAAGTGTTGAAAATTGATTCAAAATCTCATACTTATTGATGAGAAGTGCATCAATGGATATTGGAGAGAGGTGCTCCAACAAGACAATTGCAATTATGAGATTTTGAATCAATTTCTAACTAATATTATGTTAATTAATTAAGTTGTGATTAAAGTAGTGTCTTGTTTCTCTCATATTTTTCAGATTTAGTATAAGTTAGTTTAGATATAATATTTATGTAGTGATTTAGTGGGCTGATAGTGCCCTGATTTTTTGCATTTTTAATTTCTATGTAAGCCTATATATAGGCACTTTATTTTCAGTTCCATATGCAGTGAAGTTCTAAATTTGTATCCAAAAGTTAGCAATAAAAGTTTAATTTTTTGTTTATCCTTAAAATTTTCAACATGGTATCAGAGCCCCTTTTGATTTTGGGTTTGTGAGAATTGCAGCAGGGTGTTACTTGAGAGATCTGATGTATTTGGCTGGCGAGTTTTCTTGAAGAATAGCGCTGGCAAGCACGAGTACTTAGGGGAGTATACCGGAGAGATTATCTCTCACAGGGAGGCTGACAAGCGT
>JAOTAY010012090.1:0-14907 GCA_025629805.1 Erythroxylum baracoense
ATCAATTCTTACCCTAAATTAACATTAAACATAAAAGAACAACAATGGAAATCAAACTAAATGAAAATATACAAAATAAATCCTAAACTACAACAATAATCAACAATTATGCAATAAACACATGCCAGTTACTTAGAAAAACATAGACTAATGCACAACTATTAGCTACATCACCTAATTCTAACATTTTTGGACATAAAATTCCTAAATAATATAAAGAAACCAATGAATCATGCATAAACATGTTAAAACAATAAGAAAACTTACTTAGATGTCACAAATTTGGGAGAAAAATGTAAAAAAATTAGATGGGGGATCAGAGGGGTAATAGTGGAGAATGAGAGAGAAAGAGAGAAAATGAGAAATTAGAAAGGTAAGGGCATTTTAAGGTGTATCACAAACTTAGAAAGTCAACTACACGGGCTAAATTAAAGCTTTTCGTGGACTTACACAGGCAGTTACATGAGGTGTATCTAGCTGTGTAAGTGCACACCAATGTATCTAGATAGTGTGTAGCTCTTTATCAATTTATGCAACTTTAGATGATCAAACGTAAAAATTTTGCACTAAGAGTTATAAACCCTTAACACGTATACCCTAACACACCAATTATACACAATCTCATTTTATGCTCAATTTTTTCTATCCTAAAACAGATAAAAACTAAAAAATTAAACAAATCCTATACTAACATTAAAACAAAAATAAAAGAACATGGAATTTAAAATAAAAAACTTAAATTAATTTATAGGTTGCCTCCTATGTAGCGCTTGTTTAACATCACTAACTCGATGTACCTTTTAAGCTTAAGGTGGTTTATTCCAGTGGATTTTTTCGTATAGAGCCCTATAAAATATCATGATAAAACTCATTAGCTTCTAAAACATCTATACATTCAAGGGCATGATTGATGACATTAGACATTCTAAAAATGACCTCTACATCCCCCACCTTTAATGTCAACTTGGCTTTGTCAACATCTATTGTTAACTTGACAGTCCCCAAAAAGGATCGATTAAGGACAAGAGGCACTTCTACATCCTCCTCTATGTCAAGAATCACTAAATCATTTAGGAATATAAACTTATCAACTTTAACTAACAAAGCTTCTATAATTTCCCTAGGATATTTTATCGATCTATTAGCTAATTGTAAACTTTTCCTAGTCTACTTAAGTTGTCCTATTCCTAATTTTCAAATAATGATAAAGGCATAATATTAATATTGACACCTAGGTTGGCTAAAGCCTTTATTTTTAAACTACCAATTTCTTAAGGAATATAAAAAATCCCTAGATTTGTTTGCTTCTTTGATAATTTACTTTTCTTATCTTCTAAGCTCCTCTTAGTCAGCATATTAGTCTCCAACTTCTCTAATGTCTCTTTGTTTGATAATAGCTCTTTTAAAGTTCCCTATGCTTTAGTTATTGCATAAGAGCTTCAATAAGAAGTAAGTTATCTTGAAGTCGTTTCAAAATATTAAAAAATTTACCTAACTCTGCATCCATCTGGTTTTTCTTCACTTTAGCAGGATATGGAATGATAGGATAATATTCTTTAATTTATTCTCAGATGTTGTTTAGATTCAACTTTTGAATGACTCTCAGTAGTCACCTTCTTCTTTTCTTGGAGCTTTTTCTCACTCATCTAGGTTATTTCCATTATGCATTCCTTAGGATTTATGTCCATTGTAATAAGCAAACACCCCTTGGATCTTTTAGCTATTATCTTCATTAGTTGGTTGATTTGAATCTCTAAGTTACGTATGGCAACCTCTATTCTCTGATTTTTTCGTTAAAGTCTGGAGTAATTTTCAACAACTTCTCTTCCAAACTAGGCTTTCTAGGTTGAAGTACTTGCTGCTGGAATCCAGGTGGAGGGTTATTTCACTTAGGCCTGATTTCTTTAAGAAAATTTGGGGTGATTCCTTTATCCTGGGTTGTACGTGTTACTAGATGGATTATTTTTGGGTCTAACAACATTCCCCAAATAGTCCACATGCTTAGACTATACTACTTAACAACCTTTACTTTAATGCTCTAGCCTGCACACCTAATATTGCATAACTTAGCCTTATGGAATCATTATAAGTCTATCGACCTTTCTACTTAGGGCTTCCACTTGGTTCACCAACTGTGCCACTGCATCCATTTCATAAACTCCAGCTAGCTTATTGATTTATGGTTTAGTTGAGCACCACTGTTAGTTGTTCATAGCCATATCTTCTATTAAGTCTTAGGCTGCCTCTGGTGTCTTATTGCTAAGCGTGCCCCTAATTGCTACATCTATTAATTTCCTAGTGCTTTGATTAAGCCCATTGTAAAATGTTTTGATTTGTATCCAAAGTAGTAAACCATGGTGTGGGAATCATATTAGTATCTCCTTGAACCTCTCCTATGTATCGTATAATGATTCAACTTTAACTTGGGAGTAAGAGGAGATGTCGCTCCTCAATTTAGTAGTCTTAGTTGGTGGGAGGAATTTTGAAAAGAACATCTCTACTGCTTGTTTCCATGTAGTCAATGATGATCATAACATCAATTTCAACTATTGTTTAGACTTTTCCAATAAAGAAAAAGGGAATAACCACAATCTAATGGCATCATAATTAGCTCCGTTGATTTTCAAAGTATTAAAAATATCCAGAAAATAAGAGATATGCATGTTTGGGTTTTCGTCTCTGAGTCCATCGAATTGGACTTACTACTAGACCATCTAGATGATACTGGGCTTTATCTGAAAATTATTGACACTAACAATTTTTTAAACGATGTTAGACTCTACATTAGTCAAGTTTGGTCTAGCATATTTGAACATGGTCCTCAATTGGTCTGCTATGTTGTGGGCTTCTTCGTTATCTACTTGACCATCTAAGTTCTCTATTTAAAGATCAAGTTCAAACTCTCACAGTTGCTTCCTATGAAGGTTTTTGTGCATTGTTCTTTTAATCTCTATATTTGCATTGATTAAGCTCTCAAAAGTACTCCGGGTCATAAACTGGTCAAAATCTATAAAATAGAAAGAAAACTAAAAACATTACTCAAAGAAAATAACTTTAAAACAAATAAAATAAAATAAAATAAAAATTGCTAGAGTAATAAAATCTACGTTTTCCTAATATTACTGCCCCCAATAACTACATCAAAAACTTGATTGGATTATTTTTCTATACCAATATTAAAATTTACCATATGTGTATAACGTAGCTGTAGCTAGCATAAAAAAGTACGGGTCAATCCTACAAAGAAAATAATTAATAGTAGTTACCCTTTTTCTATTATCTAACCCAAGAATTAGATTTTTGATTTTTAATTAAAAATAAAGCTAAACAAATAAAGTAAAATAAGATTAAATAAATTTAAACTCAGGATAAGTAGAATAAAAACAAAATTTTACCTTAAATAGTAGTGTCTAGGTGATGAATCCCCCTAAGAATCATTAACTTGTTAACCTTTTATCATGCAATTATATTATTGATTATTAGACCATGGAAATTCCTATCTTATATTAATCTCTCTTGGGGCTATTAAAAACTAATCCATTAGTTAATTAATAGAAATCTTTCTTATTAAAACCCCTAGCTAGGATTGCTTTATCGATTTATAAATTCTACTATTAGGTTTGACCCCAATCTAGAGGATTTATGCCAACCTATCTCTAGTTTTCATGCAACTCCTTCTAATTATGATAAATGTATTCATATAGGAGGATTGCTCAGTCTCAATCATATAAAGTCAAATCATGCATTAATATTATGAATATATTAGAATAAAAATAAAACACATAATTGAATCATAATAAATCAATCAATATAATTGCTTTAAATAAAAGATTAAAATGTATTGTTACCCCAAATAAGGTTCAACACACCCAGATACTAAACACATTTAGTTACTAGCCATAGAAAATAAAATAAATAATAAACATGCAGAAAAACTAATAGAAAGTAGAGAAATCATAATTCTATATCTCCCTTTCTCTTTTATTGAATCTTCTTGCAATTTTGGACTTGATGTAATTTTCTATCAAATCTTTTGATGTTAACTTGGTGTTTACCGCATCCTTTGATCAAAATTGTCGCCTCTCTAGGTGGTTTACATCTCAAAACTACTACAAAACTTGACCTTCTTAATTTGTCTTCATTTTCGTCATTTTATAGTAAAATTTAGGGTTTCTGGGATATACATGGTCACTTGCATGAGCATGTGAGAGATTGTGCATCTCAGTGTACACAGGTGTGTAACTTTCTACGACTAGAAACCAAATTCTTCAATCTTTACATGTTTATGAAAATGATGTAATTGAGGAGATTCTATAGCCATATGGAAGATAAAATGATGGAAAAATAACTTTATAAAAGCATTTGGGAGTCAATTCTATCTCAAAGATTCCAAAATTAGAGAAGTTATTTGAACAAGGAACAACATGTATTGGACTTACTTGAAGAGAACCATCTGTCTTTTATGAAGGTTTAAGAAGTTGAGAAAAAAACTATCGACACTAGAGTTTATTATAAACCTACATTGGACTCATCTTAAATTTATAAAGAGAGAAATAGTAAAAAATCAAATGTTTATAACTTAGTGTCAAAAATCAATTGCATATGACTTCATGATGAATAGAAGTTCTAAAATAAGATTAATGTTGATGTTGATGTTAAATTAGTGTCGATTTTTAGATACAATTTACAAAGACATGTAATTTCTCAATTTTGAGCCCTATAAGACTCAATCTTGTTAAACCTAATAGAATTAACCTAGGAACCTTTAAGTAGGATTCTAAGATCTCAGTTTTTTATATTTTTTCTTAACATCAGAATTAGATTTGGAGCAAGCATTGAAGCAGTCAATGACATCTTCTCTACTTCTTACTTCCTGCTATTTACTTTATGTTGAGAATTTTTCTATTTTCTTTTTACTATATTTAGTGGCTAAAAAAACCTAGTTAAAGTTATAATGTAGCTTGTAAGGATTCTACAATTATTTATATATGATTTGATTATTTGATTGGTTGATTTATTTTTAACATTTGATTTATGTTTAGACAATATAGATTCAATCTTATACATTGTATGAAGGTCTAATAGGTGAAGTAGAATTTGTGTACTAGGAGAATAAACACTTTGACCTTAGAGAACGGTAGTATCTTAAACTTTAATTGATTAAATTTTCTTAGTAAATTTTATTAGATTAAATTATGCATCAAAATATAGTAGTTACTAATACAATATGCTTTTATGCCTTAACAAAGGGTATGTATATCTCAGGGTAATTATTACTTTAACTTATCAAATATGTAAGATAATTAGAATTCTTTAGAACTGAACGTTGAAGTACTCTTATTTTCTTAATTGATGTTTCTTTGAAAAGTTATTTTACTTTTTTATTGATAGTTCATTAGTTTAATTATCTTCTATCAGATTTGGTTTTATTTAGTTTTCTTGTCTAATTAGAATTAGTATTTATAGTGAAATATTTCCTTATAGGATTCAATACTTTTAACTACTCTATTTTATAAACTTTCTATAATTTATTATATGTGCTTGCAAATTTAGTTGCAATCAAGTTTCATCATTATTTTTAGGAAACTAATGATTTTCTATTTTTTTAGTGAAGATGGCTACACATAAGTAGAATCTAGTTATTGAGATGAAGTAGTAGCCATAATATTAAGCGACTTGAAATCATAAGCTAAAGTAAGTTCATTTACTTTTTCTCCTAGCCTTTAGTGGATCACTTAGCGAAGATATGATCACATTTATCAAGCCTTTTTAGATGAGGTGCACTTTAGACTATGTAAGACATTGAGTAAGAACATAGCTGATCTCAATTAAGGTTAGCTCTTTTAAAATTAGGATTAGGTTCACATGTTAATGTGTAGATTCTTCCCTCCGAGCAAGACCATCAAACTAAGGATGTAAATACAACACTTTGCATAAAGTAAGGGGAAATTTTAATGAAACTTAAGAGAGATACAAAGCCTTTCTTAGTCAGTGCCCTTATTATTAGTAATCCTTAAAGCGATTGGTATAGTTCTTCTATAAGGCTTTACAATAACATGTAAAATTTTGGTGAACAGTATAGCTCAAAGAGGAAAATAATTATACAAATACTATAAGGAGGTTAAGGAAATTATAGACACTTTGGAAAGAAATTCACCAATAAAAGTAGTAAGGGAGAAGTCAAAAGCATCCTTTATAAAGTGTAAGTATCTTCAAATTTGGAAACAAAAATAGAGGATCCTTTTAATTAGTTGAAGATAATTATAAAATATGATATAGGTAATAGGAAAGCATGTTATCGTTATGAAATATATGGGAATCTATCTCATATATACATGAATATTAAGCCAAACTTTAGTTACAATGAGGAAGAAACTACATGGTTGCCTATAGAGGAAAGCAATGTATGAGGAATGAACCGTTCTATAACGCATATAATTTGAGGTAGAGAAATCAACTAAAATTTTCAAGGAAGCAGATCGAAGAAAGTGTCGCAGTTGTGAGTTATACTATGTTTATAGGTTGAAGAGTATGTTTTTAAGTGTTTTCTTAGGCGTTAATCATACATTTGGGACTTAGATTTCTTGTATTTGTTATTTTTATATATTTTTGTTTAATTATTACTGATCAGGGTAAGTATCTAACCTTAATTCATGCTTTAGGGGATATTTAATGTGTTTTAATGATGAGTGGAGATAGGAAATTCCAAGAAAAGATGAAGAAGAAACTAGAAAGAGGAAGCAATCATGATCGTGCATGTGCATAATCATACAAGAATATAAGATGGAGAGTTGAAGGCTCTCTATCAATCATAATAGAGAGTGTATGAGTAGACAATGCATAATCGTGCAACATACACAATCATACAAATCCAGTTTTTTCAAGTAGCAAAATTTTTATACTTTTTACGTTCCAGAGCCATTTTTAGAACAAAAACAAGTGTGAAAACCTTAGAAAGAACCCTAAAAGGATTAAGAAGTATTTAAGTCAGATAAAAAACACGAAAGAGCTTAATAAAAAATACAAAATAAGAGATCAAAGAGCAACATCTTAAGGAACACAAGTAATAGAATTCCAGATTAAGGAAAAGAAGAGAAGACATCCAAAAATCAAATATCTACTCTTTCATTTTATTTCCTTGTTGTGATTGAATGTTAATGATGATTCGATTTGGATATATAGTTACATTTATGGATTGCTATAATCCTTGTAGTGATTACTCTTAATTTATTTCTTAAACATTTACTTTTTTAATTTAAATCAAGAGATTAGATTGTATCATTTATGTTATGTTTCATAGAGAGAGCTGGTATCCTAATAGACCTATAAACATCAAATTAATAGGCAATTGAAGAGATATCTTAATTGTTTATTAGTTACTGATACGATTTCTTTAAATCCAATTACGTAGTTAGGAAGAGTTTTGGTAGATCGAGAGGTCACAGTTTAATTTCTATCTATTTTAAATGGGATTACTTCATTAGATCTTGAGGGAGGGTAATAATAATTATTATGTATCTATAAGAAGATAAAGATAAAATAAATAAGGATAGAAGTAATTCCTAGTTTTCATCATTGATGAACCAACTAATTCACTGCTGCTTATTTCATTGTTTATTTGTAAATTCTTATTTTTAGTTTAATATTTAGTTATTATCTTTTTTTAGCTTAAAAAATTACAAGAATTGTTGGGTGACTACTACAATCCTCATAAGATGATCCTTTTTATGCTATAAGATTCAATTTGTATACTGGCAGTAAAGAAAGTTTTTAATTTAAAATTTAAGTTTTTGGTGTCATTGCTAGGTATTATTTTGTAGCATCTAGTTAACTTTAAGTTATTTCAATTTAAGGATTGCAACATTTTTCTTCTATGATTGTAAGTGCATGATCACAAGATCTACAAGGAGTTTAAGAAAACTAATAGACATATAAGTTTCTAACATCAATAAGCAATTAAAGAAAGGAATCAAGGCGAACAGTAAAGAACCCTTATGGACTTTATAAGTCAAAGGTTTAATTCAATCAACAAGGAATAACAAGAACCACCAATGTAAACCAACACTTTTGAAATTAAATGATATTCGTTGAATATTTTGTAAACTGATTTCCTTTTATAAACTGGCCAATAAGGATAGAGATTTGTGACATGCTCCATTACAATAGGTTATCTGAGGATGTAACCAATATGAGACTCTTTCTGTTCACACTTAAAGATCGAGCCAAGACATGGTTAAGTTCTATTAGCCTAGAGAACATAGAAAAATAGGAGCAAATGGTACAAGTCTTTTTGTTTAAATATTTTCCCTTAAAGAAGAACACTATGATTATAATAAAGATAAACAATTTCTAGTAATGTGAAAGGGAATAATTAAATGAAGCATAAGTAAGATTTAAGGAGTTGCAAAGGAGTTGTCTACATCATAACTTGCATAAAGAGTTCCTTTTACAATCCTCCTACAATGGTGGCAATTGACCCACATGAGGCACCAAAGATATAGTAATTGGTGGTTTGCTAATGAGGAAAAAAATTGATGATGTGCTTGATTTTTAGAAGAGATGGAACATAACAACTGCCTATAAATGTCAAAAAGGAGTAGACAATAACCAACATTTAGAGATTAGAAGGGAGTGCTTACTATGGATTAGGGACAACATTTTATGCTAAAGTAACAAACTTATCCAAATAATTAAATAGCCAGAAAGCCACTTCTTTTGACCCACTTAAGGCAATTTAGCATGAATATGAGTTTTATGAATAATAATTTATGTCATAGCTGATTGCTTCCTAGTGGAAAATAGCAACATGGAGCATCTCAATAACATAAGAGAATAATATGGTCGATGTGCTAATAGCCGCTATTCTAATATTTATAATTTTCTTTATTTAACAATGCTATATGGAATCTAAGGAGAGCTTAAGGCCTAACAGAATTTTGATAAAAATAGCTCAATACATTGAAATCAAAGATGGATAAGTTGATGGATTTGTCAAATTCCAAACTCACTAGCCTTGTTGAGAGCCAGAAGAGGATGGAAGCCAAGTTTAATCAAATTGAAAGAATCAAGCATCTTTCTCCCATAATTTAAAGGTTTAAAGGAAGCAATTAGCTAATGCGTTGTCTATATGAAATATGGGGAGTCTCTTAAGAAACAAAGAGCCTAATCTAAGGGAGAAACTAAAAGCCATCACACTTATAAGTGAGGAGTTAAAAGAACCAAGTGAGAAGAAGATTGAATCCCACCAAGGATAAGACCAAAAGAAATAGGATAAGAAAGAAGAGAAGAGAGAGGATATTCCATATGTCCCTCATCCTCCATATGCATCAAAGATTCCATTTCCACAGAGGTTATAGAAGAATCAAATGGATGTACAGTTTGCAAAGTTCATCAAGAAGTTAAAGAAATTGCAAATAAACTTGTCTTTTGTAGAAGTTTTGTAAAATATGGTCAAGTATGCGAATTTTCTCGAGGATATAATATTAAAAAGTGGACTTGGGAGGACTCAAATGGTCTCCTTGACTAAAAGTTATAGCTCTATAAATACTAGCCATATATCTTTAAAATTAAAGGATCTAAGGAGTTTTATTATACTTTATTTGTTAGTAATTTAAATTTTGCTAAATGTTTTTATGAATTAGGTGTAAGTATTAATCTAATGCCTTTGTCAATTTTCAGGAAATTAGGGCTAGGACATGTGAAGCCAACATCCATACTTATTCATTTGTGGGATCAATCTATATAGAAACCATTTGGTGTGGTGAAGGATGTGCTAGTAAAAGCAGATAAGTTTATTATTCCTATGGATTTCATGGTGATGGACTTTGAAGAGGATAAAAAATAGTCATTAGTTCTTGATAGACCATTTATGAATATAAGAAGAGCCTTGGTAGATGTTCATAAAACTAAACTGATTCTTCAAATTGATGATGAATAAGTTGAGTTTAATATGAGCAAGACATTAAAGATTCTGAAGGAGGGAAACTCTTGCATAAAGATTGATATAATTGGTGAGTGCGTAAAAGAGCAAGAGGAGAGCCATAAATAATATATTGATGTGAAAGATGTTAAAGACGATAAAGAACCATAGGAGGAGGAGTTAGATGACAAATGAAAATAAGAATCATTAGGAAGGAAAGCACCTATGCCACCCTTTATTGAGAAACCACCCTTTCTAAAGTTAAAAACAAGTTGGGAATAAAAAAAAGTGGTGGAGACAATTGGAAAGAGAATAAGAGCCACGAGATGGAAAATTTTAAACATAAGAACCATAATTCCTAATATGTTGATGCGTAGGACCTTAACATTCAAAATAGGAGTTGATTGAAAAACTAAGGTGAAATAGTGAAGCTATTAACCTCAAAATTAATATATTATGTTTTTGGTAATTTTGTTTGCATTTGTTTCCTTATTTTTATAATTTTTAAGTGATTTGAATTGATGGATATTTATGGCATAAAGTGTGTCCAAGTTCCTCTCCGATACCAACACCACCTTAATCCCTGTAAGAATTCTTGTACTTATTTTTTATTTCTTTTATTTTTATTTGTTATATTTTTCTGTATTGTTTCCATATTGAGGACAATATTTTGTTCAATTATGAGGAAGTAAATGCATTTGTATGATCATTTATGTTTGACTTTGCACTTGGATTGTGTTAATTTTTTGTTTATATTTGCATTGTGCAATTGTTACATAATTTTGCATTATGTATTTATGTAAATATGTCAATGGCATCAAATTGAAAGAAATTAACTTAACTACAAGTATGATAACTTAAATTACGAAGGATCACTAACTTATGAAGTTTGTATTTAAAAGTTTTTAAGGTGAATATACATGTTGATTAGAATATTATACATATTCTTTCATTTTATGATACTTGTTTAGATGCACTTATTATTAAATTCATTTATATTTGTTGTCATCATTAATAGCCTTCATAGGAGTGATTGTCTAGGAAGAAATGATGTAGGCTAGGAAAAGAAGTGTGTTAAATAAAAGTTCTATTATGTTGGCCCTTTTTGAAAAAACAATTAGGTTAAGAATATGGATAATGGCCAGTTGTGAGTTATGATATAGCTAGGTAACTGGGGGCATTCATGACAAAATATTTGTCTTCATGTCAAAATGCTATAATGACACTCTAACAAAGCTTGATAAAATGTTAAGTAGTTAAGTAACCGAGGGACATTTATGATAAGGTGTTTGTCTTAACGTTAAAAAACTAGGTGATCGTTAAATAAAATATACGAAAATATATGATGCTTTTAATAAAAGTGAACATATTGATCTTCTAGTGACATGTCACAATTTTCCATAAATAGGTACTTGGTGATGGCCTACCTTTTTAATTAGTAAATAAGAATGAGTACATGCTTACAAGTGCCATAGATGTATGAATATGTTGTCAATATTTTAGTTGATATGTGTATTAAAATAAAGCTCTTGAATATGAATGGTATAAGTTAATATGTTGGAATTTTTTTAAGTGATTGATGTTTGTGGATAAGCTAATTTTTTGAAATATGATGTCATTTTTCCATAATTGCATTGTTGCATGATTGTGTGTTTATATGTTTTATGTTTTTTTTGTTTTATGGTTTTAGTTTTTCTTGAGGACAAGCAAAGATTTAAGTGTGGAGAAGTTGATAGGTGTGGATTATAGTGTGTTTTATAGGTTGAAGAGAACCTTTTTAAGTGTTTTCTTAGATGTTAACAATGTATTTAAGACTTATATTTATATCTTTATTGGTGCTTATGTATGTTTTGTCTGATTATTGTTGATTAGGCAAAGAATTTAATCTTAATGGATGCGATAGGGGATATTAATGTGTTTAGTGATGAGGGGAGATAGCAAATTTTAAAAAAAGATTAAAAAAAAGCTAGATAAAGGAAGCATTCATGATTGTGCATTTATTTCATCATGCAGGATGCAGGATGGAGAGTTGAAGGCTATTTGTCACGATCGTGTATGGTTGGACAATGCACAATTGTGTTACATGCATGAATATGCAAATTCTAGCTTTTCTAGGTCAGAAGATTTTTATACTTTCGATGTTTCGGGGTTATTTTGGAGCAAAAAGAAAGTTGGAAACCCTAGAAAGAACCCTAGAAGGATCAAGAAATATTTAAGGCAAAGAAAAAAACATAGTTGGCTAAAAAATATAAAGGAAGGGATTAAAGAGCAGCATCTTGAAGAACACAAGCCACAAAATTCTAGTTCAAAAAGACATACTAAAATCATATATCTACTCTTTCCTTTTATTTCCTTATTGTTATTAAATTTTAATGATGACTTAATTGTGATATATAGGTACATCTATATATTGCTAAAATCCTTTTAGGAATTACTCTTGATTTATTTGTTAAACTTTACACTTTTAATTTAATGAAATATGATTGTAATGTTTATTGCTTTATAATCAATTTAAATCTAGAGATTAGACTATATCATTTGTGTTGTGTTGTGTTGCATAGAAAGAGCTGGTGCCCCAATATACCTGAAAACATTAAATTAATAGGTAATTAAAGAAAGACAGTTATTATTTATTAATTACCTATATTATTGGTTCAAATCCAATTGTATAATTAGGAAGAGTTTTTGATAGATCGAAAGGTCACAATTAAATTTCTATCTATTTTAATTGGGATTACTTGATTAGATCTTAAGCGAGGATAATCATAATTATTAGATATCTAGGGTCAATTAGTACTAAATTAAAAAGGTGAAGTGAAAACAAAAAAAGATAGAAGTAATTCCTAATTTTTATCATTGATCAATCAACTAATTTACTGCTGCTTATTTCATTGTTTAATTATAAATTATTTATTTTTATTTTAAATTTTAGATATAGTCTTATTGTTTATCTTTAAAAAAGTTTGCAAGAATTATTGGGTGACTACTACAATCATCATTGGATGATACTTTTAATGCTATAACATCCACTTATAGTAAAGAAAGTTTTTAATTTAAAACTTCAACAAAATGTTGGTATACTAATAAGACCACATGATTTCTAAAATAGACCTCAATTTTAATAGCCTCTATGTTGACGAATAACATAGCGGAGATGTTATAATTAATATCAACTGTTAAATTCAACATTAGAAAAAGTGGCGTGGTTATAAAATGCATCTATTCAGGATTTTGATGTAAAATTGGATAAAATGATGCCTTAAACTAATGTATCCATTCATAATTTGGAGATATAAATGGGCTTACTAGCTAAAGAGATGAGTGAAAGAAGTGAACGAAGGCTTTTGAGCACATATAAGTGAACCCTAGAAATCAAGTGTTAGCCATTACAATTTGGAGTCTCACAACACTTAAGTTTAATGTTGTTAGAGAAAAGAAAGTGTTCAAGTACAAAAAGCCAAAAGAAAAGGTAACAAATAGAGGAAATAGTAACAGATGGGCGTTAGTCTCATCTTTATTTAACATTGTATGTTGATCTAGATACAAGGATAAATATGAATAGAATAGAATGTTCCATTTTTAATTTATTGTTGTCATGAATAGATATCTAAGTCATACATAAAGCCCTTCACATATTTAGAGCTTAAAGAAGAAGACAAAAAAGGATAGTTTGAATAAATTTTTTAATTTCTTCAGGAAATTAAATATTAACTTACCCTTTGTTGAAACATTATCTCATAAATTAACATCTGTGAAGTTTTTGAAGGAATCAACTCTAATAACAGAAAGTTAGAGGAGCCTACTATGACTTCGATGATAGAAGAGTGTAGTTCTATATTAGATAATAAAGTACCTCAATAGGTGAAATATTGAGGGATTTTTACTATTTTTAACCAATTTGGTGATTCTAAACTAGTTAAATGTTTATATAAGTTAAATGTTAGACCCCACACCTTAGTAGGACTGCAACTGAGTGTTGATGATGATGAGGTGCTATTATAAATCTAATATCTTTATCTATTTTCAAGAAGATAGGAATAGGAGATGTTAGGTTGATAATTGTGTCCCTCAGGTTGATAAATGTGTCACTCTAGTTAATGAATCATTTTAACAAGTATCCAATTTGGGTTATAGAAGGCCTATTTATTAAATTAGTAAAATTCATTCTTTTAGTCAACTTTTATCTGATAGACATAGAGTAAGACATTGGGTTTCGCCATCATTTTAAGGTGAGCTTTCTTAACTACTAAAGGGGTGTTAATTGATGTTGCTGAGGAATTTTAAGTGGACAAAGAGAAAGTAGAGTTTCACATCTACTAAATCATGAAAAGATTCTTACCCTTGATAAGGATTATCTTATAATGAACTCAATAATCTTTAGTGTAAATTAAGTCCCCAAGAAAAAATGTATAGCGTTAGGACCTAAGGAAAGAGAGTAGCATGTCATTAGTGATAGTGCTTCTAAGTTAAAACAAATTTGAAAAACCCCTTACCTTTTACTACAAAAGTATAAGACTTGGAGTTTAAGACTTTACCTCCTCATTAGCGGTATGCACAACTAGGAGATTCGAAGATGTATATCCCACTAATTAATTTTCTCCTTTGTGCTCAGTAAGTAAGGAGATTAGGATTATTTGAATGGCCATCTTAGATGAGTAAAGAGCTTTAATAAAAGTTTAGCTAAAAGGATTCTAAAGAAACACCTTTTAAGAGGCAACTAAATGAGTATAACCTTTTTTATTTCTTTTATTGAATTTTCTTTATTTTTGATTGCCTTTATTGAATTGTATTTTCATTTATAGGTAAGTTTTAGATGGAACTCTTGAAATTTTACTGTAACGCCGGACTCTTCTTTTTGTATTGGTCTGTACTTGAAGATACTACTGTTTATTGATATATACATGATTGTATATGAGTTCAAAAATGTATTTGAATCCTTTCGGTATATATACCAGTGATATATAATGTTATATGCCCTTACATGAACT
>JAOTAY010012121.1:0-14906 GCA_025629805.1 Erythroxylum baracoense
TTCATTGTTTCTTGGGTGTAGGTTCTTTATACCAAGGTTCTTGTCTTTTTAGACAAAGGGTCAAGGTCCATCAAAACTAGATTTGTGTTTAGGTTTCTTGGGATCATATAATCAAATTCTTGTGGGTTTTCTAGGGTTCATCTCTATTGGGTTCACATCAATAACAATTCTTGAAACCATCATGAATCACCTTCCTATTATATTGCCATGGTCTTCCTAACAACATTTGCCTAGCATGCATAGGTACCACATCACACCACGCCTTATCTTATATCTACCAATGGAGAAAGAAACTAATACTTGCCAATTCACCTTCACAACCCTACTATCATTTAACCATTGTAATGTGTATGGTTTTAGATGTCTAATTGTAGGTAATTTCAGTTTCTCCATAAGAAAAGTAGCTACATTGTACAACTTCCACTACAAAAATCACATTACACAACTTATTAGCAATTAAATAATGAGTATGGAATAGATTTTCATGTTGTTCACCATGTTCTTTATTTTACCTTTGCAAACTAAGCATGCATTGTACAACCAATGTTTCTCCTCTAGTATATCATCGCTAGCATCTTCTAATGGTGGTGTATCATTATCATCATCCTCTTTCTCACTTTTAGATTCAATAGCCCCATCCCTCATGATCATTACCCTTTTATTAGGACATTTACGTGCTAAATGAACATGTCCCAAGCACTTATAACATTTAATTTTTTAAGCTTGATTCTCATCTTTACCCTTGCTGCCTACTTCATTTTTATTCTTAAAATCACCAAATTCAGGCTTAGCAAAAGGTTTATCATCCTTTTTACTCCAATTTAATTTCCAAGAAGAAGAACCCAACTAAGGTTTAGAATCATACCTACGTGTATCCTTACATTTAAGCTGCCTTTCAATTTTCAAGGCCACATTTGCCATGTCTTCAATCTCCACATAGTGTTGTAATTCCACAAGATTAGAAATGTTCTTGTTCAAGCCAGTCAAGAACCTAGTCATAGTTGCCTCATGATCCTCCTCCATATTAGCCCTTATCATGACTATCTCCATCTCTTTGTGATACTGTTCTACACTCATGAAACCTTGTCTCAAAGTTTGTAAATGCTAGTGCAAATCCCTATAATAGTGGCTAAGGAAAAATCTCGTTCTCATGATTTGATTCATCTCTTGCCATGTCTTCACATGTTTTCACAATTTCAGCACTTATCGTTAAACTATTGATCCCACAAAAAATAGCATAATCACAACATTCAATAGTCACTAATTTTACCTTTTTTCTTGAGAATAATTATGGCATTCAAATATCATTTCCACTTTTCTTTCCTACTCCAAATAGCCATCTGGATTATTCTTCCCATGAAAAGGAGGAATCTTAATTTTAACGATGCCTATATTTTGGTCCACATTATAAAAAATGTCCTATCCTATTTTGTCTTATAAGATTAATGTCTTGACCACCAACGATAGCTTGGTCATCATTTGTATCAATTTCACCATAGTAATCATTATGGACAAATGCTGGATGCCTTCCTTATCATGGCTCACCTAGCAATTTGGCAAGTGCATCATCACGTTTTTCTAAATGATCTCTTACATCTCTCATCATTTTGAAAATTCATTCAAATTGTTGGTGCATTGCTTGAATTACTTGATCATTTGATGAAGAACTAAGTTATTTGTCTTTGTTAGGCATTTGTTAATCCTAAAAAAAATTAGAACAACATCACACACTCCATTATGTGTTTCACTCAATAATGGATCACTCAATTCATGTTCCACACTTTATATGGCTTTTCACGATTCTAATATCACCTCTTGCCTTTTATCACTATTTTTTGTTTATGGGTTCCTAGATTAAATAAGTTTCTTAAATAAACAATTTAGATTATAGCAATTCAATGGAATGACAAGTGGCAGGTCTGAGAAAAAAATAATAAAAGGTAGGCCAATTTAATGTGGTACAAACTCTATCAAAGGTTAGAACTTAATTGTTGTATATATTTTTTTATTTTGTTTGTTAATCAACAACAAACAATGATTAACAATAATTGAAATTGAAGAAAGAATAAGACAGATAGCTATGATTAGTAGATAAGAAGAAAATAAAATGAAGAACTAGATGAACAGCAAATAAATGGACACACAAACCTCAAACCTGATCCAAAAGCTCTGATACCATACGATATAAATCTTCAATTTAGCAACCATTCACCCCAATAGCTAAAGAAATAAGATATATATGGAATGTGAATTAGCACACTCCACAATTGATGGAAAGCCGGATCGTTTAAGTTTGAAAGTAAGAAACAAACTATTCCAATTACTCTATCAAATGAATGATGATAAAATGACTAGAATAGCACTTTGAATCCTCCAAAATTCCATGAACTTAACAAATAGATGCTATAATTCTTTAAGCATTCTTCTATTAGCATACTCTATTCAAAGATGTTCATAGGTATATGATTACTTGTAGTAGGTGTTAGAGAGTTGGTAATATTTTGAGAAGGAAAGAGGAGCCTCTTAACTATGAATTTTGAGAAATAAAGTTCATAAACCTTTTCCATCATAATGTGGTAATAAGTACATTCTTGTGGCCATGGATTATTTGTCCAAATAGGAGGAAGCAATAGCATCACTAATTAATGATGCTTAAGTGTTAGTGAGACTCTTTAAGAAAGTGATCTTTTTTTGGTTTGAAGTTCCTAGAGTTGTAATTAGCGATGACTTTTCACAATCAACTGAATGTCAATTTAAAGCTCTATTAAGGAAATACAGGGTAACTTATGATGTTACCTTAGAATATCATTCTAACATAAGTGGACAAGTTGAAGCTTTGAATAGGGAAATCAAGAGTATACTTGTGAAGATGATAATTAAATTGAGAAAAGAATGAGCAATAAAGCTAGCTTACAAACTATGGGCTTATCACATAACCTAAGAGACATCCATTGGTTTGTTAACATTCAAACTACTTTATAGGATGTCTTGCATCTTTAAGTTGAATTTGAGCATAAATCTTATTGGACGATCAATGACCTCAACTTTTATTTGGAAGGTAGCTGGTGAGAGGTGATTGCTCTAACTCCATGAGCTTGATGTGCTTAAGATGGATGCTTATGGTAATGACAACATCTATAAGGCTTCTAAAGTGAACAGTTAGCGATTGAAGCCTTACATGGTAGCAGATCCAATAGATAAAGTAATTACATAAGTCCTTTTCAATGCTTCCTTATATTCCAAATAATTCAAGGGGTCGAGTTCACGACCTAAAACGAGTGCTTGTTAGTAAAAACCCAATATTTACTTGCTTTTGTTTTAATATTATTTGTTTTGTGATTTAAGTTGCTTTTTACTAGTAGCTCTAAATTTTGTGTGGTGTTGGGTTCATGGTTTGGAACTTTATTTTGTTTAATCGTGACTTACTTTCCATGAATGAGTGTATGGGATTAGTGGAAATTCTTATATAGGTAAAAATGCATGTCCTTGTATACCTGTGATGACTTGTATAAAATTCCAATAGAGAAGTTGAGAGCACTAGTTCAAAACACAATCAAGACATGGTCTCATATAGGCATTGTGTGGCAAAAAACCCTTCAAATTCTCCTCATATTCTGCCCATATTGACCTATAAAAAATTACAGAAAAGAAATGGGATGCACTAGTTTAGAACACATTGTATACATATTACCATGTGACTACTTATGAAGATGAACACGCTATCATGCTTACCTACATGTTAACTTGAATCGTTTTACATAGAGAAGCAATAAGGCCAATTTTGAACACAAGATTAACATGCCATCATGTAGCTCCCATGTTCCATAACACATCTCAAGTATCCTGAACATGCTCTTTTGTTTTACCACGTAAAATTTTCCAATTTTTCTCATACATAACATGGGGACAATAGGGTAGTGTGATAACCCCATGTTTAGTCATAAAATAGAAATAGAGAGCATTCATTTTGAACATAAGACCAATGGTCCCATGTTCCCACCGTGTTCACCAATACCTTGTGTATAAACAATATACTTTTAAGTGGCCAAATGAAATACGAAAAATCTATAACACACATTCAACATGATTTTGTTGTCATCCCCATATTGAATCCATGTCACTTATGTTTGTTTTACTCTTATCAATCGCATAAAAAGGTGTCATGTCATGTTTGTGTCTTCCTTATGTTCCATAAACATTGAACTAACCTTGTATGGTGACATGGTCATAACACAATCCCATGCCTTACTCGTGTTTAGTGGCTGTAATACCTAAACGTATGTCTACTCATTTCTCTCCAACTCTTCCTCCAATTTTCTCTTAATTATTAAGTTTCCTAGTGCATTCTCAAGTAATTTTCACCATATAGGCCACATTATTTAACATATTAAGAGCCTTATCTTGAAGAAAAAAAACCCAATTTTCCTTAATTTAGGGTTTATTTTTCTAGATTCTTGGCATTTTTCAAATTTTTTTCATCACTATTTATTGGAATTTTATAGCTTAAGTACTACAAATTCCATTTGATGGACCAAGATACATTTGAAAGTGCTTGGGTTTCATGTAAGGAGCTAACCCACCTTAAGGGAGCTCAATGAAGCTCATGTAAGCTATAAGTGGCTTGACAAAACTTTTCCTTAGCTCAAGTATATAAAGGTAGCTTAAGGTGAGCTCGTGGGAGCTCGTTAAAACTATTTAATAGCTAGAAAGCTGGGGATAAGCTCAATTGGACTCAATTGAGATTACCACATCTCATCTTTGGTTCAGCTATAAATGTGTTCACACTATTTAAGCTAGAAGAGCTAATTAAGGAGCATGAGTTGAAGTTGAAACCTAAAGCTTAGTGGGTGAAATTGGTGGTGCTAGATGAAGGAATCTAGCGTGCTTGAGTGCACAATAGACATTAGGGTGTACCATGTAGCATGTCATAATGCATCTTCCCATGCATGCACTTAGAGTGCAAGTTCATTTTCTCCATATGGATACATGAATTTGGCCAAGAAAGGATGAATTCGGCCAAGAGGTTCAATTCGACTAATAGGGAAGATTCATCATGTACCTTGCCTTAGAATGAACATACATGAGACACCCTTTCACCAAGGTATGTGTACTTTGGATGAAAGGATGTGTTATTTCAGCCAATGGTTGTGAACATTCAGCCAAAAAGGTGTTCATGTCCAAGAATGAATGGTCATGAGTGTACCATCATGACTTTAAGTGAAGATACATGACTCTTTGCCAATGGAAGTGTCCCTTGGCCAAGAGTCATGATGTTTTGCCAAGAGACGTAACTCTTGGAAGAGTCATGATGTTTTTCTAAGAGACATAACTCTTGGAAGAGTCATGACTCTTCAAAGGCACCTTTTGGTGGCCTATAAAAAAGGAAATTTTGTAGTTCCTTTCAATTGGTTTTTTTTCTTTGGCTGAATACTACACTCTTCTCCCTATCTTTGAGCAGAAAACACTCCCTTGCCTGATGAGGAGTGGCAATTGATGAAGGTCAATTTATGCCACAACTCTCAAATCGTCATTTGATAACATTGCAAGGAACCTTCTGCTAGAGGCAGAGGTGATGGCCATCAAGAACCATTCAAAGGCATATGTTGCTGGAACTTCCTTTCCCCACAAGAACAAGTTCAAAGGGAAGAAGAAAAGGAAGGACGGTCAAGACAATGGGAATGGTTCCACCCTGAAAATGTTCAAGAAGAAGTGCAACAAAGCCAAGTTGAAGTGCTTCAATTGTGGCAATAAGGGACACTTTGCAAATAAATGCAAAGCACCTCCTAAGGTAGATGATCCCTTTTTTACTTCATTTGTGCATTTTGTGTCATGCATGTACTTAACTGAATCTGATTCTTTATGAACTATAGATTCGGGAGCAACGGACCACATAGTCAAAGAAAATTCTTGGTTCTTGGCCTTTAGGAAGTTGGCAAAGGGAGCACAGCATGTTTCTGTGGGGAACAATGCAAGCCTTGAAGTAAAAGGGATAGGAACTTGTAGAGTTCCTCTGAATAATGGACATTTGTTGTTAATTGATGTTCTATATGTACCTAAGATTTGTAGAAACTTGTTTTATGTATGTTCCTTGTTAAAGTTCATAAATTGCTTGAATTTCTTTAATAAATCTGTGGATATTATTAAAGATAATGCAGTCGTGTGTTCTTGTTTAGTAAACAACATGTTGTTTGAATTGAACACGAGTGTTGCTACTTCTAGTTGCTATGTAACTGAGGTTACTACTAAGATGACTTGGCATGAGCATTTGGGACATATTGAACAAGAAAGTATGACTAAGTTGGCCACATGTGGCTTACTTAGATCATTGTCAAAGGTTTCTATTCCAATTTTCCGATCATGCCTTGTTGTCAAGGCCACAAGAAAGCCTTTTGGCAAGGCAACTAGGAGTCAAGAAACTTTACAATTAATTGACTCTGGTCTTTGTGGATCAATGAGAATTGTATCTAGACTTGGGTTTAGATACTTTATCACATTCATTGATGATTATACTTGATTTATGCATGTGTTCTTACTAAAGAACAAGGTTGAAGCATTGAGGTGCTTTGAAACATACTTGCACTTAGTGGAGAATCAATTGGTTAAGAAGATAAGTCATTGAGGACTGATGGTGGTGGTGAGTACATGTCAAATGATTTAAAGACATTTTATGACCAAAAGGGCAATGTGAGGCAACTCACAATTCGTTGGACTCCAAAACAAAATGGAGTAGCCTAAAGGAAGAATAGGACTTTTATGGATATGGTGCGACCCATGATGGCTAAGGCCAACTTGGATATTGCCTATTGGGGCGATGCATTGCTTAGTGCAACACATATTTTGAATAGAGTGCCTCTAAGTCTGTTGATTCTATGCCATGTGAGTTATGGTTGAAACAACTTAAGCTATCTTTGTCCTTGGGGATGTGCAACTTATGTACATGCTATAGACCACCCTCTTTGGAAATTAGGCCTTAGAGGGAGGAAGTGTGCCTTCCTTAGTTATTCAGAGCATTCTAAGAGGTATGTGTTCTTGGACGTAATTCACAAGATTATAAATGTCTTTGAATTAAGAAATGTCGACTTTATTGAGGATGAGTTCTCTAAAGTTGTTGAATGTTGTGATTTAGATGCGTTGGTTAAGACCTTTGTGCAAGGTCAGTCTAGTGTTTTGGAAGCACCATTGACTACACCTTCCGTGGTGGAAGTTCCTCAACAAGAGGGTGTTCAAGTGCCTCCTGCATCCCCACTTGTTAATGAACAACAAGAAGAAGTTCTTGATGAACAAGTTCAAGAGGGAGTTGAGGGAGTCCAAGAACCACATGATCAGGCTATAGGGAAAGATTATGATGAGCCTCCTCCCATGCCTAATTAGTGATGTTCAAGTAGGCAATTTGGACCACCATAAGAATGTTGGATTGTGGCGAGAAGTAAGGCAAACTTGGTGTCATCTGAGATTAATGAACCAAGTAATGTGCAAGAAGCTCTTGAAGGTGTTCACAAAGAGAAGTGGCTAATGGAAATGCAAGACGAAATGAATTTGATACATCTCAATGAGGTTTGGGACTTAGCTGAGTTATCTCTTGGCCAAAAGGCTATTAGGAATAAGTGGCTTCTCAAGATAAAATTGAATTCTGATGGTACTGTTGAAAAGTACAAGGCCCGATTGGTGGCTAAGGGATTCACACAGAAGGAGGGTATAGATTTTAAGGATACCTTCTCTTTTGTTTTGAAATTCAACTTCATTAGATTATTACTTGCTATTGTGGCTTGTTGGGACTTGGAATTGCATCAAATGGATGTAAAGACCGCCTTTCTCAATGGTGATTTAAGAGAGGAGATTTACATGCAACAACCCGAGGGGTTTGTTGAAAAGGGTCAAGAGCACAAAGTATATAGACTTAAGAAGTATATATACGGTCTTAAGCAAGCTTAAAGACAATGGTACTTGAAGTTTCATGAAGCAATCACAAACTTTGGTTTTGTGATGATGCATGAAGACCATTGTATTTATGTGTACACTTTTGGGTCCAAAATTTTCATTATGACTCTATATGTGGATGACATATTGATAGCAAGTAATGGGTTGAGTTTTTTGAAAACCATGAAAGGATGGTTGTCTTCCACCTTCGACATGAAGGATATGGGAGAAGCTGCCTATATCCTTGGTGTTAAGATCCTAAGAGATAGGAAAGCTAAGTTGTTGGCCTTGTCTCAAGAACCTTATATTGATAAGATTCTTACAAATTTCAACTTGACAAACTCAAAACCAATGAGTATGTCACTTGCATATGGTTGCAAACTTGGGCAAAATTTGTGTCCTTGTAGTACTCAAGCAACGGAGGAAATGAAAAACGTTCCATACATAAGTGCTATTGAAAGTCTAATGTATGCCATGTTGTGTACACAGCCTAACATTAGCCAAGTTGTAGTTCTACTCGCAAGACATTCTTCTAACCCTAGAATCGAGCATTCAAAGTGTGTGAAAAGATTCCTTAGGTATCTCAAGGGTACAAAGGACTATTGGCTATGCTACCAAGGAGAGAATCTTGGTTTGCATGGATACACTGATGTTGATTGGGGTGGTGATTGTGATTCGTGCAAATCTACATATGGCTATGTCTTCATGCTAAATAGTGGGGCTATTTCTTTGAGTAGCAAGAAACAAACTTGCACAACATTGTCAACAATGGAGACTGAATTTGTTGCCAATGCCTTGGCTGTGCAAAAGGACTCGTGGCTTGGAAATTTCATTCAGCACTTAAGGTCAATTGTGCCTTTGGAAAGGCACATAACTATTGTGATATCAGCACTTAGGCTAATATCTTTTGTGATATTATGGCAGCTTTGGCTTACACTAAGGACCCTAAGGATGATGGAAAGACTAATCACATTAGCATGAAGTATCATTTTGTTAGAGATGCAATAGAAGAGGGAGAAATTAAGTTAGAGTACATATCTATAGACCTAATGGTGGTTGACCCTATGACTAAGCCATTGACACCATTTCATTTTGCTAAACATGTAAGGGCAATGGGTTTTTGTAGATTATGAAATGTTGGTGTAATTTTCTCCTTCTTGTGTCACACATGTAAGACATTTGATAAATGAACAGTTATTTATCAATTAGTGGTGCATTTCACTTTGAACCATAACAAAAAATGTACGTTTCAATCAAAGGGATGTGCTACAAATGTTCCATAGTTAACCATAAAATCGACCAATTGAAGAGAATAAGCAAGTTGTCTCTTGTTTTGCTTATTTGTGAGATTCTGCATTGAAACCCCTTAGTGACTATGGCTTGCAATTAGGAAACTGAGGATTATTATGGTCTTCTTAATTGGTTGTCGAAGGTCTCGGGAGAATTGGGAATGGAGTTTCCTCCTTTTAGATGATCATGTTTTCTTAAATTTCCTAGTAGTTGGAAGCTAAAGGAAAGACATGAATGCATAATTTACCTGCATAAGTATAATTGCATGAGTTGCATAACTATGATAGCAGATGTTGCACATTATAAATGATACATAATCACATTATTCAATCTTGGCGCCACATATTGTTTTCTACAATATGAGAAAGAAACCAAGTGCACTTGAGGTTTAATACATTCATGAGTTTTATGAGTTAAAACTCATAAAGGAGACTGAATGTGATTAAACATATGTATCAAAATGTCTTGGGGTTTGAGAGGCATAACTTGATTTATTCAAGTAAGTTTGATTTGTTCAAACGTGAGGAGAGTGCAATCTTTTATTCTGGGTCTAACAACCACAATGTAAAGAGATTTTGTTTACATGCCTAAGGTCACACCCACAACTCAAAATTATATGCTTCAACTATTTTTTTTTGGCTTTACTTGTTGAGCATGTTCTATTTGAATGGGAGCATATTTTTAAAAAATATATCTTTGTGCGAGTGGGAACTTACTGGAATTTTATAGCATATGTACTACAAATTCCATTTGACGCACCAAGATATATTTGAAAGTGCTTGGGTTTCATGTAAGGAGCTAAGCCTCAACTCAAGGGAGCTCAATGAAGCTCATGTAAGCTATAAATGGCTTGACATGACTTTCCCTTAGCTCAAGTATCCAAAACTAGCTTAAGGAGAGCTTGTGGGAGCTCATTAAAACTAGTTAATAGTTAGAAAGCTGGGGATATGCTCAATTGGACTCAATTAAGATTACCTAGCCAATCTTTGGTTCTTAGGTATTGAAGCTAGTTATGTTCACACTAGTTAAGCTAGAAGAGCTAATTAAGGAGCATGAGTTGGAGTTGAAACCCAAAGCTTAAAGACCAAAATTGGTGATGCTAGATGAAGGAATCTAGCATGCTTAAGTGCACAAAGGTGTACCATGAGCTATAGCACACCATAATGCATATTCTCATGCATGCACTTAGTGCAAATTCATTGTCTCCACATGGACACATGAATTCAGCTAAGAGGTTAAATTCGGCCAATGGGGAAGATTCATCATGTAGCTTGCCTTAGAATGAACATACATGACACCCTTTCACCGAGGTAAGTGTACTTTGGATGAAAGGATGTGTTGTTTTGACCAATGGTTGTGACCATTCCGCCAAAAAGGGGTTCATCTACAAGTATGAATGGTCATGAGCGTACCATCATGACTTTAAGTGACGATACATGACTCTTTGCCAAAGGATGTGTCCCTTGGCCAATAGTCATGATGTTTCGCCAAGAGACATAACTCTTGGAAGAGTCATGACTCTTCAAAGGCATCTTTTGGTGGCCTATAAAAGGGAATTTCATAGTTACTTTGAGAGAATTTTTTCTTTGGCCAAATACTACACTCTTCTCCCCATCTTTGAGTCAAAAACACTCGCTTCTTTCGCATCTTCATGCGTTGAAGCATTCTGCTATAAAACAGTTGTTAAGCTTATTAAGAGCATTGTGGGTGAACCATAAGCATTGCTACTTTTACAAGTTAGCAACTCTTCCGACCTTACTGCGTTGTGACGAGATTGATCTACTCCATCCATTCCAACCATGAGGAGTTGGAGAAGAAGGAGAAGTCATAGTGGATCTCTATAAGGGAGGTAAAACATCAAGCAAACAAGGAGTTATTCTGCTACGTTTCAAGTTAGTATATCATCCTACCCTTTTTAGTGACATGCATAGGATCTTGTATGATTTTGAAATCATGAGATTTCTTGTTTAACTTATGATTTAAAATTAACACTTCTCACTTGGATACCCGATTCGTTGGAGTCACCAAAAAGACCATTGTTATCTTCAATGGAATGGGCCCGACGTGCTTGATGTCTTCTATAAGGGGTGATTCTTCTTGTAGGTGATTCGGGTTCCTAGGGAAGTGTTTCGGGTTCTTGGTTAGTTGGCGTTTGTGGCTAGTTTTGTGTAGGGGTGTGGGAGGTGTTAATCAATTCATGACAAATTAGGCAAGTACATCCATTCATTCCCCAAGTCACCTAATGTCCTCTTGTGTTTTCATGAGGGCATATTCCTATAGAGGGGTTGGGGAAGATGAACTACTCCTATTGGACATTATGAAGGATGAATTTTAAGGAGCTTTGGAAAATTTTTGTCTACTATGAACAGTAACTCTGAAGCTGAATAGTAACTTTTTGAACTTAGAACAATGTGGTTTGGGATGGTAGGAAGGTTTTGGATGAGGTGTAAAGGTGGTTAGTTAGAGTTGGTGATGATGTGAGTTGGAATAGTATCAAGGAAAGAAAAAAAATTCTTGAATTTGAAGCTTAAGACATCCAACCATTTTTCTTCCAATCAAAACAACCCATTTACAAATTCTCGCCACCAATTTACGTATTTTCACTTCACACCCGAATCCCTGATACCAAAATGATATGAAACAAAACAAGCTTCTTCAAGATTTAGTTAGACCATCCATTAAACCACTTAGAACAACGAGAAAACAACTTCAAATCCCACCGAATCAGTTTGACCAACACCACAAAACACTCTCAATGGCATTAACATGGTCTTCCTATATACATAACGTCTCATTCTTACATTCAAATCAGATAATTCATCGACTGATCTCAATGAGGCAAGGACAACTCAAGAACACTCCAAACCAAATTTCAAACAAATCAAACACAAGATAAAGTAAACTTACTATAATAGAAGGCCAAAAGTTAATCCAAGCCTAAAGGAGACACCACCAGCATATATTATCCACCACCAAGTTAGTTCAAACTTCGATAAATGAAAGAACAAAAGAAGAACTCCATCCTCTTGGTTTTTTAGTCATCAAATTCACACGTCTTCTTTTACAAAATAAGAGAATGGTCTTTATATAGGCTAAGAATAAGTGGGTGACGAAACTTACATGGGAAATGTCAAAGTTACAATTAAATATTAGCCAAAATTCACCCACCATTCAATAATAACAAAATCCTTACCTATTTAATGCTTTAGGATAAATTCTGTCAATACCCATCAACTTGCATAATCTTCTCTCATTTGGATCAAATGAAAACCAAAACATGGGCTTGATAGAATTAGGCCTTTCCATGCTTGTTGCTCATGGGCTGGGCTGTCAAAAATGTCTTGGAAACTTCTTAGATCTTCATCACTCCATTGAAAATCTTGTATACTTAAATTAAAACTTGGGCTGAATTGTCTTCACTCACTTGGGCTAATTTCACATCAAAATAATAGCCCAAGATCCAGACACACATAATCAAAGATGATTGGGTTTTTAATTCTTTAACAAGCTGGATTGATTCAAGCAATGTGGGTTGGATCATTGTCTTCATGATTTGAATATGTTTGAAATATGTTAATAATTTTAAGCTCTTCTTGCATTCATAGACCCTTGATGGAATTTAGGTCAGCTTGTTCCTTCCAAATATCTTCAAGTAAGCAAGTTAATGCTTCTTTCATCTTTTTAGCTTTAGCTCTTTTCATAGGCCCTCCTGAATGGTTAAAGTATCTTGCTTCTTAATGTTACCAACCTTGGTCGAATCATCCCCTTGTTGATTCATATAAATCATTATGAGTCAATTAGATATACAACAATTACATATTTTAATTTAGATTCTACCAATGAATTTATACAAGAATAACCTAGTAACCCTATCTAAATCGTTCATACATAAATCCAAAACATTAAACATAGAATAGCATAGTTGATCAAACCACAAACATATTTGTTGGCTTTGATATCCCCTTTAAACAAGAAAGATGAAGTCTAAGCTCCTCGTAGCTTTTAAAAGGGAAAGGAATATGCCTCCTTTTTAGTCTCTAATCTCTTAATACCCTTTTTAGCCTCTTAAATGCCTTTTATAGTGCAAAATTAGGGTTGTGTGGTTATACACAGTCACCTACTGTGTAAGTGGGTGTGTGTGTTAATTTGGCAGAAATCACGAAGTTACATCATCCCAAAGAGATACACAACTCATATAGATGACTGTGTAAGTCACCTACACATCAATTTTAAGTCCCCACACAGGCGTGTAAGTCTAAGGGTTGATTAAAACAATGGCTTCAATTTTGTATACATTTCTAGTGGAATACATGTTCCTATGCATGGTCATGTAAGTTATAGTAACTCGAATTCTTCCATTCTTTATCCTATCTTCACCCTAATTCATCTACTTCCTACTTTATGAAGGCAAATAATTGAACATCAATAAAGTTACACTAAGGATGCAGATTTAGCTTATTTTGATTCTTGTTCTTCCAACTTGTAATAAAGCATAATATGAATCAAAATGAGTATGTTAAGTGAATGATGTTCCCAATAGAGATGAATCTTATTATATGATCCCAAGAAACCTAAACACAAATCTGGTTTTGATGGACCTTGACCCCTTGTCTAAAAAGACAAGAACCTTGGTATAAAGAACCTACACCCAAGAAACAATGAAACCAGAAACTTAGACTATATTAAATTCTAAACCCAAGGAATACAGAAACTTGAACAAAGGTTATAATGAAAGTGTTGTGAATGCCACAAATAAAGGATTTCTTTGATAAGTTCTGGTTTTGTTCTTTCAAGAACTCAAGGAGAAAACTCGCTCTCAATTTTTCAATTGAATAATCTGAATTGTCTAACATAATGAACGTCCAAGACCCTTTAAATACTAATTCTAATAAAACTCTAAGAAACAAGGTCATAATAAATCTGATTTGACCAAGTCTCTAACTTCCTAATCTGATATGTATGACACCAATCCTAGTTCACATAGGATTCTAAGACAAGATAAACCTAATCTGAATTTTAACAAACTAATCCTACTTGTAGCAAAAGTCTAAGTAATGCCAATCCCACTTGGAGTAGGATTGTAAGACTTAATTAAAAATCAAACTCTAACTAATCAAATATGATCCAATCTAATCTAAAGAAACCATATCAGATTTAAACACAACCAAAGACCTTCCTAACATACAATTTCGGCCATACTAAGAAAATATAACCAAATAAACCAATACTGACGTGATTCATGGCCCAAACATGTAATCTTCAAGAATCTGTCCAAGAATGCACAGCCCAAACATGTAATCTTCAGAATTGGTTTAGTCTTCCATAACCTTTATACAATGGATCAAGATTGGATCTCCCTCTTCCAAGCCTAACTTGAATGGCTTGTGCTTCAATTTGGCCCAATTGTCCAAATCTGCTCAAGTTTTGTGCATCAATCCTTGCATGGCTTCCTTGATCTTCTTGGATCTTGATCTTGTGATTGGCCCACTAGGAACATGTAATCGATCATTGGCAGCAACTTGTCCACCTATGGCAGTATGCTTCCCATGTGAATCTCCATGAAATCCTCCATCCATGGCAGCAAGCTTTCCATCAAGAACATGTTGACCTTGATTCTAATTAGGTTAGAAGAATGTTGGTCAATGGAAAGAACCCTAAGAGAACTTGTCTCTTAGAACCCTAGCAAGAATGTTGGTCAA
>JAOTAY010012160.1:0-14902 GCA_025629805.1 Erythroxylum baracoense
AGTTGTAAGTTTGTATTGAAATGATTGTACTGTGTAATTGGAAATGGGCCCAAGTGGCTAATAAAAGTTTTTGTGAACTCCATTATGTTGTAACGTGTTTCGCTTTCTGTTTAAATAGACAAAATGTTTTGAAAAGAAAACGTGGGCCACATGAGTGATTAGTGTAAAGAGTTTACAAAAAAAAAGTATACCAACTTTTGTTTAGTGAAGTGATGTGACACGCCACCCTCACGGGGCACGGATTCGGGTATCACTGTCGATATCGGGTTCGGGTCCGGCTGGAGTGGGGTGTTACACATACTTAAAAATTTTAGTCACATAAATCATATCATATATTTTTGTTTTCAATCATCATAACGAAAGATTTAATTATATATTATGCTTAGCAAATCACAATGTAATGCACAAACAATATGGCTCGAGAGAATCTCGTAAAACAGAATTGCGAAACTGAAGTTTATACAATGAATAGAATGAGTCCATTTTTCGGAGCTCATGTGCCACAAGCTGGTAATCGGGATAAGGCTTTAGGTCAACGTGCACGTGACGAATAGAATGGTATCTTTCTTACCCACACAAGAAAATTTTCCAAAGCTTACATATTCCATTTCATACTCATACTTTCATGCTTTTTATGCTTTTCTTCTGATCATTAATACCAAATATAGTAAAAAGCTTTTAAAGTAAACATAATAATAAATCACAATGCATTTTTCCCACATTCACAATGTTTCAAAAACAAGCATTTAAACACACATAAACATATAATAGATCAGCCCATCTTCACAATAACCATAAATATATTACCCAACTCTTTACTTGTAACTCCAAGATCAACTTTATTCTTCTTCTTGCTCTTGGTTTCGAAGTTCTTGATTCCTTTCAAACATACATATTTTCATCCAATCAACATACACTAATAAAACTTCCATAAGCTTTAAATATCAAAAAAATGAGCTTAGACTTCATTTACTCTTCATTTATCTAACTAGAAGGACTAAGATCTAGTTCAAAGTTCATGAAAATCTAAGAAAATAGTTCTCTTCTTTCTCTCTTTATTTTTAGCACATAAAACCTATTTTCTCTACTTCCTTCTTCTTATCAAAACAAAAAAATAGATAAAAAGGGTTACCTAAAAAAAACTCAGCTAAATCTTTTTCTTCTTCTTCTTCTTGTCTCCTTTTTCATTCTTTCCTTCTTTTTCTTTTCTAATTCATTTTCCTGCTTCTTTATTTCGGCTTCTTTCTACATTTTCCTTCTCTCTTTTTTTCTTATTCTTATTTTACACGACTATCTTCCTCTTTCTCTAGTTTCTTCTAGGTTCTTCTATGACTCCTCTCTTTCTTTCTTTCTTACATAAACATGTCTCTTTCTTTCTTATTCTTATTTTATTTTTCCAGCATTTCACTCATGCACCTTCATTTGTTCTTCTCTTATTAATCTAAAAACAACTCTAATCTTCCAAACCCTTCCATATTTAATCTAATACCTTCTAACTCCTTAACTTAATTCTAACACTTCCATCTAATCCATGCAACCATATATAAGTAAAAATATTCATAAATAAACTCCATAAATTTCTAATTCAAGAATTTTGGTTTTTCGTTCATGACTAAACACCAACAAATTCCCGTTTAACAATTCTAACTTCTAAGAAAAGTTTGGGGTCCAACAATTCTCCCACCTTAAAGAATTTTGTCCTTAAAATTCTTACTAACATACCTTGTCAAGGCGATACCATACTCTCTAAACACTTTTATCTTCTACTTGCTATTCCATATCTCTTCAGTGTTGATCCACTCAACTCTTCTGTTTTTCTTGAGTCATGCAGATTCTACTACAGATCAATTTTTCACATCATATGCAATCATTCACTTACATTTGTCATATACAATCGCTTTCACATTTCAATTTTATCAGACCTAAGTTACTTTAATAATAACAACAACAACACCTCAAATTCATGAACTTAATAATATAGCATATTCATTAAACAAAATTTATGCACTCTCTATAGCATATTCAACTTCTTATGCCCTGAGTCCTATTTCTAACTGACTTCAACAGTCACTTTTGATTTGTTTAATAGTCATTCATTCCTAGAAATGGAACATTTAATTTACGCAATATGATTCGATAAAACATCTCTACCATAAGAAGGTTTCTCACCTCAATCATCTACATAGTTTCTATAATCTTTATCAATCAACTATATTCATCATTGCTGTTTCAACCATTCTTAATGCCTCAATAGAATCAATTTCAATAAACTCAATTACTGTCACACTTTCCATGATCAGAATATTCTTTATAATAAAGCTCAATGAAACAAGAGGCATATTCATTTACTCTTATATTGTGGTATGTACCATCAAGATCATTACATACTATATAGAAATGTATTTTCGACAAGTCACCAATTAATATCTCATGCTAATGATAATTTAATCACAATTGACTCTGAACAACCTCTGAATATTCTAAGAAATACATAAGATACTTCTCCATAGTCATTACCTTTTCAACATAACCATCTAATCTTATACTTCTATTGCGTTACTCTAATTCATCTCATGATTTTAACTATAAGGATCATAGATTACTTCCTATACCATATCCAAATATAAATTTCATTCGTGTTCAATCACATTATCTACCAAGGTAACCATATTATCGAATATGTACTCATAATAACTGGTCAACATAACCTTTAGAATTTCTACATATATCACTATCATTTATTTCATCTTCCATATATACGTTCTTAGTCAATTCAAACTTATAGATACATAATGATCTTAAACTTATGATCTCAAATCCACTAATACAATCTTACACCAGATCATAACTCTTATCACATTAATTAAACAATCATTTTAAATTCCAAGTTCAACCTTTCAATTCCATTTTGCTTGTGCACTTCAAATCTTGTCATTTCTACGTATGTCTTTATTTCTTTCTTAGTCAATTCATGAAAATATATTCACATCCATATCAATTCAAGTACATCTCCATAATAAAATTCAATAACCATATTTGCTGACATAACTAAAAATATCGAATCTATATCTAACATATCGGACTACGTAGCATTTCTTATTTCTAGATATCCACAAACTTTTCATTGTCTTACATTCTGACAAATCACCATTCTTCTCATTGTTTCAAATAGCTCAAACTCTTAACGAAAGTTAATACGTGTAACTCTTGCGGTTACAATTACTGAGATTCTATACTCATCAGTACCCTTCTCTAATGGTGGGGAATTAGGTGCAGTAGATCCTTGCATAACTCCTCGTGTTCTTCCATAAGGTGGCATTTTACTCCTTTAATAAGACATTATCTTTTAGCTTATTTTTCCTTTTAATCTTATTTCCTACATGTATGCATGATATGCATGATATAATGCATTCAATAAACTCGACAATGCAAACCAATAATCTAACAATACAGACACTCTATCACACACCATATATTTCATAGTATAATATATTGAAAGCCTAGGGATCCTTAGAAACCATGGGCTTTGATACAAAAAATGTTGGCCCCGGGTCTCGGTCTTTATTTCGTGGCAACAAAGTGCCAAAATTAGGGGACTTTTAAAATTTTTTATAGATATATATATATATATATATATATATATATATACAGATAAAAGTAACATTAAGATAAAAATAATTAAATTTATTGGTGCAATTAAAAACAATTAAACAAGTAAACAATAAAAAAGGAGAAGTTTATAAAAATGTCACAGCCGTGAGTTATTCTCACGGTCGTGGATTTTAAAGCGCACAACTTAAATCAAGAAGAGTTGCAATCATGCTTCAGCACGATTGCGACTTTCGGTGAACAGTCATAGAAAATGAGGTTTGTCACGATAGTGCTTGTGTACGATCGCGACTTTCCTACTACACTCTCCTACTTCAAAACTTAATAACTTTCAATTTCAAAAACCAAAAATTATAAAATTTATGTCCTTAGAAAGCTAAGAGAAAGATCTACGACTTTATGAAGACCATTTTGTCAAATTCTGCCTAGATCAATCCAGTTTATTCATTGAAGTTTCAGAACACATTTTCATTCCTTTATTCTCTTATTTTCTCTCGTTTGCAAACCGTAAAAACTATTACCTTTATCAAAAGACCAGACTCCAACAAAATAAATCATGCATACAAAACTCCCATTAAAATAATTGCTTTATAAAAATCTATTCATAAGTCTTTAACGTCTATCAATTTCAATCCTAACCGAAAAATAGCAATTTTAACAGAAAAGGAATTTGAACATGAACAAAAGAAATTCTTCAACCCTTCTTTCATTCATTTCTTCAGAAACAAAGTTTCATTTCACAGATGTTGCAGGGTTCATACATAGTATCAATTACATATTAAGAGTCAAACTAGTAGCATAATCCAAAAATACAACATGAATGCTTATGCTTGATATGATTCTAAAGCTACAAAAAATGATCCAACTAACTTAGTTGCAAAAAAATGGAAATTCTTGGAGATTTGCCAAAGTTTTTGCAACGTTCACTATTGATCTGCTGATTCTTGCACCTGAGAAGTGGAAAATCTTGGGGTGAGCTGGGAAACTCAATGGCTAATATATTTATATCCATCGGTGCTGAGCCACACACACATAAAAATGAAGCATATTTATACACAAAAAATCCAGTTCACCGCACACATACTTAAAAATTTTAGTCACATAAATCATATTATATATTTTTGTTTTCAATCGTCATAACAAAAGATTTAATCATATATCATGCTCAGCAAATCACAATGTAATGCACAAATAATATGGCTCTAGAGAATCTCATAAAACATAATGGCAAAACCGAAGTTTTCACAATGAATAGAATGAGTCCATTTTTCGGAGCTCATATGCCACAAGCAGGTAATTGGGATAAGGCTTTAGGTCAATGTGCACGTGACGAATAGAATGGTATCTCTCTTACCCACACAAGCAAATTTTCCAAAGCTTACATATTCCATGTCATACTCATACTTTCATGTTTTTTATGCTTTTCTTCTAATCATTAATACCAAATACAGTAAAATCTTTCAAGGTAAACATAATAACAAATCACAATGCATTTTTCCCATAGTCACAATGTTTCAAAAACAAGCATTTAAGCACACATAAACATATAATAGATCAGCCCATCATCACAATAACCATAAACATATTACCTACCTCTTTACTTGTAAGTTCAAGATCAAATTTGTTCTTCTTCTTGCTCTTGATTTCGAAGTTGTTGATTCCCTTCAATCATACATATTTTCATCCAGTCAACATACACTATTAAAACTTCCATAAGCTTTAAATATCCAAAAAAATGAGTTTACACTTCATCTACTCTTGATTTATCTAACTAGAAAAACTAAGATCTAGTTCAAAGTTCATGAATGTCTAAGAAAATAATTCTATAAAACATGTTTTCTCTATTTCCTTCTTCTTATCAAAACAAGAAAATAGATAAAAAGGGTTACCTAAAAAAAACTCAGCTGAATCTTTTTCTTCTTCATCTTGTCTCCTTTTTCTTTCTTTCCTTCTTTTTCTTTTCTAATTCATTTTTCTACTTCTTTTCTAAGATCTAGTTCAAAGTTCATGAAAATCTAAGAAAATAATTCTCTTAGTTCTCTTGTTTCTCTCTTTATTTTTAGCACATAAAACCTATTTTCTCTACTTCCTTCTTCTTATCAAAACAAGAAAATAGATAAAAAGAGTTACCTAAAAAAAACTCAGCTAAATCTTTTTCTTCTTCTTCTTCTTGTCTCCTTTTTCTTTCTTTCCTTCATTTTCTGCTTCTCTACTTCGGCTTCTTTCTACATTTTCCTTCTCTCTCTTTTCTTATTCTTATTTTACACAACTCTCTTCCTCTTTCTCTAGTTTCTTCTAGGTTCTTCTGTGACTTCTCTCTTTCTTTCTTTCTTACACGAACACGTCTCTTTCTTTCTTATTCTTATTTTATTTTCTAGCAGTTCACTCACGCGCCTTCATTTGTTCTTCTTTTATTAATCTAAAAACAACTCTAATCTTCCAAACTTACCGTTCTATATTTAATCTAATACCTTCTAACTCTTTAAATTAATTCTAAAACTTCCATTTAATCCATGCAACCACATATAAGTAAAAATATTCATAAATAAACTCCATAAATTTCTAATTCAAGAATTTTGATTTTTTATTTAGGACTAAATGCCAACAAATTCCCGTTTAATAATTCTGACTTCCAAGAAAAGTTCGAGGTCCAACACAAGATAGTTAGGTGAAGAAACCCTTTCTTTAAATTCAAGTCGACAAGTTTTAAGTTCGGCAATGTATTCCACTAATTTATCTCTGATATTTGCTTCCTCTTCATCTTCCGTTCTTATTCTACTAGGACCTCTATTTCATTACTACGGGTGATTGTCATTCCAAATTCTATAAGGTCTATTTCAGTAGCACTGGGCAAACTCCCTTGCATCTCTTTAGATATTTTTATCACCAGTTGATCCATTCGATTAATTGAATTCTATACACAGGCCTTTGTTTCTTGATGCTTCATGATTGATTCTTAAATGAAATCAATCATCATATCTTCTAGAGATGGCTTGTTAACTAGAAGTGCTTGGTGCTGTAAATATCTAGCTGGAGCATCATCATTCCATCTGTAGGCATAAGAGTTGCTCCATTATAAATTATAGTTGTTCTCATATAGTGAACCTTGATGCTGATTAGACATGCTCGGTCGCTCCCATATATATATTGGTACTAGATATTCATGATTGTAGTGATAACTCCTACCAATGTCATAATATAGCCTAGATATTGGTTGAACTTTCAAAAACTTGTGGGAACACCTCTCTCTCATATATAGTGATGATATAAATTGTGAAGATATGTTCTGGCTTTCATAAAAATATTGTTTATTCCATCCTTTGATTATGCGTTGTGGCTAGTTAAATCTCAATTCCGAAAATAAACCACCACATACTATCAGTGTAGAAAAGTTCTAAATATAATTAAATAAACAAGCTAAAAGAATACAGTAAGATATAATTAAGTAAAATAAAATAAATAAAAAAGAAAAATTAAAATTAAATAAAGTTAAAAAAGGAAAAACAAAATAAAATGAAAATGACTAGAGTAATAACATTTAGGTGTGGGTGTAGTGTGACAACAAAATGGAAAATTGATCACAGGTTTCTATATGATAAGTTTTAGTATTTTTAACCTCGATAATACCACAAATGCATGGGTCGTTCATATAGTACCCAAAGTATCAATCCCATCAGGAGGAGTAATTTAATCTTAAAATCTAAGGCTTAACGTAAATTCACAAATAATTAAAATAAACAACTAGGCAGAAAATTATTCAATCAAGTAATCAGTCTCAAGAATTAAATTCAGAAATTATAAATAAGATAGTAATTTGCACAACCCAACTAAGAACCAACCTAGGAACTACCAATTGACAGAAAGGTTTAATCAGACCTTAATGAAAACCTATTTGATTATGAAATTACCGAATTACTAGGTTTAGATGATCCTGGGTAAATTACTCTCTCTCGAGTTATAATCTTTAACCCTAATTAGATTATGGAATTGTAATCTCTTGATTTCCAATTGACGTAAAACCTAATTTAGTTCTAAAATTGTCTAATAACCTACCGAAAACCTATGCACGATCTCTCATTACATAATTTTACCGGTTTGATTCAATTCTTAATCTATCAAACTACATAATTCTCGTTAGCCCAATTTGATGATTTTCACTTAGTTCACCCTCTCAGTTTATTACTGAATTATTAAGATTAGAAATTGAATCACAATAACTCAATAAAAACACAAATAATCAAATTTCATTAGTATCAAAGACAAAATCCCTAAAGTGAGAATAGACATATCAACGTTCAACAAATCCTATTCTCAACAATTATCTCAATTCTATACATTAATAAAATTGAAAATAAATTGAAAAATACGATTGGAATGGAATGGTGGAGGTAGCAACGGCGGGAAACCTCCTATTCCAGGAAGTACTTCAGGTATCTTCTTCTCTGTGTCTCTCTTCCTTCAATCCTTTCTCAATCTCTCGATAAAGCTCTCTAGGGTTTTTAGAATTTGGCTGATGTAAAAAGCTTCCTCTCTGTATTCATCCCGTTCTCTAAATACTTTAGCAGTCCTAAGGTATGTCAGGGGTCGAACCTATTCGAAAAGTTCCTCGAAACTTGACGCTTTTACTTGTTTTCACGTCTGCCTGATGCAGGTCAAAATTGTGACCCAATTGACATAATCGTGGCCCATGTCTACCCCTCTCTGTCACGAACGTGGCCTAAGTGCCGCGATCGTGGCTTGGATCAGACCTCTCTATCACGATCGTGGCCAATGTGTTAAAATCGTGGCCTGGGGCATGGTGACTCATATACCTCTATCACGATTGTGGCCTATTGTGCCACGATTGTGGGTCGTGGTTTTAGCCCAAGAGTCTCTTAAACTTCTCCATTCTTCACTGTTGGCCCTGAAATACTAACAAACACATCAAGGTACCTCAAAACATCACATTTAAGCTCAATGACTTATACTAACCCATAAAAACACTTAAACACATAAACTAACACAATTCTAACCTAAACACACACTAAACACTTAAATTAACACTTAATACACAATAAATTAAACCCTAAAATATGATGCAAATCACATCTATCAAAAATCCATAACTTTTTCAGTCATTTACTCACCATACAGTATAAAGGACTGTTAGCTTATGACAAAGAGCTCATTGGCTTGGCAAGGCAGTACAATGTTATCTATCTTATTTGTGGGGACATCACTTCCTCATCAAAACTAACTTTTATAGTTTGAAGTTTCTACTAGGTTAGTGCATCATCACTTCTCCTTAACAACAGTGGTAAAGTAAATTAATGGGATATGACTTCTTTGTCAATTACTAAGCGGGTCTTTATAACACTGTAGCATATGCTTTATAACGATAACCAGAGTCTGAACCACTCATTGCTGCTATTTTTGTGCCACAGCTATCTTTGTCTACATCTTTACATTAGGAGATACTACAATCTGAAAGCTTGTAACAACTGATACAGAATATTCAAATCGAGGAAGCTGTTGGGCCATGGGAATGCAGAGATGGCTTGAATTTTTTTCAAAAAACAAATTTATATCATTGCTACTTCACCAATTGTTCCTTCCATTCTCTCAGCTCTCTATGATAGCTATCATGAAGGGTATCAAAAGACCTTGCATCATATCACCCAAGTTTTTTATTAGAAGGGGATGAAAGCTACAGTGCAGTAATTTGTATAGTAGTGTATGGTCTATCAATAACATGTGACCGAACACTTACATCCAGCTAGTCTTCTATAGTCTTTGTCGATGCCATTACAGATATTGTCTAATGTCTTTATAGATTTCATCAAAGGATTTCCCAACTCATAAGGGAAAACTGTGATTGTGAACTATGATGCTCAAATTTGATTAAGCAATTAAGCTTGATTATAGACTCATTGGTTTCATATTTAGTTACAGATTGAAGACAAACAGTTGTCCTTTAAATATGGTGAGACTAATTTACCCTCATTATGTCTATAAACTAAATAAAGTTTCACTTACATTATAATAACAGATGGAAGTTGTGGGAAAATTGATAGTACTAAACAAATCTCCAACATTTATCAAGCATAAAATTTACATCCATGATGAGATGTAACTTATTTTTATTTTTTGATTCCAAAGGAAATTAGGGATGTGCTATTAAGAATGGATTTTTGCAAATTTTTTTGAATTTTCTATCCTTTAAAGGACTAAAGGATTTAAGATCACCATTAAAAGTTTTCTCATTACAGCAAAAAGAGTTTTAGACAACAGACAAAAAAATGTAACTATAACTACAATTATTGTTGCCTTTTTATTATAGCAACATAATTTATATCCTTAAATAAACTGGCAATCAATAAAAAAATTTATCAGGTAAAAAATGAATAATGTTTCATAAAATTTTAGCTAAGGCAACAAAACAGTTTCAAACTATAGCAACAAAGTTTAATGGATATAACAACATTTTGAATCTTTATAAAACAATGAGTTGTATATTTAGGAAACAATATTTATTGACAAAAATAATTTTTTCTTTTAATTTGTAACAACATACATTATTGTTCATTAATAAAACAATATATAATATTGAAAGTAACCATATATATATATATATATATTAACAGATGTCCTAAGATATATACTTCCAAATGTCAATAACCAAAAAATTACATATATATATGCTATCATATAGTCCATATGGACTTAATGAAATTCCACCTTTAAAATATTCAAAAATTATTAGCTAATATATGCACCTCTATTATCTTCCTCTAATTCATATGAAATATAAGTGTGTCAACTGAAATACAAAAAAGATAATATGTATGGGTACTTCAAAAACCTTGATAAAGCTATAGATGTCTACTTTTTTAGACAACTCTCCTCTGATGGCGTACTTTGGAGCTATGTAATCTTTGACAAGAGAATAGAAGACCTATAAGCTAACAAGTTCAAAGTCTCCAATCCTCACTGGAACTTATCATGAAGAAGAATGTCACGAGCTTTTATGTCCTTGTGAATAGTTCTTAAATGTGAGTCCTTATATAGATATGTCTCTATGAACAAATCTTGACTGTGATTCTAAGATAGGAAGATCTATATATATATAGTTATAGTAATATAGTGAAAGTTAAGGCCCTGAGAGGTTTAGTAGTATACAACATTACCCCTGACTAGTAGAGAGGTTATTTCTAATAAACCTATGTGAAAATAAATATATAAATATATATGTATACATATTAAAATAGTAATCTAAAAGAAAAACTAATACAAATATTTATAGTTAGAGTTGACTCCCTCCTGACATACACCTCCCTATTTTGCACCTTCAAGACCTACCTATTTCCCACCTCTAAAATATTTTGTCTTTTGCAATTCGACAACCACTTTTCCCAAACCAAACTTATTAAAGGCAAAACACCATGTCATTAAAACCCAAAACCTAACCCTGATTTTGACCTAAATACATCAACAACCTAAATGCAAACACAAATTTCCCTAAACTCAAACCTTCCCATAGAAACATTAGATTCAAAAGAGTTCCCACCACTCAATGGAGCATTTGAGACCAAATTATAAGAACAGAAGAACACCCAAAAAAAACTTAGTCTTTCGTGGTTAAGGATTCTGGTAATTTGGGAAAACTCAGGATATGGAATCTAATCCT
This sequence comes from Erythroxylum baracoense, assembly GCA_025629805.1. NCBI lineage: Eukaryota > Viridiplantae > Streptophyta > Magnoliopsida > Malpighiales > Erythroxylaceae > Erythroxylum > Erythroxylum baracoense. The sequence goes on from JAOTAY010012160.1 coordinate 11,276, forward strand.
ATTGAACCTTTCTGCGCTCCATTAGACATACTAAAAGAAAGGGCTTTGAGATTGAAATCATCTGTAGTAGGTTTTGTTTTTAAAAAAGATTAGCTTTTTCCATAGTGAATAGATGGGATAATATGGCTTGGAGAAATAGGGGATTGATGAGTGTGATGGTAAATGAAGATGAATTATTCATTTCAAGTTTAAACTTGAGGAGAATGCTCACAAAATATTTGAAACTATTCCCTGCTATATCTAGGGACATCTAATTTTGTTGAAGAGGTGGCAACCTGGGGTGATTTTGAAATGAAAGAAGCTAAGACACGGTCCCACTCTAGGTAAATTTCTATAAGGTCCCACTAAAGTAATGGATAGTAGAGGGCTTAAATTACATTGTGAGCAAGGTTGGCAAGCCTTTGGGAATGGATGAGAATACAACTTTAATGAGAAGGGTAGGATTTGCTAAAGTTTATGTAGATGTGGATATCACTATACAATTAACTGAAAATATGAAGACAATGAAACTAATTGAAGATGGGAATTTGGTAGAAGACAATATGAACATTTCATACATCTAGAAACCAAGAAGAGAATAGGAGAAGAAGAAGAAGTGAAGAGTAAAGGAAAAATAGGATGAGGGAAAGTGATTAGAGAAAGCAGAAGATAACTTGTTGGAAAACACAAAAAATAGAGAATCGTTAATGTAAAAAATTGAAATAGTTCAAGCGTGCAAAGAAAAATAACCAAATGGAATCTGATACGTGAATGTATCACAAAAGAAGGGGAGTTTACAGATTAAGAGCAAGAAAAGGGAGAAGATGAAAAAAATATGATGGCAGAATACACAGAAAATGGTGATCCAAAAGGGTAGCAAAATGAAACAAACGATATGAGAGAGGAGAAGCAACTTAATAAAAAGGAAGTCTTAAATGAATCACAAAGGGAAAGAGAAGAGGCAAAAGGATTAGGCACCAAAACACCAGTGTGGGAGAGAGGGGAAACTTTAAGTGTAAAACCAAATATAGTAGAAATCCCAACCAAGGATGGCAGAAAGTCTAGGAGGAGAAGATTAAGGAAAAAGAAGAAATGAATAAAGGAATCATATGGAATATTAAGGGACTAAATAGTATGAATAAGTAATTTGCTACAAAGGAATATATGAAGAGTAGCAAGGCAAATTTTATTTGTTTATTGGAGACTAAAATAAATGAGTAGAATATTGGGGAAGTGTATGTGGTTTATTGGTAAGAAAAGGAAAGTGTTAATGAATCACTCCAATCATGCGAATGGGAGAGTGGTTTTTTGCTTCAACTCTTTAAAGATCAAAGTGACCAGTTGGAGATGCATTGATCAAGTGTTAGATGATGTAGCTAGAATGATAACAAAAGGTTAATTATTTTAGTAGTTTATGCTACCAATTTTGGTTTCCAAAGAACACTGTTGTGGGAAGATATTATCAAAACTAACAGAAGTATGAAGGTACCTTGGACTATGGTCATAGATTTTAATTTCATTTTATACTCGAATGAAGTATGAGGTGGAAAAAAAAAGACCTAATAGAAAGGAACATAATTGTAAAAACTAATCATCAAAACTAGGTTAAAAAATCTAAATGGAATATGCAACTTGTATACATGGAATAATAAGTAGTCTAAGGATTGGTTTCTTATGAAAAAACTTATTTGATTTATAATGAATGAAAGGTGGTTATAGAGTTACCCATTGAGTATGTTAAGCTATAAATATCCAATAATGTCATATCACAACCCTATACTGATTAAAATAGTTAGTCAGGAAGAAAATACGGAGAGCACTTTTAAGGTATTCAACTATCTGATGAGGCACCTGAATTTCAGAATAGAATTGAGCGAGGGGATGAAGGTAAGGGAGAATGGAACCGAGGCACATCATTTGATTATGAAGATAAATGAAGTTAAGGAAAGACTAAAATCTTCAGCAAACAGAATCTAATAACAGATCAATTGGAGAAGCTAGATGACTTGAAAAAGCTTCAAAAATGCTAAAAGAGAATAATATAAAAACTAGAAGATCAGAACTGAGATAGGAAAAAAATGATTTGATCAGAACATATAATGGTGCATTGGATAACTATGAAGGCCTAATGAGACAAAATTCTAGTATGGTGTGGCTTATGTGGATGGTGAGAGATGTTCCAAATGATACATGAATGCAATGAAGGGAAGGAGAAATAAAAACAATATCAAAGTGATGTTGAATGTAAATAGAGAACAAGTACAGGGTCAGAAGAACCTCCAATAATTCATTTACAAACACTTTAGTGAATAATTTGGGCATGGTGAGAATGTTAGAATAATTCTAGAAGCAGTTTTAAAAGGCATCAAGCAAATTTCACAGTAGCAAAAAGATTAATTAGTAAAGGAAGGGGAAAAAGAGGAAATCAAGAAAGGACTATTCTCAATGAACCCAAATAAAGCACCTAGATCATACAGTTTCAAGATAGATTTTACCAAGAAAATTGGAAGTTACTCAAGGAAGAGGTGACTAAAACTGTTAAGGAGATTTTTCAGAGTGGTAGAATACTAAAGGAATGGAATAAACTTATGTACGTCTTATTCCCAAACTCACCAATGCAAGTATGATGGAGGAGTATAGGCCCATAGCTTGTTGCAATGTCCTATACAAACTAATCTAAAAAATATTACAAATAGGCTAAAGAATAGTTAGAAGAACATCATCAACCCTTATCAGACTTCTTTTGTAAGGATAGAAAATTGGAAACAATATATTTCTTTACCAAGAGTTGTTAAAACGATACAATGAATTGCAAAATTAAAGTGGATGTAGCCAAACCATATCACACAGTTAATTAAAGCTTTATACTGAATACTCTCAAAGTTGTAGGATACCCAAGAAAGTTTATACAGTGAAATGAGGAATGCATCACTATAACTTGTTTTCCAATATTGTTAAATAGGGAGCTAACCAATTTGGTAAAACCAATAGAAAAGGGGATCCAATTTCCCCTTACATCTTTGTCTTACGAATGGAGGTGCTATCAACTGTATTGGAGCAAAAAACAAAAAACAATATAGAGTTCCAATATCATCAAGGATGTAAAGGTATTAAGCTAACCTATTCTTGTTTTTCCAAATGATGTTATCCTGTAATGTAAAGCACACAAATACTCTCATTGCTACATTGCTTCAAGCTATGAAGGAATTTAAGGAATTATTAAGACTAAGGAGCAATCCCTCTAAGAGTTTCTTCTACCTATTTAAAAATAAAAAACTAGAAATAGCTTAATGGGCTTCTAAATGGGAATGAAGAGAGGTTCCATGTCTTTTAAATACTTGGGTGTACCTGTTAGACTAATGCTATAAAGGCAATCACCTTTAGCACTTTTGTACAAACTTTATTTTGATTAATATACAATAGGCATTTTTTCATTGATTTGATATTCATTTATGTATGAATTGATATTAATCTTAAATCAAATTAATGAAGTTCATGATACAAACATAGCATAAAGGAAATCATAATTTGATAATGATAATAAGATTCCTATCATGTGCAATTATGTTAATATCTAAATAATCCCTAGTCATAGGATTAATAAGACAGGACATTATTAATCCGAAAAGACTAGCACATATTATACTC
>JAOTAY010012169.1:0-14902 GCA_025629805.1 Erythroxylum baracoense
TCACGATCGTGGGGATTATAATCTGAAAGATTATGCAGGGCTTCATCAAATTTAGGTTTTTTGGACTATAAAAAGAGAATTAAGCCTCCTTGAACAAAGAGAGATGAAACCCTTATGTAGAAACACCATCCTTAAGTGAAGAACAAGTGTTTGGAGCCTTGAGGAAGGATTGAAGACAAGGATCATCATGAAGATTGGAGACAATAGCACATCAACACCAAAGTTTCCAAATTTTGGCAAAGAAGAGAAGGAGTTTCCTTATTCAATTTTACTTCTTCTATTCTTTGTAAAATGGTTTATTTGAATGTTGATGATGTTATGGAGACCATGAGTAGCTGATTTAGTTTTAGGGATTGCTTTTGAACTATTTTGTTAGAACTCCTATTTTATTGAATTGAATGAAGTTGTCATTGATGATTGTTAATTGTATTTATGTTCTTGCAATAAATCGAGAGAGTGAGTAAGAATGATTGTGTAGGATTGTACAACAAGAGTTGGCAGCCTATAGATATACAATCATCATGTTAATTGATTATTTAGAAGAGAGATCTCGACGAATTCAATTAATCACCCATAGGATAGTTTAATAACTAGTTGAATCAGTAGAGTCATTGGGTAGGTTAAGAGATCGTCCAATTGATTCCCTTTAATTTGATTAGGGACAATTAATTACACACCTTTAGAAAGGGTAATTAATACATTCTAAAATCTAAGGTAAGACACAATTTGATTAATAAAATATGAGGGAGACAAAATAGGGAAAAAAGTAATCTCTAGTCTTTAGACTCTTGAATTCCAATTTTTCTACATTTTGGTATTATCTATTGCTTGTGTTAGTCTTTTAATTTTAATTTAATTTTTAAGATTATTTGTATTAAACAATTTTATTTCTTACACAAATTTTTGTCTAAATTAAGTGGTGTTTGGGCATCAATCCATATGGGATTGATATTCGCTCTTTTTAACTACAAGTCACGACTTGTTCACTTAGAATTTTTAAGCGTAAAATAAGTAGATAGGTTTTACCATCAACAAGTTTTTAGCGTCGTTGCCGGGGATTGATTGTTTAGCATCTTGGTTATTTTAGATTACTTTGATTTAAGAGTTTTTGATACTTTTCATTGTGTAATTATAGGTGTATGAACACAAGGAGTATGCGAAGATTGACAGAATTTGGTAACGACGAACTATCCGATATCACAAGACACATCAAGACATCTTAGAATGAGGAATGAGACGTCTGAAGAGCTAGAGGCCAAGAAGAAATAGAAAGAACAAAAATGGAAGATAGATATTATAAGGAGCAAGGAACTTTTGCGAATTACAATGAGGCGTAGTATGGTTGGGGAAGTACCGATCCTTATTGGAAGATGTTCAATCCAGTGTGGCAGAACCACCCAGATTTCTATTGGTCCAACAATCCAAGTACTCACATGGGACATTAAGACATATTTGAATTTCAGTACGATGAGTCCAATTCATGGGATTCCAAATTCAACAAAATCATGGATAAGCTAACAGAAATAGAGGAGAACCAGAAGAGGATGTTTCTCATCCAAGAGGAAAGTCAAAAGAGATTAGAAGAGAAGTTTGATCAAGTTTTTGAAAATCATGCCGCTTTTATCACAACCTGGAGATTCAAGTAAAACAACTTTTCTATGAATTTTGTAAGAGAAGAAAGACTCTTTGAGCAACATGGAATTATATCAATGAGAGCAAAATGAGGCTATCACGTTTAGAAATGGAGATGAACAAGAAGAATCAGTAGAAGACCAGGCTAAACCTTACCTTATAGAAGACCAAGAAATCAAGAAATATGATAAAGAAAAGGATGAAAACCCTCCCTATTATTCACCAGTTCTTGATATACCATATCGGAACAGCTAAAAATCTTGGGTAGATGTTCATGAAAAGAACTCTATCTTTTGGATTGATGATGATCAAATGACATTCAACATGAATGATGTATTTAAGAATTCGAAGGATAGCAACTCATTCAGGATAATTGATATTTTCGAATCTTCTGAAGAATAAAAGGATGAAGAACAGAAGACAACAGACATTGAGTTTGAAGAAGTTATGAAAGTCTCTATTCAGGAAGTGGAAGAAGCAAAGGAGACAAAGGTGATTAACGAAGAAAGAGAGCAACTTACCTTCGTACAGCACAAACTATTGGATTCAATGAAAGATTCAGGGAGTTTTGTTATTCCCTATTATGTTGATAGTTCACTTGGAAAAAAGACATTATTGAGCTTAATCGGTTTTCATAATGTTATCCGTATTGTCCTTTTGCTTATTTTACAATTTGTAGCTTACTTATAGGTTACAAAACCAATGTTAAACGAAAAAAGTGGAAGCAAGCTGTTTATAATTGATCCTGGATGAGTTTCCAAGGAAGAGCATCGAGCTACCGATGTTAACAGAAGTGCTACATGGGAGGCAACTCATGGAATTTTATTATCTTTTAATTGATTTTGTTTATTTATTTGTTTGTTTGTTTATTCAATTAGGATTGTGCTTGAATTGAGTTTGATTGATGTTTAATTTAGTTTGTGTTTGAATTCCAACTTATTTTCTTTTCGAAATTCTGATTGATAATATTAATTTGATGTGTTTATAGGTTATGAGATCATAAAGAACTAATACTAAGCTTGGAAGAAGGTTTGGAATTGTGAGAATCACCTCATCCCACAATCGTGAGAATTGGAGTGATTCCCATGATTGTGGGAAATCTCTCCAGAAACTTTCTAGAGAAAAAACCCACGATCATTGGAATGGAGGTGATTCCCACGATCGTAGGAAATCTCTCTAAAAAATTTCTGGAGACATTCTATAAGGGAAATTTAAACTTCCCATTTTCTTCTTTCACCCACTCTCAAAATTTTCACTCCTCTCTCTAGCCCATGAAATTCTCCCCTCCCACTCTCTAAAACTCTTCATTTTCTTCTAGATTCTTGGTATTTTCTCCAACTCTTTTCATTAATCTTACAATCCTTTCATCTTTTCATCCATTAATCATTCAAAAACAAAAGAATTTGGGTAAGATTTTGCTATCTCTCTCTTAAATACGAATTTTACTCATTTTTTCTCATTTTTGTAGATTTTCTTCTTACAATGGCACAAAGGAAGATGATGGCTCGAAAACTGACTGATGAACTCCGTTTACAAGTTTCCAGTGAAGGTAAGCGCGATGTGGCAGCAACTTATCGTTCTCCATTCCCAATCTATTCGGAAGAAGAAGGTATGCATTTATGTGACCTTAAGGATAAAGAAATAGTCACTCATTATTTTGATTTTGAATTGTTAGAAAACATAGGAGTGAGATGAAAACTTGAACAACTAGCTGCAAACATAGGTTGGAATAGCTTTGTTCGGTGTGACTTACTTATTCACCTTATGATGACCACATAGTTTTTCACTACAGTCCAGTATAACCCTAAAATGGATGTGTTTTGGTTTAGGTTAGCTGGAAATATTTTTAAACTTGATTTTACTGTCATGCGTGAAATTTTCAATTTGTCGAATGCAAAAATTCTATATGGTCACGCTAATTTTAATGTCGATTCTTATTGGAAAACTCTAACTAGGAAAGAAAACTTTGACTCTAGGAATGCACCAAATTCTTTAATTCGTAGTGCCAAGCTGATATAAATGAATTTTACTATTTTCATTTGAATTCATTCCTATTTTTTGTGTTTAATTGCTCATTTTGTGTTCCTATTAATTTTGCATGTAGATTTAATTATGGAATAAAAATATAATATTAAAGCATGAAGTTTTGAAGCCATTAGGAGCCTTAGGCTGTCCATAATGCAGCCAACAAGGTGAAAAATCAGAGAAGCATCAAAGAGGCTGCCCAAAACGACAGCACATGAAGAGAAACTAGCAGACCAAGACGCAATATAATGCAGATGCCAGGAGGACATGCCAACGTTTTGGCCAAGACAAAAGAAGGGGTTTAGTGTGAATAGTAAGGCTGGACCAAAAACTAAAACATTCAATTGTCACATTAAGCTACAGAACAGAGGCTGGAGGCAGAAAGAGAGAAAATAGAGTGGGTGGCGATAGATATGGAAGAGAAAATGGAGTGGGCGGTGATAGATATAGAAGAGAGGATTGGCGTGAAGAGAGAAAAAGAGTGCCAGAATCAAGGAAGAGAGAGTCGTGAATAGTGTAGGTGGTCCATCGATGTTTAATTGTCCCATCAGTAAATAATGTTGTGAATAGTGCAGTGAATAGTGAGAAGAAGAGAGGTTGCACAGTGAAGGAGAACCGAAGGGGTCAGTTAGGTTAATTTATATGGGGTTGAAGCATTTTCTTGGGAGACCCATGTAAGGCTAAATGTCCTGACACCGGTTCGAAGGTGATATCGACGTCGATGACCCGGGTTAAGCATTTTTTAATTTTTTTTGTTTCTTTCTCTCATTAGGAATTGATTATATTATCTTGTTTTTATTGGATTGGGTATTGAATGATGATGATTTTAATGCTCTATTAAATCGTTTTTCGTGAAAACCCATTGCTATAATCGAATACAATACGTAATCGTGTATTCCCGATTCATGTGCAGTGACTAATGATCCCGAATCATTAAAGATAACACAACATAGGTTAAATAATTCAAGCTTGTGTGATTATTACCTAGATTGGTCTATTTTCTGATTCATAATGCAGTTGTTAGGATAAACTTAGAGAGCTTATTCTAGGTTTCCTGATAGCTAGGGTTAATTAACGAGCGTTTCGTGATTAACTAGGATCTAAGAAAAAATTGAGATTAACAGGGCTTATTGTTAATTTAAAACCAATAATTGCTAAGAGAGATAAAAGAACAACAAATCAATGGATTATGTTTAATTAGGATGTAGGCCGAGATCGTGCCAAAGAACTAGATCCCTTCCGAATTCCCCAATTTTATAATTTTTCGCACATTTTCTTTAATTTTTTTCATTAGGTTTATTTTATTTTATTTTCTTATTAAATCCAAAACTCCTCATTACCTAAACATCAATTAATTTCATTTCATAGGCTAACCGAACACTCCCTGTGGGATCGACCTAGACTTACCACTGTTACAGTAGTAGTCTAGTTTTTATTTTGACTAGCATTATAACGCGCCAGTCAATTTTGGCGCCGTTGCCGGAGAGTGCCGTGTTTAGTTTTTGTTTGTGATTTTAATTGGAGTTTTGTATATAGTTGTTCGTAATTGATTTCTTTTTAGTTATATCAGGATCTTTTCATTCTTTTGTTTTGTATTTATGATAATTTTTAAAAAAATAAATTTGACTTGGATGAGAGTAATTTTTTCTTTAATTCATATTCTTAATCCTATAACAATGCTTAGACTAATCAACTTAACTTTTGTTATGGATGGGATAATTAGCCGAATTACTTCCATAATAATATGTAGGAAGCACAACAATTCTCGTACGGACCAGAAGCTTCCTATCAAGACTCAGGTATATCCTTGGAAGAATTAGTTCATGTGTATGTTACTAACACTTTGCAATTCCAATAGGAAACAAGTTTTAGAATCCAAAACTTGACAAGACAGGCGGATCAGTTGATGGAAGCTATCAACTACCTATCATCGTAAAGCAAAGAGACACAACCATATCAACCTGAGGAGTACCTGATGGATATTAGCACAGAAACCTTACAGAGTGAAGAGAAGCTTGAGAATTTAAAGGTCAACCCTCAATGAATTGCTTATGTTTAAGAAGATGAGGTGGAAGATGAAGCAGAAAAAGATACATCTTTTAGCTCAGAGGTAAAAATCAAGTTCATAATTATTGTTAAGAATAACTCTTTACCTTTACCTTTACCTAGCAGGTTAGAGGAATTAAAGGAAGAAGAAAAAGGCAAAGAGACGTTCAAAATATCTCTCAAGTGCATGGACTCAGTCGAGATTGAGAATATGAGGATAAGGAAGACGCTGAATGGGGATGATGATCAACTAAGTCCTTATCCGGAATAACCTCGCGTGGAAGTGGCACTAACTGTAATACCTGAAGATCACAATTTTGTCACGTAAGGAAAGTAAGGAGTCGAGCCAGCGGCCCTAAACCAAGACGCTTCTTGGGAGGCAACCTAAGGGAAGTAAATTTCTTTTCTTTACATTTTCATATTTCTTTTGATATGTATGTGTGTTCTTTGTTCATTTTTTTGCTTGTTTTTAAGTTTTCAATCAAAATGAGGGAAAGAATAAAATAAACAAACAAACATTTGCTCATTTTCTATTGATTCTGGGATTATATAATCATAAGCAAAGAATGAATTGACTAGAGAATTTCATAGCAACTTTGGTATGTACTGCTACTCTTATGATTGGTTGATGTGCATTATCTTTAAAAGAATAGTGACTAGTGGTAGACAAAGCCAGTGAAATTTTAAGCCTTATTAAACTGAAACTTCCATATCAGTCTCATTGCGTTTGATAATGTGTGACCTTCAAGACATGTTCATCCTGATTTTGCATTGAATTTCTACTCAAGATCACATTTTTATCACATGCATTAACATGGATATGATTTTGGTATGTATTGTTGCTCTTGTGATTGGTCGATGTGCATTATCTTTAAAAGAATAGTGACTAACGGTAAACAAAATCGGTGAAATTTTGGGCCTTATTAGACTAAAACATCCATATCAGTCTTATTGTGTTTTGATAATGTGTGACCTTCATAACATGTTCATCATAAATTTACATTGATTTTCTATTCGAGACCACATTTTTATCACATGCATTAACATGGATAAGATTAGGTATTCTTTGTTTTTCATAAACTACATTAGCCAAATAACCTACACTATTGACATGATTTTTCCTTTGTTAACCCCCTTTGAGCTTTATAGTCTTTCTTTTTGTATCAACCACATTACATGCTTTATACAAGCTAGTGGAACATTTGTGATTGTTAAGTTTGTGGTTGAACAAAATTCTAAGTGTGGGGGTGTATATAAATGAGGGTTGGTTAATGTTGGGATGTTTTGTTATATCTTATCATTAAAATTCCCGTGTTGATATAGTTTATTTTAATTTTTTTACAAGGAAAATAAAGAAAGAATAGAGAAAAAGAAAAAGAAAAAAAGGAAAAAAATAAAGAAAAGAAAGAAAATGAAAAAGAAAGAAGAAAAAAATGTTTAAATAAATGTGTCTAGGAGCAAGTACATATGTGTTGAAAAGTTGTTTATAATTAATGCATTCTCCTAAAGTTGTGATGAATGGGTTATTTGAGTATATTGGATATGAGGTGGATGTTGACTTGGAAGGTTCACTCTTGTTGTTTCAATGTATTGTTGGCATAAATTGTATGAGTGATTCCTTCAGATTGGTATATGCTTCATATGGTTGGTGTGTGAGAGTTGAATGGAGTTGTGAAACATAAATGTTGCATTTGTCATAGCTGACGGTAACCAATTTTTAATGAATGTTGCTTTGTTTCACTAGCTTAATGACTTTCATGCTACTTGAACTAATTACATTTCACCTTACCTTTTCCCACATTACAACCCTAAAAATCCTTTGATTCATGATTTTACATGTGAATTTTAGTGGTGGACAAATGAAATGATATGCAAAGTTGTGGGTTGTCATGATCATGAATGGTATTGAATGTACCTATTTATATATTTCAAATAAACACATATTTCGAGTCTACCATTAGATTGTGCAGTTCTTGAAGATATTGAATGTTGATTGATCATAAGTAAAAGCGTTAAATGTTAAATCCTTGCTATGATTTTTGAAAGTCATTCATCTTTGTTTATGATTATTATTCTTAGAACATATGGGAAATGAGTCAATGGTTATGAGTCTTTGAGCTTAATTTTAATGTTTTGTCTGAGGATGGCCAAAAGCTAAGTGTGGGGGAGATTGATATGTGTCTAATTGTTGATACATTTAATTATTTACACATAGTGATTAATGATACAAAAATGCTTAAGATACTTACTTTAATTCATATATGATTTTAGGTATAATTTGGAAACAAAGAAATTAAAGTAAGTCGAAAGCACTACATTTGGGTTGTTTTCCAAAGATTAATTTTCATTTTTCTTTATGGAGCAAGAAGAAGAAAATTAAAAGACAAGAAGAAGAAAATCAAAATATAAAGAAGAAGGCAAAATGCATGTGACAGTAGATGAATAAGCAAGGAGTGAAACGACGACATCGAAGGAGCAGCAACTGGGAAAAGTTGCATTAAACGCAACTCATTATGCATTCAATGCACGCATATACTGCGTTTAATTCAAGGGTTAAGTGAATGAGAACGTGAACAGTATTCGTGGACAAAAAACCACTAAAGTTTATTTGTCCCATCATGCTACAGTGAAAGGGAGGAGAGCATAGAAATAGAAGAGAGGAGTGGCATGAAGAAAACAGAAGAGTATGTGGCAGAGAGAAGAAAGAAAGGAGGAGCGAACAGTAGGTAGTCCATTGATATTAAATTGTCACATAAGTGAATAGTGAAGTAGAGATGGTTGCTGCTATGAGTGAAAGAACAGGGGGTTTTCGATAGGGTACTTTTATGGAGGTTGAAACATTTTTTGGGGAGAGAATCATAGAGGGCTAAACGTTCTAACACTAGTTCAGAGGCAACATTGACATCAATGACCTGAGTTAAGCATTTTTTATTATTTTGTTATTTTTTTCTCTCATTTTTCTCTCATTAGGAATTGATTATGTTATTAGAGATAACATACTATAGGTTAAATTATTGCTTAGATTAATTTTCATTTGTCTTTATGGAGCAAGAAGAAGAAAATTAAAAGACAAGAAAAAGAAAAAAATCAAAATACAAAGAACAAGGCCAAACGTATGTGACAGTAAATGAATAAGCAACGAGTGAAACGACGACTTCCAAGGAGCAGCGACTGGGAAAAGTTGCGTTAAACGTAACTCATATTTGTGTTTTGCGTTGAACGCATATGCATGCGTTCAACACACGTATATGCTGCATTTCATGCAAGGGTTAAGTGAATGAGAACGTGAACAGTATTCGTGGACAAAAAACCATCAAAGTTTATTTGTCCTTTCACGCTACAGCGAAAGGGAGTATAGAATAACCTTGTGACAGAGTGGTGAGGGGGTGGCGACAGAAATAGAAGAGAGGAGTGGCATGAAGAAAACAAAAGAGTATGTAACAGAGAGAAGAAAGAAAGGAGGAGTGAATAATAGTTGGTCCATTGATATTAAATTGTCACATCAGTGAATAGTGAAGTAAAGAAGGTTGCTGCCGTGAGTGAAAGAACAGGGGTTTTCGGTAGGGTATTTTTATGGGGGTTGAAACATTTTTCTGGGAGAGACTTATAGAGGGCTAAACGTTCTAACACCGGTTCGAAGCGACATAGAGGCTGAGGCTGACTACCTGGGTTAACCATTTTTTATTATTTTGTTATTTTTTCTCTCATTAGGAATTGATTATGTTATCTTGGGTTTATTGGATTAGGTATTGAATGGTGATGATTTTAATGCTCTATTGAATCGTTTTTCATGAAACCCTATTGCTAGAATCGAATGTAATACGTAATTGTTATATTCCCAATTCATGTGTAGTAACTAATGGTTTGGAATCATTAGAGATAACATAGCATAGGTTAAATAATTAGAGCTTGTGTGATTGTTGCCTAAATTGGTCTATTTTTTTAATTCATAATGCAGTTGTCCAAATAAACTTAGAGAGCTTATTCTAGGTTTCTCGATAGCTATGGTTAATTAACGAACACTTCGTGATTAACTCAGATCTAAGGAAAAATTGGGATTAATAGAGCTTATTGTTAATCTACGATTGATAATTACTAAAAGATATAAAAGAACAACAAATCAATTAATTATGCTTAATTAAGGTGTAGGCCGAGATTGAACCAAAGAACCAGATCCTTATCAAATTCTATAATTTTATCATTTTTTGCATGTTTTCTTTAATTTGTGTTTATTAGTTTAGTTTTATTTTATTTTCTTATTCCAAAATCCAAACCCCCTAGTACCTAAAAATCAATTAATTTCATTTCATAGGCTAACCGAACACTCCCTGTGGGATCGACCTAGACTTACCGCTGCTACAGTAGTAGTCTAGTTATTTTGTTTTGACTAGCGTTATGACGCACCAGTCACATGCCTCCCTTCTTAGGCACAGATTGCACTAGACTTATGCATTTGCTATCTGAAATTGGGTATATAATACCTACATGTAAAAGCTTCACCACTTCCTTCTTCACAACCTCTTACATATTTGGATTTAACCTTCTTTACCTCTTTCTCACTATCTTGTATCCTTCGTCAAAGTTAATCGTATACATCACCACATTGGGGCTAATCCCCCTGATATCAAAAATTTGCCACCCACGACTCTCATCCACTTTGTAATGGTCTCTACCACTTTCTCTTCTTGCCCAAAATCCAATTGGTTAGAAATGATAATGGGTAGTGTGTGGTCTTTAAGTAGAAAGGTTTTAGTTCTACAGTGGGTGGCTTTACAATGGAGGGTGGTGTGGGTGCATCCATTCTCTCTAACTTCTCATTCTCACCCTCCTCACATAATTCCTCTTCGCTCACACTCTCATCCGTATGCAGTTCAACAACTTCCTCAACTTCCTCTTCAACTTCCTTCACACAATCATCCACAACATCAATCTTCATACATGCACTTCCATCCACCTACTTCTTTAAATATTTAGTCGTATTGAATTCAACCTGCTCATCACCAATTCACAAAACTAGTTTTCCTTTATGCACATCAACTAATGCCCTACCAATATTCATAAAGGGCCTACCCAAAATCAATGGACAATTCCTATCTTCTTTAAAATCTAACACAACAAAATCAACAAGAATTATAAATTTATCCACTTTACCAAAACATCTTCTACTACCCCAAATGACATCTTAATGGATTGATCTACAAGTTGGATAAGCATGGATATTAGCTTGACCTCTCCTCCCCCCTTTTTCCTGAAAAATAAAAAAAGGCATTAGGTTAATACTTGCTCCTAAATCACATGAGCATTTAGAAAGTTCAAAATCACCAATAACACATGAAATAGTAAAACTCCATGGATCTTACAGTTTTGAAGGCATTGTGTTTGTGATGATTGAACTACAGTTCTTCGTCAAAGTCACCTTTTGATTGTCCTCCTAAGTGCGTTTGTGCATCAATATGTCCTTAAGAAACTTCACATACTTGCACATACACTCTAATGCCTCCACAAAAGACAAATTAATATGAAGCTTCTTTAACTTCTCTAAGAATTTGGGGAATTGAGTGTCTATTTGATGCTGTCTCACCCTCTACAGATATGGAATCTTAGGCTTGTAGGGTGGTGGTGGAACATATGGCTACTCTTCTTCTTTCTCTTCTACTTTATCTTCTCCTATCTCTTTGCCTTTACCTTTCTCCTTTTGTTGGCTATCCTCTTTCACACTTGAGTTGTTCCTTTGGATTGGCCTCAGTGTTGCTTGGTAAGCTTCCTACATTCCTATAAGACAAAGCATTAGCAAGTTGACTTACCTGACCTCTAAATTGTGGATAGATGAACCGTGGTTCTTCGCAAATCAATTTTCCTCCATTCTCTTTTAACTCTCTTTTTGTCTTCTTTGACCTTCCTCTTCGCTTAGGACTTTTGAACCCATATGTCCGTTATCTTGTCTATTTTTCTCTCTAAAGACCTAAGCCAGTCTTGTTGAAATCTGGGAGGTCCTTGTACTCTCACTTGGCCACCTGCATTGTTAGTATTCCATAAAAAATTTGGGTCATTTTTCCACTAGGATTATAAATGTTAAGAGTATGGATTGTTACCTCTTTGTAACTAGCTTAAGTAATTTACTTGTTCTATACCACTGGCTCCTAGAAAGAGGCATTCAGTTATGCCATATTTTTCCTACCCATATAACTCATATTGTAATTGCATGGCCTTGACTGTGGATGAAGAAACTTCTTGTATATTGCTCAACTGCTTAGTGAGGGTGGTAATCTATGCTTGCAAGATTGTTACCGAATCAATTGGAATCATCCCTTTTTGCTTCTTGGACCCTTATATACTCCTTTCATTTGACCACATGTAGTTGTTGCTCGCTAACTCTTCTAAAAGGTTATGAGCTACATCAATAGTTTTCCTCATCAAATTCCTTCTTTCAACTACATCTATGGTTCCCTTGTGCGCTGATTCATACCATTATAGAATGTTTGCAAAAGGAAATCCCTTGGAAGGTTGTGGTAGGGGCAGTTCCTTTATAATTCCTTATATCTGTCCTAGGCTTCATACAACGACTCCCCATCACTTTATTGAAAGTTGATGATCTCCTTGATGATTCTTTTTGTCTTAGTCAAAAGGAAGTACTTAGCTAGGAAAGCTTAGGTTAGCTACTCCTAAGTAATGATTTGCCCTTAACTGAGTAAGTTATACCATGCCTTTTCTCAATCACTCAAGGTAAAAGGATATAATCTTAACCTCACAGCATTATCAGACATCCCATTAAACCTAAAGGTGTCACAGATTTCTAAGAAATTAGCATGATGGGTATTGGGATCTTTGTTTGAAAACCCATAAAACTGCAAATTGCTCTTAAGTATGTTGAGGAGTGCTGGCTTGAACTGTAGGCCTTGCAACTCCTTGAGGACTAAAACCTGGCCTTATAAAGTCCATTAATGTCCTCTCAGCTCCTCCTTGCTCTCCTACTTCTGCCATATTCCTTTGTATTCTGTCTTGAAGTCTAGCTCTTCTTAGCTCTCTTTTGTGCCTTGTAATGTTTGAAAACTCTTCTTCAATAAACTAGACCTTCTCATGTTCCATGTGTTCATACACCTGCAAATATGCAAGGAAGAGTATGAAACACACTTAAATCAAATTCACCAAAACTAAACAAGATGCTAAACAAAACAATTCCTGGAAACGGTACCAAAAATTCTTTGAATGTACAAACTACTTGTTTTACACTAAAAATCGCAAGTATACGGGTCGTTACTTGTAGTAAAAAGCAGATATCGTCCTACAAAGATTATGCTTAGGCACCACTTAATTCAGATTGTGCTTTGTTTAAAACTCAAATTAAAATAAAAAACTAAAAAATAAACTAATTCAAACAAACTAGCAATAAACAAATAATGTAACCAAAGTGCAGAAACTTTGATTTCAAGATTAAAGATTAGAGATCATTTTTTCCCTATCTTGTCTCTCTCCTACTGTGTTGATTGAATTATGCCTTACCTAAGATGTCCTAATGTTTCAATCACCCTCTCCCAAAGTGTAATCAAATGTCTCTAGCCAAATTAAATGGCATTGGCTATCCAATCTCACAATCTACAAAATCAATCCACCAATTTAACCAGTTATGAAGTTATCCTATAGGTAATCAACTAATTGGTCAAGATCTCTCTCTAACTATTCAAATAACTTGATAAATGCAATTCTATAGGGTGCTAACTCTCATTGTACAGCCCTACACAATTTATCTAACTCAATTTCTCAATATATTGTAAGGTTTAAGCACAACATTTATCAAAAGCATTCATTCATTCAAAATAACAAAGTAGGAGTTCGGCAAGTAGTTTTAAAGTAATATCTACAATAAATTCAGCCACTCATAATAGTAATAAGTTAAACAATATCCATATTCTCCAGAATACAAAACGTAATGAAAAAAATAAAATAAATACAATGGTAGCTTTCTTCCCTTTTTGTATATAAAAATCTGGAAAATGGAAGCTCTTGATTATCTTTCCTGATTTCCACCTTTTCCACCTTGAAGCTAGTGGCTTCTCATGAACAGTGGCCAAAACTTGTGAATGGTGGTTGCTGAATATCTATGTGTCTTAATGACCTAAGTTTTTTCGAGGTCTGAAAAGTCCTTTGAAAACTTGAGCCTGGAAGTGTCCTCACAGGCCATGATCGTGGCCCTTAAGGAAGCTCTCTATCATGATCGTGGCATGGGCCAAGATAGTGACATGGGTCAATCCTAGTTCTTGCCACGATCGTGTGCCAATCCTGGTGCTTCTATCATAATAGGCCTTGATCATGGGCCTGAATTCCCTCCAAAACTCCTCCGTTCTTTGATATTGACTATGAAAACCCCTATAAAACACTTAAAACATAAATACTTAATAACTAACATAATTCTAACCTAAGCACATGATAAATAATTAAATTAACAACTAAACACAAACCAAACTACCCACTAAAAGAAGATGCAATTTACAACTATCACTCGAGCTATCTTTAATCTATCATGAATAACTTGAATTTTATCTGCTGTCACCTGTACAATCTCAGGACCTATTAGTTTCCTTGCACTACCTCATCCCAATGTACTAGTGCTCCACATTTTCTTCCATAAGTGTCTCAAAAGGAGCCATGTCGATACTAGCCTAACAACTGTTATTATACACGAACTTTATTAGTGGTAGGTGCGTGTCCCAATTCCCCCTGAACTCTATAACATAAAACCTAATCATATCCTTAAGTTTTTGAATAGTCCTCTCTGATTATGCATCCTTCTGAGGGTGAAAGGTAGTGCTAAACTTCAAGCGCGTACCTAAGGCTTTTTGTAAACTTGGCCAAAATTTTGATGTAAACTAGGCTCACAGTTTGAGACAATAAAGATCGACATACTATGGAGTCTCACTATCTCATCCATATACAACCGAGCTAACTTGTTTAAGGGATAATCATTTTTGATAGAAAGGAAATGTGCGGACTTTGTTAAGCTGTCCACTATCACCCATATAGCATCATGTGTAACACCCCACTCCCGCTGGACCCAAACCCGATATCGACGGTGATATCTGAGTTCGTGCCCGCGAGGGTGGTGTGCTACATCACTAAACAATCAAAAGTCAGTATAAATTTTTTTGAATACGCGCAAATCAATAATCACAAATTTGGGCCCACTTTTATTCAGAAACATTTT
>JAOTAY010012208.1:0-14894 GCA_025629805.1 Erythroxylum baracoense
GTAAATCACATTACATAAACGACATGCATGTATATATAAAAGGAATACCTCATAATATATTATTAACAAGTCATAATATTAATACATGAATCACAAATATCCATTGGCCTAGGGCACACTACTAACAGTTAAAGATATGGAAATCATGAAGAGAAGGGCTGGAAGATTGCGGATAACAAAACCCAAGATTGTGGGAATGTCTCCCCAATCGTGGGAATTAAAAGGATGGTAAGAAGTGTTCTGTTGATGAATCCCACGATCACAGGATGGCCTCCACGATCGTGTGAATGGCCTAAGCATGAGATGTTATCTTTTATGTGATAGTTGGAACAACAAATGGTTGGGTAGTTTCCTATGGTGCATTTAGGCTTGAATGAAGCTTGAAATGAACTTAGTTGATGAGGGATTAAGTGATTAAATGTGTGAAATGTTTAGAGTGATAAATGAGGTTATAGCATAGTGAATGAATTGTTGATATTAAAGTGTTAAAATCTAGAAAATTATGAGTATAATGGGAATGGAGGTATTCATATGAATGCTAATGTGATTCCAAGAAGATGAAAAATGTGCATTGAGTAAGAATGAATGAGAAAATTGAGTATTATGAGATCTTATAATGCTAGAAAAAGGATTGGAAAGTATGTATGTGATAGATATATGATTGATGATATTAGAATAACTGAGTTCTTTAAGCTATGAACCTAAGTGCAAGCTTGACATACTCAAACGATGATGTTGTTTAAATGATTAAGAGTTGTGATTAAAGAAATATACCCGAAATAGTCAAATGGAGCATGCATTAGATATTACACATATACATATATGTATAACTTAATGTTTATGTGATTATACAATTAGTAATGTGTGTACAAAGTGTGTTGCATAAAGTTGATACACAGGATTGAACATCAGCGTCCAAACGTTTTCGGATCATGGAAGCAAATGCTAATTTAGAGTGTATTGTGAGTCGACCTAGATGGTCTTACTTTAATTGATTGTTTTATTTAAATTTCTGTATTGCATTATTGCTGATATGAATGTGACTATGATAATTTCAGACATTAATAGTCCGAAGAGTTTGATGAATATGAATGTATTGGAAGTGCTTCATTGAATGTGAATGAGCAAGAAATAAGTGTTTTGAACTTAACTGTTGAATGTCGGACATCGATTCCAATGAAAAATGTGAAAATCAATGTGAAAATTGAACACAAGTGATTGATTGAATATATGTGAATGTGATGCATTCCACTACATGAATGCATAATCAGATAAAGGCAGTTATGACTGGAGTAGCCACTGAAAGAAAGCTTAAAGCTCAAAATGTGATTAAAAGCCAAAGGCTCACTATGTATAAAGAGCGCAGTATCCCCAACGAATATAGGACAGTTATTAATGAGCACGATATATGGGACAGTTAAAGGCACTCGGCCACATCAATGTAACAATTGAAATAAATAGTTTGAATGATTCTGAACGTGAAATATGGTATAAGTGAATAGGGATGACGTTGATGTTATATGATGACTATTGAAGTGATGTGCCTTATGTGATTATGTGAATTGTCTGTAAATTATTGTGTTATGTGATATGAAAGAGCCATCGAGGTGGTCCACTTACTAAGTTTGCAAAACTCACCAAAATTACAACGTTGTCTTTCAGGTTCAGGGGATACCCATTTAGACCAATTAGAGTCTAACCACTCCATTCGGATAAAAGATAGAGGTCAGGATCAGTTCGCACCTGCATATGTTTTTCATAATTTTTGTATTAAAGAATGTGTTCATAAGTCCTGAACCATATGTTTGTGAATAATTCTATTATGTAATAACAGTTATGACTAAACATGCTTTGTATTTGTAATGGGCCTATCTGATTACTAGAATTTTGAAGATATATTTATTGTTTGTAACACTTTAGACTGAAATTGTTGATGATTATGAGTTTTTCCAAATATGCATGTGATGCGTGAAAATTTTGCAATAAGTATGATTGACAAACTGTCCTAGCATGTCACCCTCGTGGAGTATGTTCTCGAATACTGACGGTATGCTCAGGAACATGCCCTATGAGATGGGGCGCTATATGTTTGGTATTGTAAATATTCAACTAGAGTGTAATCATTCCACCCAAACATAAGAGTATTTCTATTATAAATTGTAACTATTCTCATATGGTGCACCTTAAGGTTAATTGTACATGCTCGATGAATTAGCGCATCACAACACTACTCAAAATAACTAGACCTAAAACTATAGTAGTGATGAGTCTAGGTTGGTCCCATATAGAGTGTGTGTAAAGCTTTTGAAATGAAAATAATTAGTACTTAGGTTATGGGGTTTGTTTTAATAAAAATTAAAGTAAAATTAAACTAACGAAGCAAATTAAAGAAAACAATCTAAAAATAATGAAAAGTGATGAATACGTTAGGGACCCAATCATTGGTTCCATCTCGGCCTACACAAGAATAAGCATATTTCATTGTTTTTTTATTCTTATACCTCTCTTAGAAACTATTGATCGTATATTAACAACAAACTACTTTGTACATTCATATAAATACTCATTCATATACTGCAAAGCAGTATATGCGATATGTATAATGCATGTTCAATGACAATCTCGGGTATATTTCCTAGATTCGTATCTTAAGATCATTTATACTTCATAACTCATATATGTTTAATTTAAACTTAGGTTTACAACTCATTTGTACAAAATTATTCTATGTCCATCATTCAATCATTCATTTGGGTTATTCTAGCATTATAGGATCACAAAATATCCAATTTATCATTCGTCTTTACTTAATACACATCAGTCATCTTAATTGAATCACTTTAGCCATCATAGGTTCACTTTCATTCTCATAACATCTCAAAATTCCATATTTGAACACTTGATTTATAACAATTCAATATTACTTTATATCCTCAGTCATCATCCTAAACATATCACTCATTTAATCACTTATTCAAGCATCATTCTAGGTTCAATTCAAGCTTAATTCAAGCTAAATGCATCATAGGAGAATACCTAACCATTTGTTGTTCCAAACCATACATAAAAGAAGCATATTTTTTGTATTAACCATTCTAGGTTTCATTGGTAGAAACTTTCAGGCCTCTTTGGGCATTCCTACGATCGTGGGATGCTTCCATTCGAAAAGTTCCAGCAATTTAATTTTTCCAGCTCTTTCATCTCTTTCAAGTTACATCCAATACCTCTTATGCTTAGTCTATCATTTCTAGCTTTAATTCCTCACCATTTCCTCTTCATTATTATCTCTATTTTAGTTCAATATCATTCACAAACAAATCAAAATCTATGATTGATCATAAACACCAAAAATAGAATATATACATATACGCATTCATCATCAATTTTATGCACATGTTCAACTTCATTTTTATGTTCATTTATCTCTAACTTATCATTTTAATTCACCTCATTTCAAGACACTAATTTAGCCTTTTCTTTAACCTCAAAATCATCCTAACTCATCTCTATAACACCTAAAGAAATCCACGTTATGTATATTGAAAACAAAACATGAAAACTCCATTTATCTATCAAAATTTCTGCACTCTTTCTACATCCATGCTAATGATCTTTTTATCTCAACATCATCTCTACAATATCTTATGAAATATTGATCATCATATATACAAAAGAAAGACCTTAATATGCTCATTTCATCACTCACAATTCATATATATACACTTAATCATTTCATGAACATTTAACCTCTAACTATCATCATACATGTTTCATTCAACAAATCAAGAAGAATAATACTTTATAATTACTTGTTTACTCGAAGATCTTCAAATAACACTTAACCCTACCTTCCCACTTTCATACAATCATCATCATTCCAAATGTAGTAGGATTAGGTCTTTTATGAAAAATGAAAAAGACAACAAAATGATAGTAGCAAATGAAAGATGAGGGCAAGCTTTAATGTTAATAAAGGAAAGAAGAGAGGATCATGGATGAAGAAGATTGACGTAGATGAAGAAGAGAGATTAACAAAGATGAGAGCATTGAATAGAGTAAAAGACAAATAAAAATGAAGATAGTCTTTCATTTTGGAGAGAGTGTTGTAGTTTAAGACATGTTTTGTCAAGTTCATTTGTCACTTGTCACATGTCCATTTTCTATAGGTCTCACTTGGTTTTCTTATTTAGCGAGTCCATTTATCTCCAATTTCTACTCCAATTGTCTCTAAATTTTCTATGACATTTTGTCATTAAATCCTAACATCTCATAGAAATTATTTCTATTATCATTCATCACTTATTTCTACTACTATTTTTCTATTATCCTGTCACTTGGCATTTTTCCTAGTCCAAATTACCCCGAATTTTAGAAATTTCCTAAATTTTCACCAAGGATTCTAAATCGATAGTCATACACACCAACTCAAATTTTGAGCCATATAATCTATAATTCATATCATAATCACATTAAAATCAATTATCCCTGGAAAGTGTCAATTGAGTGCATGAATGATCATTGTAATGTATGCAATAATCAAATTCACGTGCATGTGTGCTATATGTGCATGAGCATGAAATGTAATTTTCCTAATTTTCTCATTGATGCTCTCATGTACAACTATTTAGGGTTCTAACATTTAGCATAGGATAATGGGATGTTAGAATTTTCCCCTCCATAGGAAAATTTCATCCTCGAAATTCTTACTTGATTTTTCAAATAAGTTGGGATATTGTTTCCTCATATGCTCCTCCGTTTCCCATGTTGCTTCCTTACTCGAGTGATTCTTTCAAAGGACTTTCACTAATGGAATTACTCAGTTTCTCAATTGCTTTGTCTGATGTCCCACAATCTTACCAGTTCCTCTATATAACTCAGATTACTAGCTATCTCAACCCCTTAAGCCGTTAACACATGCATCGGATAAGATCGATATCTCCTAGGCATACTTACATGGAATACATTATGTATCTAAGACATCTTAACTGTTAAGGCTAACTTGTATGACAATGGTCCAACCCTCTTAATGATCTCATATGGACTAATATATCTAGGGCTCAGCTTACCTTTTTGCCGCACCTCAGCACTCCTCCCAAGGTGATACTCTCAGAAATACTTTATCTCCTACTTTGTATTTCATATCCTTTTGGTGCTAGTCCATATAACTCTTCTGTCTATCTTGAGCTGCTTTAATTTGACTTTAGATTAGTTTCACTTTATCAATAATATCTTGTGTCAATTCTGGGCCTTTTATCATTCTCAAACTCTCTTTATCCCAATATAGAGGCAAACGACATTTTCTACCATACAGCACCTCATAAGGTGCTATTCTGATACTACTGTGATAATGGTTGTTATAAGTAAACTCAATCAAAGCTATATACTGATCCTATGCTCCTTGAAACTCCAATGCACATGCCCTAAGCATATCCTTAATAGTCTTAATTGCCCTCTTACTTCGTCCATTTGTCTGGGGATGGAATGCAGTACTGAAGTTTAACTTCTTACCCATTGCTGACTGTAAACTCTTCCAAAATCTGGAAGTAAATCTAGGATCCCTGTTTGATACAATGGATACCAAAACCCCATGCAACCTCACTACTTCATTCATATACCTTCAAGCTAACTGGTCTAGTGAGTTATTTTCTCTTACTGGTAAGAAATGGGCCAACTTTGTCAATCGGTCTACCACGACCCATATAGCATCATTTTGCCTCTGAGTCTTTGGCATTATGAAATCCATCTTGATTCGCTTCTGTTTCCATTTTGGAATAGGCAATGAATGTAGCTTCCCAACCAAAGCTTGATGCTTAGCCTTAATCTGCTGGTAAGTCAAACACTTAGCTACATATTCTGCCACTTGCTTTTTCATCCCTGGCCACCAAAAATGTTACTTCACTGTGTTATACATCTTGGTAGTACCAGGATGCATAACATAAGTTGCTAAGTAAGTTTCCTTTAGAATTTCTTTCCTCAGTTCATCCACATTGAGTACACACAGTATCTGCCTCAACTACAGTGTCTCATCCCACAATTCAAACTCAGAATTCGGGCTCTTCTTCAACTCCTCAATAAGCTTCATCATTTCAGGATCTTTACTGTGAACCTTTCTGATTCTTTCATGCAACATCGATCTTAGTCTCAATGTAGCTATCAATGCCTCATTCTACTCTAAATTCAACTCTACATTCAAAACTCTTAATGAACTAGGCTTGGTAACCTTGATATCTGAATTTGAGCTACACTACTATTTAATTTTTTGCTCAAAGTATGAGTTACCACATTAGCTTTTCCTGGATGATATTTAATGATACAGTCATAATCTTTCAATAGTTATATCCATCTCCTCTTTCTCATATTTAACTCCTTTTAACTCAATAGATACTTCAAACTCTTATGATCAGTGTAAATCTGGTATGTCTCTCCATATAAGTAGTGTCTTCATATCTTTAGAGCAAAAGCGACTGTAGCAAGCTCTAAATCATTTATTGGATAATTAATCTCTTGAGACCTTAATTGCCTCGATGCATAGGCTATTACTTTGCTTTACTGCATCAATACACATCCCAATCCTTGATGTGAAGCATCACTGAACACCACGTAACCTCTAGTTCCTGATAGAATAGTCAACACCAGTGTTGCAGTTAATCAATGTTTCAGCTCCTCAAAACTCCTATGACATTCATCATTCCATCTGAAAAGAACATTTTTCCTTAGAAGTTTAGTTAGAGGGGCAGAGATTAATGAGAACCCCTTGATAAATCTCTATTAATATCTGACTAATCTCAGGAAACCCCAGATTTCAGACACATTCTTGAAAGTTTCCCACTTAATCACTGCCTTTATCTTCTTTGGATCCACTTGTATGCCTTGTCTAGTTACTATGTGACTCAGAAACACTACTTGATTCAACCAAAACTCACTCTTACTAAATTTGGCATACAACTGTTTTTCTCTCATGATCTGTAAAATTCCTCTTAAGTGTTCAACATGCTCTTCTTTGCTCTTCAAATACACCAAAATGTCATCTATAAACATTATCACAAAACAATCCAGGTAAGGCTGAAACACCTTATTCATCAAATCCATAAATGCAACTGGGGCATTAGTTAACCCAAACAGCATTACTAAAAACTCAAAATGCCTATACTTACTTCTGAACGCATTTTTTGATACATCAACCTATGCTATCTTCAACTGATCGTACCCAGATCTTAAGTTAGTGAAAACCTGAGCTCTTTGCAACTGATCAAGCAAACCATCAATTATAGGAAATGGGTACTTGTTCTTCACTTTTACTCGAATCTGTTGCCTACAAAAGATGCATAGTCTTAGAGTCCCATCTTTCTTCTTCACAAACAAGACTGGAGCTCCCTATGGTGATACACTGGATCTGATGAAACCCTTTTTGAACAACTCCTACAACTAAGCCTTTAATTCCTTTAGTTCCACAGGTGTCATCCTATATAGAGGAATAGATATAGGAGCAGCACTTAGACCTAAGCCGACTGTAAATTCTGTTTCCTTATCTGGAGGTAAACTAGCTAACTCAGCGGGAAACACATTTAGGAATTTCCTAATAACAGGAAGGTCCTGTACATTCTGCTCAGTGCAAGTATCAACAACGTGGGCTAGATAAGCCTCACATCCTCCTTACATCAGCCTCAAAGCACCCATAAATGTGATTAGTCTAGCTGGCATCACTTGACTAATACCTTTGAATACTGCTTTTAGTTAATTAGGAGATTCTAATTTTACCTCCTTAATATAGCAGTTCATAATAGTCCTATGAGTAGTAAGCCAATCAATGCCTAAAATAATATCTATCTCCCTTAACTGTAACACAATCAAATATGCTTCTAATTTTGCCTGATCAACCCAAATCAATCACCTCTTACAAACTTCTCCTATTACTATGGTACTACCTATTGGTGTATTCACCTTTAATCCATATTTTAGTAGTTCTTTATCACAATGTAACCTAGATGTCAAATGCGGTTCGATAAAAGAATACGTGGATCTAGGATCTAGCAATGTAAAAGCTTCATAAGTAGAGATAAGCAGCACACTTGCAACGACGTATGGATAACTCTAAGCCTCCTATCTGGTTATTGCATAAACTCGGGCCTAAGACTACGATTGGTTGCTTCGCACCTCAGTCCTGACAGTAGGACTCCTAGAACTCATTTTGCCTCTACCATGGCCTCTCTGTCCAGACCCACTAGCTCGACTCTATTGGACAGTTGTTTCTGTTACCATTCCTCCTCTCCTACTAGACTGTGCTCCATAAACAATGGAACAGTCTCTGATCTGATGATCAAAAGAGCTATATTAAAGGTAAGCTCCTATCAACTTCCAGCATTCACCACAATACTTCTTCCCATATTGCTCACAATTTGGTAACTGACCCGATACTGCACCTTATCCACTGCTAGACTATATAAAGCTACTCCTTTGTCTGAACCCCAACTGTCTTGATCTAGCCGGTGGTTGAGAAGATCTATTCTGGCACTTATTAAACCTCCTACTAAAACCACCCTGAGATTCACTGGGCCTTTTCATTTTAGACTCTGATCTATATTCTGACTGACTATCATTCAACAACTGCCAACTTGAATCGAGGCAACTCATAGTTCCATAAAACTACCTAAATTAGAAATGGTTAATCTCATCTGAATCTCCATGTTCAGCCCATCTTCGAATCTCCTACATTTTTCTTCATCAGTAGGAGTCAGGCCAGTAGCATAACCCATCAGTTCATTAAACTTAATCTCATATTTTGCCATAGATAAATTACCTTACTTCAGATCCAGAAATTATTTCATCTTTCTGTCGAAGTAGATTTTGGGCATGTAATTCTTCTTAAAGACTCTCAAAAAGTCTTCCTGCTTCAAGTTACAAGTCCTGGTGGTACTGCCTGGAATTTTCATCATTGGTATGCTGAGCCTTGTAGTAAGGAAACTGCAAAGTCGAACTTCTCGTCTGACACGCAATCCATTTGATCAAAGACTCTCTTCATTCTCTCTAGCCGTCCCTCGCCCTATGCAGGGTCTGTACTTTCATAGAAATCCATAGCCCCCTACTTTCACAGTTTACCGTACCTTCTTTCCCTTCTCTCGGGAAGTTTTAGAGGCATTTTTACAGGATGAGATACAAAAGACTCTCTACTGGCTCCTACTGATTCTAGGTCGTTTATGTTAACTAACCTTCCAACTTGATCACATATAGTAGATGACCTATAATAGACAATAACTTTGATTAATATTAGCAATTCTTACAATATTTCACACCTAATGTTCCTATATGCCCCTATAGATGCCAAACTATGCTCTGATACCAAGCATTGTAGCACCTCACTCCTATACGACACGTGCCCGTATGTCATTCTGACATTTGAGCCCATGCCTAATGGAAGCAGTGCACTAGAGAAATCACTTTCACTTTTCTCATGGAATCATAAATTAAAACACAATATCACAATGTCTAAAAATCCAATTCCTCATTTCATTTCATAAAAACATAAGGTACATTGTAGCATTACACTATATAATCCGTACATGTATGTACATCATCAAAACTATAAGAGTCTACTGCTCTTTTACGCATTCTACATGAAAGAGGAATTATACAAAATTTTATTTATATCCTTTAGTCTCAGCTGACTGACCTTTGAGCCATTTCTTCTATCTAAAAGTAGTATTGGATTTCTTCTAAGTATTTTAGAAGCTAAGTCCCCTCTCTCGTACCTGAAAATTCAACGTTGCAATTTTGATTAGTTTTGTAAACTCAGTGAGCTATCCATCATTGATGGCTCATTTATAACACATAACATGACAATTCATGTATAATTCATATAACCACATAATTCACATTACTTCATTAATCAACATGTAGCATCATATATCACCTTATTCATTTCTTTCGCATTTCTTATTCAATCAATTCAAGCAATACATTTCAATCATTTAATCATACATATAAAATTTATATGAAATGCCCATGAGACTCACTTTCAATTATTATATTGTTGTGACCGAGTGCCTTTTTCACTGTCCCGTATCTATTGTGGATATCAGGCTCATTAATAAATATCCCTTATTTATTGGGGATACAGGGCTTATCAAATATAGTGAGCCAGAGGCTCTTACCACATTCTAAGCTTTAAGCTCTTTTTCACTGGCAACTTCAATCACAATTGCCTTTATATTATCACGCATTCATGTAATGGAATGCATCACATGTATTCAATCATTCACTTGTGCTCAATTTTACACATTCACATTCACATTCATCATCAGACCTTAGTCTGACATTTAACAATTAAGTTGAGTATCACTTATTCTGTCAAATTCACATATAATGAGCACTTCCAATATGATATTTATGCATCAAACCCCTCAGACATTCAATGTCCAGAATCAACACATTCATATCACATAATTCAATACAGAATTTAAATCAAACAATAAATCAATGTAAGACATCTAGGTTACTCACAGCATGTTCCAGAAAGTTTATTGCCTCGATGTCCTAGTAATCTTTGGATGTTGTCGCTCTAATCTCTTTTCTATATCATGCAACACATACATATTTACACATTACTGCTTTGCACATTCACATAAATACTCATTCATATAAATATGTATAATGCATGCTCAATGACAAGCCCGGGTATATTTCCTAAATTCACATCTTATGATCAGTCATACTTCATAACTCATATATGTCTAATTTAAACTTAGGTTTACACCTCATTTGTACAAAATTATTCTAAGTCTATCATTCAATCATTCATCTAGGTGATTTTAACATTATAAGATCACAAAAATTCAATTTATCATTCATCTTTATTTAATACACATCATTCATCTTAATTGAATCACTTTAGTCATCATAGGTTCACTTTAATTCTCATAACATCTCAAAATTATAGATTTGAACACTTGATGTATAACAATTCATTCTCACTTTATATAATCAATCATCATCCTAAACATATCACTCATTTAATCACTTATTCAAGCATCATGCTAGGTTCAATTCAAGCTTAGTTTAACCTTAAATGCATCATGGGAAAATACCTAACCATTTGTTGTTCCAAACCATACATAAAAGAAGCATATTTCTTGTATTAATCATTCCCACAATCGTGGACAACTTCTCATAATCGTGGGTTTCATTTGTAGAAACTTTCAGCCCTCTTTAGGCATTCCCATGATTATGGGCCTATTCCCATGATCATTGGATGCTTCCATCCAAAAAATCCCAGCAATTTTCTCCAATTATTCCATCTCTTTCATCTCTGTCAAGTTACATCCAATACTTCTTATGCTTAGTCTATCATTTCTAGCTTAATTCCTCACCATTTCTTCTTCATTATTATCTCTATTTTAGTTCAATATCATTCACAAACAAATCAAACTCTATGATTGATCGTAAACACCAAAAATAGAACATATACATATACACATTCATCATCAATTTTTTGCACATGTTCAACTTCATTTTCACCTTCATTTCATCTCTAACTTATCAATTTGATTCACCTCATTTCAAGACGCTACTTTAGCCTTTTCTTTAACCTCAAAATCATTCTAACTTATCTTTATAATACCTAAAGAATTCTACATTAATTTATATTGAAAAGAAAACATGAAAACTCCATTTATCTATTAAAATTTTTGCACTCTTTCTATATCCATCCTAATGATCTTTTTATCTCAACATCATCTCTACAATATCTTATGAAATATTGATAATCATATATACAAAAGCAAGAACTTAATATGCTCATGTCATCACTCGCAATTCATATGTGTAGACATCACCATTTAATGAACATTTAACCTCTAACTAATCATTAGACATGTTTTATTCAGTATACCAAGAAGACTAATACTTTATACTTATTTTTTACTCCAAGATCTTTAAATAACACTTACCCCTAGCTTCCCAACTTCATAAGATCATCATCATTCCAAAGGTGGTAGGGTTAGGTATTTCATGACAAATGAAAAAGACAACAAAATGATAGTGGCAAATGAAAGATTCAGGTAAGATTCAAAGTTAATGAAGGCAAGAAGAGAGGATTATGGATGAAGAAGATGAAGAAGAGAGATTAACAAAGATGAGAGCAATGAATAAAGTGAAAGAAAAATAAAAATGAAGATAGTGTTTCATTTAGGCGAGAGTGCCATGGTTTAAGACATGGTTTGACAAGTGACACTTGTCACTTGCAACATGTCCATTTTCTATGGTCTCACTTGGTTTTCTTATTTAGCTAGTCCATTTATCTCCAATTTCTACTCCAATTGTCTTCAAATTTTCTATGACATTTGTCATCAAATACTAATATCACATATAAATTATTCTATAGTCATTCATCACTTATTTCTGCCACCATTTGTCAATTATTCTACCACTTGGCATTTTTCCTAGCCCAAATTTCCCCGAATTTTGGAAATTTCCTAAATTTTCACCAAAGATTCTAAATCAATATTCATCACACCAACTCAATTTTCAAGACATATAATCCATAATGCATATTATAATCATATTAAAATCAAGTATACTTGGAAAGTGTCAATTGAGTGCATAAACGATCATTGTAATGTGTGCAATAATCAAATTCACATGTATGTGTGCTATATGATGCATGAGCATGAAATGCAATTTTCCTAATTTTCTCACTGATGCTCTCATGTACAGCTATTTAGGGTTCTATCTCTTAACATGGGATAACGGGATGCTACACTAGTAGTATCTAAAACTAGAAAAAATCTCTCAAAAATTTAAAACCTTCTTTATCAAAATCCTAATGATGATACTTTAAATCATTAGAGAGGTGGCTTTATCATCTTATAATAAAGCTGAAGAAGCCAAATATTATCTTCTCAAATAGAGCTCCAGAATTTTATGACTTAATAATTGCGCCAATTTCTTCTTTAAATTAGTCCCTACAAGAAATAACACTAACAAAATAGTCTCCTTTACCTCTGATAGTGGTATACTTAGTATTCAAGAGGATTTGAAGTTTCAATATTTCTCATTTGTTTATGCTTTTCCCAATTTTGTCTCATCTTTAATACCCCTTTTATAAGATATCATAATGGATAGATCTTTCCTCAGGAGGTATAGTTTTTGTTGGCACTTTTAAATGCTCTTGATGTTAAGAAGGTCATCTTACTAAAGCAACAAGACCAAATGGTTTTAATGTCTTTTCCTTTTTGGAAAAATCATAGCCCTTAACCTTGAAATTAGTGACTAATTTTATGTTAGGGTTCTTTAATCATGGAAAACTCTTAAGAAAAAATTTATAGGTCTTATTCCCAAAGTTTGTTCCCTTAATTCTTTGAAAGAATTTAAGCCTATTTTATGTTGCAACACAATCTATAAAGTCATTTCTAAGCTACTCTTTACAAGGCTCAAGATTGTTTTAGCACTATATAGAGTCTTTTAAAAGATATTTTATTAAAGAAAGATAAATATGGGACAATATTCTTTTAGCACAGGAATGATTTAAGTGTCATAATAGAAATAAATCAGGGAAAGATTATGCCTTAAAAATAGACTTCTATAAATCCTTTAACATAATAAAATGGATTTTACAATAAAAATAATTAATTTTTTTTGTTTTCCAATCACTTTATTAACTCGATTCAACAATTTATTTCAACATTTTCACATTTTAATATTGTGAATGGAGAGCAAATGTTACCCCTTTTCTCACTACTTGTTAACCTTGGGAATGGAAGTCCTAAATAGGTTAATAAAGATAGTTACTGCTCATTATGTTTCTTTCTTTTGCTAATGACCTCTTGTGCTCTTTTGTAAAACTGATCCAAGTTAATAAAGTCTCAAATGACAACTCTAGACACCTTTAAGAACATCTCAGAGCTGACTATTAATAATAGTAAAATCCTTACAATGATTTCCTCGTAAGAACATCATATGGCCAAATAGCTCTCCATATTTACTAGTTTGAAAGATAAAAAGGCCCTAAAAAATATTTGGGCATTCCTATTTCATCAAAGAGACCATTCCAAGTTGATTTCTAATCATTAATTGAAAAGGTACATGGAAGAATCTTTAATTGATGCAATCAATTACTATCTTTTGTAGGTAGAATACAAATTTTAAACTTAGTGATTAATAACCATTATATACACTGGTTTTCAAATTTTAATCTTTCCTAAATATATCTTCAAGACTATAGAGAAAATCATGAGATACCAGGTCCAGGTTTAAGAAAAGAGAGGGCAATCCCAATTACTATAAAAGGAGAAACATAAGATGAAGGGAAAGCCTTAATCTCCACTAAACTTCGATTATGGAAACATGGTGACTAAAGCTACAAGGGGATCTCCTTCGAATAATAGTCAAAGAGCCTCTAACCCATGAATATTGCTTGGAAAAGAAAGAAGTCCAGATCGGGTCTTCATTGGAAGGTGGTTTAGAGATGATCTTTTTCCTATCTCATCACCTTGGAATCCAACACTAAAAAGATACCGCATTGCTCTGGAAAGGTGAAGAATCAAAGTATGACGTACTGTTCTTAGGTTAAGGATTAGTATGGAGGCTAGATTGGTTGATATGATAAATGAGTCTATTGCTTGAAAGTGTGTTACTGACAAGATGGTCCTAATATGACCATCGTAGTGTAGTCATGACATGGCTTGATATGGTGGTATGCATGATGATGGGAAACATTTGTACGGCTCCTTATGCTTTCTTGTGAGTTAGGCTTCAGGTTTGGATAAGAGATGGTAGCTTGGGCAATCTCTAGTTTGTTGGAGTTATATAAATATAGTGCCCTAAAAAGCAAGTGTATTTACTTATAACTTAATTTTCTTCCAGTTACTTTTGTAATGAAAATATTTATTATTAATAAAACA
>JAOTAY010012255.1:0-11012 GCA_025629805.1 Erythroxylum baracoense
ATTCATACTTGCTAAAATGACTAAATTCTAAGAAAATAAATAGAATAAATCAATGAATAAATAAACAAATAAATAAACGAAAAGAAAAATTTTGGAGTCCAACAAAATTGTTGATGTTACGATTAAAGCCTTATCTACATTTTTCTTTATGCAATCTTGAGACAAGTTAACAATTTCACAATATAGTGATCTTGAGGTGGGACTAATAGCACATGTTAATATTATCCCAACTACCTGATTAACTTCAATTTGTATAATCCTCATTAGATAAACTTTATATCTTTATTGTATTCTAATCTTATCAAATACAAATTGTAAACACTTCATAAAATATATTAGTGATACACATTCTGCATTCCATCATTAATACACCATATCTCGTAATTACTTTTTGTAAATTTAAAGAGAATTGAGGAAAAATAAATTAGTTTATGCCATACGTATAGTGCTCTGGTATCAAATTTAGTGGACTTTTTTGTACTGTACTAATATATTATCACTTGTATTCTTATAGAAATAAATTATAAAACTCAAAACTTTAATTTCTTTTCCAAATTTTATTCAGTCGTCAAATTTTAAAAGTTATAAAGCATATGTAGAAACTATATGATATAGAAAGACTTGCAGACAAACTAAATAAAAAAACGATACTTTTTAAATTTGAAATTAATAACTCCAATAACAATGACAATAAAAAATAAAAATTAAGAATATAACGCTTTCTTATTTGCCGAGTATAGAAATAATACAAGTTCAGTATTCCTTAAAAGTTATAAATTACCATAATAATTGAGATTATCTGCCACCTTGAAATTATCCACCTTAAATTTTACGGAATGAGATCTTCTACATCCATTATCCTATATCAACCCTGGTTCACGCAATCTCATTTATATATTTCTCTAGGTCCTACATGAATCTCACATATTTACGTGAAAGAGATCATGTAGAACTAAGTTAGTATAGGGTAGTGAGTGCAGAAGATGGGGTTCCAAATTTTACAAGCAATAGTTGAATTAAGAGGAAAGAAAAAGGCGGGCGAAAGCTAAGTTAGATGGGAAACTACCATTAATAATTAGCCACGTTGAAGAGTGTCCCAATGTTCACGCATAAGATTGGCAGGCCAAGCCGACCAGCAGCCATAACCATAAAACCTAACCATCTTACTACGATTTTACACAACTGCCACATCATTTCACCCACCAAATCGCTATTATCTTTGGGCACCTAACTTCCCTGTAATAATAACAGGAAATTATTAGGTAGCAATTAAACATAATGTCAACACGTAGAACATGCTAGGTGATTTATTAGTAGTCCAAAACTTGAATTACATGTAAATCAAGAGTAAGTTGTTGCTTGCTGTATCTTATTTTAAAGAATTAGAATGAATCAACCTAACACAAACTTCCAAAGCCATCACTTGAATGTTGAAAATAGAAGTAAGTGAAGTTTTAAATCTGATCATACGACTTTTCTACATGCCCAGAATTTAGCAACTGACAGTGATGTCTTCTCGTCAAATTCTGAATAAAGAAGAGGCAATTGGGTGAGGGTCGATGGAACGAGAATTTTCAAAGCTCATAGAAGAAAGGAACGGCTAAGATATGAATCTAAGGATTGACACAGCTTAAGTCTTAAATTTACAATAGTAAATTCATAGTAGTAATCTATGGGGTAGGTAGGTAATGTTGGACATGTCCGGACTCGTATATTGTCCTCTCTCTGATCGAAGGTTTGAAAACATGGTTGCTCTGTTCAGGAAATGATATTGAGGGGAGGGCACATCTCATTTCCTGTCAATTTATATATCCATTGAATGTGATATTGAAAGAAAAAGAAAAGAAAAGGGTAGGCATTAATTTGGGGAAAAAGGGTGTCAGAAGTCAGAATCATCCATTCAGAGAGTAATCTTATAAAAGTACTGCAACATTAGCTATTGAATAATTGTATACAATATGGTAGCAATCATGATAGCTTTACCCAAAATTAGAGTTACTTCCACGCAAATGCACACAGGTCATGACTTATCTTCTCTATTTCAATCATACTTGTAAAACACTTCCTGTATAATCTTTTCTTCCTTTTACTGTGACATCAGAGAAGAACATAGCATTAACCTCCACTATAGGGTGATTTGTATATCCAATTAATTGTTAAATCAAATTAACGTTTTGTAAAGCGTAGTGGACAGGGAGAAACACAATTTGTATAAAAATGATAATGAAGAGATAAGAGACATACAAAGTTCAAGATCCTATGAAGTTTTGTGCATGATGCACATTTCTATCTCATAAAAGAAGAAGAAAAAAGACAGAAGAGAGCAGTCAACTGAAGGACGCCTCCTCTAATTTGAATGGAAGCAGGCTGAGGGAGTCGGTTTGTCAGCCACCAGTCCTTACCATGATTTGACCCATACTGGGACGAAACAGAGCAGCAAATTCCACCATAGCCACATTACATTCCAAGAAGACCACAACCGAGAACATAATTTTACACTTATGTAATTTAGGGGCATGAAATGATTTTCCTTATCTTTAACAATATAAAGGTGTTAAATTATACATGCCCACGAGCCAAAAAAGAGTTGAAAGGAGCCGTCTTAAATGCATAGTAACAGAGAAACTTTATTTAATGCCCCTTGTCCACCACTTTCCTTTCCGCAATATTCATGAAAAAACCGTGTCTTTTCCCTTCCTCTTTCTGGCCGTTTATTCACACATATATATATATATGTACACACCTCGATACGTTTGTATACAAGGCCTAAAGGTGTGAAGTTTCTTTCCAACCCCCTTTAGAAAGGTTTCAGGGTGCGTAATTGTTGTTTCAAGATTTGCTTATTATCGAAAATGGAGGATCTTGAGCTCCTGAAGAACATCACTCATATCAACAACAGCACAGGAGTTGAAAGTGGATATTTGGAAGTCCCAATTCACAGCCAGGTCAAAAGGATCATCAAGCAAGAACTTGATATAATCGAGTATCCATCTTTGCAGGAGCTAGAGATGAGAGGCGTCATAAGCAGGATCAAGCGGCAGCGCTCACGTTCACCTCTTGGTTTAGCAGAGAGACCAATCTCAGTGGGCAATTAGCAGAAATCAGTCAATATATTATCTGAAATAACATCCATAATGCTATCTATTTAGCTGCCAATGTTTAGGTTTAGGCGCCTTTTCTCTCTGTTGTTTCTACTCAAGTTCACCTCAGTTTTTGACCATCTTCATCTTTGTATATATCTCAGATGTAGCGCACGATAGCAGGTTTAAATATGTAGTGAAAACTTTTATACTGTAATTGCTTCCCTTTTCTTGTTTTTCTTCTTAATGTTTAGGTGATATCTCTAGCTCCACAGTCTTCCAGTTTTGATAGTTCCCAGTAGCTTGAGTCTGTGAAGGGAATATAACTCCATACTGGTTCAGTTCATCAGAACAACAAGCAACTTCATATCCATTTCCGAAGAAGAGTCCAAAACTTGTAGGTCGGCAGGACCCAGGTCCTTTCCAACTATGATATACTTCACCACCTCCGTGAAGCATATTCGTGAATCAGCTTCCTTATACAAAGTTCAAAGTCAAACATGAACTTTGAACCCCTACCTTTGATTCTATTGGTGTTTTAGGAAATCAAGGTAACTTAGATGCATTGTTTATTTGTTTTCGCTCTCCAAAGAAGAAAAAGAAAAATGAAGAGAAAGAAGCACTTGATGCGTTGATCACCAGGTCAACAACATGAAGCTTCAAAGCACTGATTTCTAAAACTCGTTGCATGGATAGTTGTAAATCCAATAGCATCTCCTCGGAGGAATATAACAAAGTAGTTAGATTCATCTACTTGTCGATTCTACTAACGTTTTGGGCATCATGGATTGTCTGGTTTATGATTCAGCATTACATTTTCGAATGATTTACATGATAAGCACATAGAAATCGCTGTATTGTATCTTCCAATGTTATAAACTTATTTATTAGTAGAAAGCATATTCATTGTCTGACATCGGAATATAAACTTTTTGGTTGCATTTTTTGTGATTGGTGCTCAAAGGGGCACAAAGAGGAGGATCCAAACCATCAGTAGCACTTCAAAGATACTTTAAACGAGCAAAATATTACAGTCCAGAGTTGAGGAATGCAATGCTTAGAGAAAATAAAACAGAGGACATAAATTATAGTCTTTTCCATTGCTCACTCATGCTTTACAGTTAAACATCTCAATCTAATTGCAAATGGGAAGCCATAACTCTCAGAAAATGCTATGAACTACCCCTTTAAATGGTCAAAATTTTTAGAAAACAGGGGTAGCATATTCAAAAGGTAAGAGCACAGCGGTAACATACACGACAAGAACATATAAATGAGACCCTTGAAGGTGGAAAGCCTATATTTCGCAACTCTTCATCTGCACATCAGCTTTGAGCAGCAGATGTGTTCTTGGACAATAGTGACTTCACCCGCCTACTCAGTTCCCGCATCACATCTATAATTACAGATTTCTTTTGGATTCTGAACTGGATAGCCAATTCAGTTGAAGCTGAAACATCCTGTTTGATTAAGGATTCATCCTCCATTATTTTGGTGGGGAAGTGTCCCAGAGCAATGACACACAGCGCAATTATAGTACGGAAAGCTGATGCTTCAATTTCAGTCCCTAGAGGAGCATTGGCTGCTAAAGACTGCAGAGTATTCAAATCATGCCTTTCCACCATTTCCACGTCATTTGCAAGCAGTACTCTAAGGGCTGCCAACAAGCGTCCCTCTACCAGTTCCTCACCCCCTATGGTTACCTGTTACAAGAGACAAAAGGGGCTACACAACTAACTGTTGCTTCTGATTCTGCAAATGTAAAACCACCTCTGCATATGTAGCTAAACTAAACAGGTCGCAATGTGTCTAACAATGTTACAACCAATCATTATATGTTACAACCAATCACATGGGTTATTCATTTTGAATTTTGTTCAAAATAAATTGTTACAACCAATCAAATGCATCAACTTATGGGTTACGATTATATTTTACTCCTAAACCTAGATGCCAATGATGTTTTGAATGTTTCAAACCTTCAATATAGTCAGTAGAAAGTAAAATACTCTAATATTTCCCTGCCATTATTACAGGCCAGAACAATAAACAACAAGAATTATTCCGGATAACAAGCCGTAACCAAGAGGCATAACACGTGGAATTTCGGATGACTTAAAGAGTCACTATGGAAACAAGATGGTGCAACATAAAACAGGATTAAGATGCTACATAAAAGTAGTTGAAAAAAAGGTGGTTTACTACAGGCCCAGGCCCCGGAGCTTTTGTCCTGACACTCAGATAGCAGATAAGAGAAGAAATTAAGCCTGTTTCAACCTACTGTTAAAATAACTGCAAAACGATAACCTTCAGATTGGGTGCTTGTCCATGTTGAAGAAAGTTATTCAAATGGAATACACGGCTAGATGATTAGAAGGAGGAACTCAAACCTTGAGATTTGGTGATTCTCCATGTAAATTTAACTCGGTAAGAAGCTGTTGTTGCCATGGCAATGGAGATGAGAAATTGGGTGAAGTTACACCAGCAGCCATGCTCGCCGCATCAAGAAGAGCTCCATCATATTTAAGCTCAATGCAGTCATAAGGGTTTGAAGAAACTACAAATCCGTAATCCAATAGGAAAAGATCATTGCTCAAACAGCCATAGTTAATTAGAATAGAGTCATTTTCTTTGATTGGTATTTGGGCCACAACCTGTTTTCAGAGTGGAAGAGGGATTTTCAACAGAAAACAAAATATGTAAGTTCTCCTGGTTCATGAACCAAATGTACTGCAAAAAAATGAGAAAAGAAAGATGGAAACTTGCTTTGATAAGCATATTTTCATTCTTAACATCTTGTTCTTGAACAATTTGTGCATTTGGATTGAAGCTGTGGTTGCACATATCAATGAGAGGAAGCATCATTGGAGTATCGATGTGCGAGCCGTTTGGAAGCTTTTTTCCATACAAACGAAATGCCCTAGAGGAGACAGCTGACATTGCCCATCCAAGAGCTGATGCATCTATATCTTGGCCCTCAAAAGGGTGATTGTCTGATTTCAAACTGTGAAAAGCATGCTTGACTTCTTGCTCAAAATCAAGAAGGAAGCGACATCTTTTATTGACCTGGTACAAAAGTAAGCTGCTAGTTACAACTAATACTATGCCAAAAACACAGGGAGCCATATAGGAAAAAAAAATGGTTTCTTTAAACTTTAACCGGTTTTTTAGGAGAATCCCTATTCAGGAAATAATCTGGTACATTCTAGGTAACATGACTTCATGGTGTTTTTCCTCTTTCTTGAGGTCTTTACAAGCAAGAATTGGCTATCAAGCTTGTCAACTCAATTACCTGATAAAGAAGAGGAGCATACTGCAAGTTCTTTATATCATCTCCAGAGAAAAAGATAGGAACATTGTAAGTTTCAGGGAGATTGCTAATGTATGGCCACCAGAAGGATCCAATCTTTGCTCTCTCTTGCAGAAGCTTTAGACCCAATTTCATTGCCCATAGTTCCTCTGCCAATTTCTCCGAAATGTCCAATTTACTCATATTCAAAAGTGTAAACAGCCTAATCTATAACGAGGTTGTTATGAACCTATATTGACAGAGACAGCATACAATGTATTATAACGTACAGCAGTAAGGCCTCACAGAATGACGACACTAATCAATGCTTTCTTCGCAAAGAAAAGACTTACATTAGTGTGTTTCAAGCAAAAAAAATGCTCGAAATTTAATCTACGCCCCATAAATACCTAAGGGTAATCGCCAACTGAAAACGACAGAATCTTCACTGAAGAGGCAAGCAATTAAGAAGGTATCATTTTTTTTTCATCCCAAAACTTATTCATCACCAGAACTGCAGTTCTGAATCAGCAAAACTTGCAGAAATTGGGCATTCTCTAGTGGGATTATAGTTACACTAAGTTTAGTGCACATAAGTTCAACAAAATTACTAGCAACCGTAATCAAACTCCACACAAACAGGTAAGATCAAACCACGAAACCGAACCCAATTGCATTCCCTAAATGCAAAGTTCAAAAGCCCGAATAACAAGAAACCAAAGTAAAAGTCCATACCAGGAACTTTATTGGCCAAATTAACCAAAACAGAAGTAGCCCCGTCAACATTGTGGGATTCATGATCCCCAAATTTCAAGGGGACATGCGCAGGTAAGGCAATGAGTAGAGAGCCTTTTGATATTTCTTCACAAGCAACAAGTCCAAGTCCATGGGCACCGTTTGGTAATATCTTAACACCCCGGCGTATAAACCCACCTTCACGCCTCACCCATTTGATGAGGTCCGGCGGTTGAGGTACTAGACGAGCAGTGGCTGTGGCGGCGCACGTGAGTGGAC
This sequence comes from Erythroxylum baracoense, assembly GCA_025629805.1. NCBI lineage: Eukaryota > Viridiplantae > Streptophyta > Magnoliopsida > Malpighiales > Erythroxylaceae > Erythroxylum > Erythroxylum baracoense. The sequence goes on from JAOTAY010012255.1 coordinate 7,384, forward strand.
GGCAGTGAGTGAGCGAGGCCATCAGCATCATCTTTGAGGCGGCCATGAATTTATCGGAGCTCTCAAACGTTGCTGCTGTCGATAAGGTGGAAGTTCTGCAACGCAGTCGGTCTTGGGTTTGGCTGACCTGGCCAGCGTTTGTTATTAAGGGTTTATGCTATTCACGGTCATTATTGATGTGATTATTTATCTAGTTTGAGATAGCATAAAATAAATTAGATCATACGGTCCAAAAGGCTTTGAAGTTAGCCTACAAATGAAAGTCTAACAAATGTTTAACTAGAGAATTCGTGAACAACGAAAAATTAGGAATGTGTGACGAACGAAATGTGTTAAATTTGTGGAAGTAGACAAAAGTTAAGAAAATAATAAAAGGTAGTTAACAAAAATATGACTACGTGGGAGTAGAAGTTAAGTAAGAACTTAGGCTATGCTTGTTTGGGGGGAACGAGAAAAAGGTAATGAGAATGAAATGAAAAATAATGTCTGGTGAAGAATTATGATTGGATAGGTAATATTATCATTCTTTATTTTGGAGGTTTATTCCATTCCTCCGGATTAGGAGAGGAATGAGAGTCATTCCGTCGTATATTTGGCGTACTTTTATTGTGACTTGATCGAATTCTTGCTTTTTCTTTAATCTTTCCACAACCATCTACAATTCATCTGTTAGAGGAACCCTTTTATTTTGCAAGACACCCTCAAGACTCTCACACTTCTGTTTGCATTACCTACATCGCCACCATCAATGTCGCTATAGGGATTTGCGGTTTCAGCTAGTCCGCAACATCTGCACCAACCTAAAAGTCAAGTGCTTCTCTTATCTATGCCTCTCCATCTCCATCATCATGTTATATTTCCTTTTCTGAAAACGAAAAATTACGCATGAGTTATAGATAAATATCTCCAACCCACGAAGCTCTCCAACCCACGAAGCTTTTGTCTTTGCCTCTCCATCTCCATCATCATGCTATATTTCTTTTTCTAAAAACGAAAAATTATGCATGATTTATAGATAAATATCTCCAACCCACGAAGCTCTCCAACCCACAAAGCTTTTTCTTTTATCTCCAACCCAGGACAAAGTGATTTGTAGTATCTCCAGGACAAAGTGATTTGTAGTATCCAAGGCATTTGTGTTCAAATCTATTGCAAGAGAAACTGGGTTTTCTATCATACTGTTTCACGTTATAATCTCACAGTTTCTGTTTGCTTTGTTTTCATTACTTTGATTTATAAGACATTGCTTTTGGCTATATGCCTCAGCAAAGATATGATTTCCAGCCACTCTTAAACTCGTAACTTGAACGTTTGGATTTGGGCACTTAATCCACGTGCTTATCCCTTCTGCCGTGTGATGAACTTTGTTTCTTTTGTCATCTTTGGTCCTGGCTGCTTTGACTACTAGTGGATTGGAATGAAATTTTTTAAATCTCGGATATTCTACTTCTCATTGAGGTGTTGATTTATTTGCAGAAGCCTATGATCCTCTCGATCCAAATGGAAACATTACGATCAAATGGGACATAATGAGCTGGACACCAGATGGCTATGTTGTAAGTACTAGAAAAGGATACAAGTGTCTGTTTGTTTTAAGTCTTACTGTGAGGGATTTCTTGTCACAAGTAGCATGTCTTACACATTACTAGAGTAAGATACCCCAGCCCTGGTATCTGTTTCCTTGTTCTGATGCAAGATTTAGCTACTTTCAGAGTGGATATATAGTTGACTTGCAGAAGAGTCCTGTGAATTTTTTTGAGTTCATTTAACTGTTATCACTGTTGGATATTGAGTTTTTCACTCATCAGTTTGGTTAATAGGTTTTTTACGTCAAAAGATTCAGGAATTCTGTTATATCTCTTCTTTTCAGCAAAATTTTATGGAATTCATTCTAGTTCATGTATCATTTGTTAATGTTCCCTCTGTCCCTGCCCTGATTTGTCTAATATGTGTTGCATCATTCTTATTTGTGCTTGGCAGGCGGTTGTTACAATGTACAACTTCCAGCAATTTCGCCGCATTAAAGCACCAGGCTGGACATTGGGTTGGACATGGGCAAAAAAGGAAGTAATTTGGAATATGATCGGAAGTCAAACCACCGAGCAAGGGGATTGTTCTAAATTCAAGGGAAACATCCCCCATTGCTGTAAGAAGGATCCAACTGTTGTTGATTTGTTGCCAGGAACTCCTTACAACCAACAGGTTGCAAATTGCTGCAAAGGGGGAGTACTTAGCTCATGGGGCCAGGACCCCTCCACTGCTGTAGCCTCTTTTCAAGTTGCTGTGGGTGCTGCTGGAACCACAAACAAAACTGTCAGGGTGCCAAAGAACTTTACTTTGAAAGCACCAGGGTCTAAATATACTTGTGGTCCTGCAAAGATTGTGAGACCGACTAAATTCATATCAGCCGATAAAAGAAGAGTGACTCAAGCTTTAAGTAAGTAATCAACCAACATTTTCTATTGAAAGTTATAATTGAAACCAGTTCACTAAACTCTAACGATCATATAAATCCTGTGGTATTGTCATACTCACGAAGACGTACTGGTTTTCACTACAATTTTAAGACTAACGGAGTTGAAAACTGTATATATCTTTATTTGTTCAAAGTTTTCATACTACCTTCTTATAATAGCCTTTTGTTGTTAAGTTAGTGATTTGTTCGGGCCAAATATTAGAGCATGATTTGATGACTGCAAATTACTACTCTTTCTAGTATATGACATTATTCATTGCGATAAAAAACATGTACTTAACAAGGATTCCCTTCTGTTATGGCAGTGACTTGGAATGTTACCTGCCAATATTCATAATTTGTGGCTGCGGAGACACCTACCTGCTGCGTCGCTCTCATCATTTTATAATGATACTAGTAGGTTGCCCAACTTGTGCTTGTGGTTGTCAAACCAATAAAACATTATTTGGGAGCTGCGTTGAATAAGCTTTTAACTAAATGCTTGTAATTCAATGGAGAATCTTGAAAGATATTGTTTAATGCTTTCTCGGAGTTATTTCTTATTATGTTGAGAGCAATGAAATTAATTTGTGTGAAAAAAGCAAATGCTTAAGTGTGGCGAAGTTTGATAAATACTAAATAGATAATATTTCTAATTTCATATTTAATACATTTTGCTTGTTTATTTGAGAGTTTCTTATTATTTTTGATACTTATCTTTTTTTTATTATAGTTTTAGGTTTTATTTGTCTTTATGTATAAAAAGTAAAAGATTTGGGGTGAAAATTGGAGAAATAAGGACCCTTGTTGATGGACATAACCGAGTAAGTCTATATAGTTGTATGGACAACGAAGTAGCTCTTTGGGACCATGTTTCTTTTTTATTTTTAAAGAATTAAGATTGAGGGACATGGCCATGCACACAGCCGTGTGCACTTTAAAAGCCCTAATTTTCCACTACAGAAGGCAATTATGAAGAGAAAACAAGGGGAGATCATAGGAGGTTCGTAAAAGGCTCAAGTTAGGCTTAGGAAAGCACAAATTGGTAGCCTAGAATGACAGATAGGACGAAGAACAAGCAATGAAACATATTTGTAGTGGATTTCCATTATTTTAAAATAGATTTTATAAAGATTAAAAAGATTTTACCATGATGTTATGTTTTCTGTAATTA
>JAOTAY010012266.1:0-14890 GCA_025629805.1 Erythroxylum baracoense
GCTACTGAATAAAATAGAACTTTGATCTTCTTTTCTCTCATATATCTTGTTTTGCTCTATTTACTATTTTTGTATCAATGGTATCAGAGCATGGTTAGGAGAGTTAAACACGTGAGGTCTGAGTGAAACACTTAAGGGAGAGAATTTGAGAGTTTTCTGTAGTAAAACTAACTCATGGCTGCAGAACATTTTGTGCAACCTGCAATTCCTCGCTTTGATGGTCATTATGATCATTGGAGCATGTTGATGGAAAATTTTCTAAGATCAAAGGAGTATTGGCAAGTGGTTTCTGAGGGCATTTCAGAACCAGCGCCAGGCACAGCAGTGTCTGAAGCACAAAAAACTGAGATAGATACAGCAAAATTGAAGGACCTCAAGGCGAAGAATTACCTTTTCCAAGCAATTGATCGTTCAATCTTGGAAACTATTCTGTCTAAGGATACTTCTAAGCAGATATGGGACTCCATGAAGAAAAAGTATCAAGGATCAACGAGAGCAAAGAGGCAGCAGCTTCAAATACTTCGTTCCGAGTTTGAAACACTTCGAATGAAATCTGGAGAGTCAGTTACAGACTATTTTTCTCGGGTGATGGCAATCATCAACAAGATGCGAATCCACGGTGATAAGACGGAGGAGGTTACAATTGTTGAAAAGATCCTTCGTACAATGACAACAAAATTTAACTTTGTGGTTTGTTCTATTGAAGAATCTCATGACATTGCTGTACTTTCAATTGATGAATTATAGAGTTCTTTGTTGATCCATGAACAAAAAATTGCTCAGCAAGACAAAGAAGAAGTAGCGTTGAATGCCTCAACTGATTTTCATGTAGCAAGAAGAGGAAGAGGTAGAGGCAATGGTAGAGGCCGTGGTAGAGGTAGAGGTCGAGGCAACAATGACCGTGGAACAGGAACAGGTGGCTACAACTCAAAGTCTTTTGACAAATCCAATATTGAATGTTATCGATGCCATAAGTTCGGTCATTTTCAATATGAATGCCGAACTGATTTGTCTAAATTGCATGGAGAGGAATCAAACTTTGTTGAGCAGGATGAAGAAGAGATTTCTTTACTTATGGTTTGTCACACAAAAGAAGAAACAAATAAGAATCTGTGGTTTCTTGACACTGGGTGCAGCAATCACATGAGCGGAGATAAGTCAGTTTTCTCTACTCTTGATGAATCATTTAAAGATAATGTGAAGTTTGGGAACAACTCCAGAATTGCAGTCATGGGGAAAGGACAAGTTTCAATTCAAATCAATGGAGATTTTACTCACACTATTGCTGATGTTCTTTTTGTTCCAGATTTAAAGACTAATCTTCTTAGCATTGGTCAGTTACAAGAAAAGGATTATGAGATCTCCATAAAAGGTGGAATCTGCAAAATTCTAGATGACAAACAACATTTAATTGTTGAAGTCAAGATGACTAAAAACAGGTTGTTTCCTCTCTATCTCCATAAATTTGAGCATACATGTTTTTCTGCAAAATTAAAAGATGAAGCATGGTTGTGGCACTTTCGATATGGTCATCTGAATTTTAATGGATTGAAAACGCTGCATCAAAAGAACATGGTGACTGGTCTTCCTCAAATTGCAGCTCCTACTGAAACTTGTGAAAGTTGTGTTGTAAGCAAACAATCACGTAGTCCGTTTCTGCAAGGAACCTCACGGAGAGCAGAACAAGTGTTGGAATTGGTTCATTCAGATCTTTGTGGACCAATAAAACCAAACTCCAATGGTGGTAAACGATACTTTATAACCTTCATTGATGACTTCAGTCGAAAAACATGGGTGTATTTTTTGCAGGAAAAGTCAGAAGCTTTTGATGTTTTCAAGCGCTTTAAGGTGCTTGTTGAAAAAGAAAGTGGTAACTCCTTAATTGCTCTTCGTACTGATCGTGGAGGAGAATACACTTCTCATGAGTTCACAAAATTTTGTGAGGAACATGGAATCAAGAGGCAGCTAACAGCAGCTTATACACCTCAACAGAACGGTGTTTGCGAACGGAAGAATCGCACTATCCTCAACATGGTGCGAAGCATTTTAACAAGAAGTAATGTTCCAAAGAATTTTTGGCCTGAAGCAGTCGCATGGAGCATTCATATTTTGAATAGAAGCCCAACTTTGTCTGTTCAAAATATGACACCAGAGGAGGCATGGAGTGGAAGAAAACCATGTGTAAGCCATTTCAGAATATTTGGGTGTGTTGCCTATGCCCATATTCCCGATGAGAAAAGGAAGAAGTTGGATGATAAAGGAGAAAAATGTATTTTTCTTGGTGTTAGCGATCAATCTAAAGCTTATAAGTTATATAATCCTAACACAAAGAAAAATTTAAGCAGTCGTGATGTTGTTTTTGATGAAGATGCATTTTGGGCATGGAGTGAAAAAGCTACTACAAATGAAGTCTCTGCTGTGTCAGATTTTAAAGAGGAAGTTAATGAGAATCTATCCCAGCAAATTCTTCCAAATGTCTCTTCTGAAGATGCTCAACATGGAGTTTTTACTACTTCTGAAATTTTGCCAACAGTGACAGCAATTGGTGAACAATCTAGTGAACCAACAAGTCAGCGTTCCAATCGTGTTAGACGCAGACCAACATGGATGTCAGATTATGAGGTAACTGGTGTTGATCAATCCGAATGTCCTATCACTCACTTTGCTCTATTTTCAGATTGTGATCCTACTACCTTTGAAAGTGCTGTCAAGGAGTCTAAATGGCGCAAGGCCATGGATGACGAGATCGCTACGATTGAAAGAAATCAAACTTGGGAGCTAACTGAGCTTCCCAATGGTGTCAAGACAATTGGAGTAAAATGGGTGTATAAAACAAAACTTAAGGAGAATGGTGAAGTAGACAAGTTTAAGGCACGCTTAGTAGCAAAAGGCTATAAGCAAGAGTTTGGAGTGGACTACACTGAAGTGTTTGCACCCGTAGCACGCCATGACACAATTCGGTTGTTGATTGCAATTGCAGCTCAAAAATCATGGCCCATCTTTCAGCTGGATGTGAAATCAGCTTTCTTATATGGTGACTTAAAGGAACAGGTATTTGTTGATCAACCACTTGGTTATATTAAGAAAGGAAGTGAGCACAAAGTCTATAAACTAAAAAAGGCCTTGTATGGATTAAAACAAGCCCCACGTGCTTGGTACAGTAAAATTGAGGCTCATTTCTTGAAAGATGGTTTCCACAAGTGTCCATATGAATATACACTTTTTGTGAAAATTGAAAAAGAGAAGATTCTTATTGCTTGTTTATATGTCGATGACCTCATATTTACTGGAAATGATACTCTCATGTTTAATAATTTTAAGAAGTCAATGATGGATGACTTTGAGATGACTGATTTAGGCATGATGCATTATTTTCTTGGTATTGAGGTGGTCCAATCTTCGGCTAGAATTTCAATTTCTCAAAAAAAGTATTTGAGAGAAATTTTAGACAAGTTCTCAATGGAAGAATGTAATCCTGTGACTACACCAGCAGAATTTGGAGTAAAGTTAAACAAGGATAAAGAAGGGAAGAAAGTTAACAGTACTCTCTACAAGTAGATTGTTGGTAGTTTAATGTATTTAACTACCACAAGGCCTGATATTATGTTCTCTGTAAGTCTGATTAGTAGATACATGGAGAATCCAACAGAGAATCATCTTTTTGCTGCAAAGCGAATTCTTCGTTATTTGCAGGGAACTAGAGATTTTGGGTTATTCTATAAGAAGGGTGCAAGGTCTAATTTAATTGGTTTCACAGACAGTGATTTTACAGGTGATCAAGATGATAGGAAGAGTACTTCAAGGCATGTATTTATGTTAGGTTCGGCAGCAGTATCTTAGTCATCAAAAAAGCAATCAATTGTTACTTTATCAATGATAGAGGCAAAATTTGTCGCAACAACCTCTTGCGCATGCCAAGCAATTTGGTTGAAGAAAATTCTTGGTGAATTGCAGTTCATACAGGAAGAAGCTATTGTAATTTACTGTGATAGCAGTTCTGCAATAAAACTCTCTCAAAATCCAGTTTTACATGGTCGAAGTAAACACATAGATGTGAAGTATCATTATTTGCGTGAACTCAACAATGAAAAAGTGATTGATCTCATCTACTGCAGAAGTGAAGATCAGTTAGCTGATATATTTACAAAAGCCCTCAAAGTGCCAACTTTTGAGAAGTTCAGAAGGTTACTTGGAGTTTGTCCAGTTTGAGAGAGGGTGCATCGTTGTTTAAACTGACATCAGTTTAAGAGAGGGAATGTTGAATAAATTGTTATTCGTATTTTATTTGACCAAGTTCTTTGTTTGTTCTAGTCTTTGGGATAGTTGCTGATTTTTAGCAGATTTTTAGTCATTGAGTTAGTTCCTATTTTATTGTTATTTTCCCGTTGTAATCTAGCTATTTAAGCAAGTCATATGCTACTGAATAAAATAGAACTTTGATCTTCTTTTCTCTCATATATCTTGTTTTGCTCTATTTACTATTTTTGTATCATACCCGCTATGCACCATATGTATCTTGGCCAGAGTATATACAACAGCTGAAAGTATTCCCTCAACTTCATCATCACTAACATAAAATAGTAAAAGAGGATTACGAATGGAGTTTAATTTCCAAGTAAAACTGCGGATGGAAAATATGTATCGAGAGCTTCCTCACATAACCAACATTTAGTGATTTTCACCGAATTTCAGACTGCAGGATCAAGAAGAGTGTAAAACTAGCAAAGTAACTGCAATCCATGAAAGCACAGATAAACAATTCCTCTACCAAAAGTTAGAAACAAAGAATTTTCCAAGAACTCCTTTCCTTACCTTTCCAATGATTATTTCAAGAACATTAAAAATGGAAGAAGCAATGTACATGCAAAACTAATTGCCCACTATAGTCCTCAATAAAAAGAATATATTGTTGAATAGAAAAATAATCAGTTTACTAATTAAAACTGGAAAAACATACAGCTGACCATCCGTCAATATTTGTGCTATTTAATGTTTGAACGGGCCTGCAAAACACAAATCCATCCATAAGAAACCAAAGAATAAGCAATAAACTTAACTTTTCAGTTTGAAATTGGCCATAATTACTTACGTATCAATTGGGCAAAGTAGCAAGCATTCATCCCCTCTTGAATTTCTAAAAGCTCTCCTTATAAAGCACTCTAATGGGCTGTTATTGGAGGGATCAACATGTCAATAAAACCTCAGAAACAAACAATCATAAGATTAATAGCTATCCTAGCTACTAATACAAGTAATGCAAGTAATGTCTATCTAGAGAAACCAACTTTTGAGAAGAGGGTAAATGGCGAGTATAGATAGGAAAAGACGAAAGCAAACTTACAATGGTGGCAAGGTGCTTTTTGGAAAACATGAGAACTCTCCCAGCTTCATCCACCACAAAGCCAGCTGGAGTTTTCGGCAAAGGCTACTTTGATGAAGAAAAGGCATCGACTTGGCGCTCGAACTCAAACTCTGCGCACCGCCATTCCCATCTTCCGCAACATCATCAACGTCGCTAAGCTCCACAATCTCAACAACCCTTAAATTGTCCAAAGTTTAATTCTTTTTCATCTTCCGTTTCTTCTTCTGGCTGCTAGAAGCAGATCTTACGTTCTAGACGTTAATTACCGTTTTGAGATTTGGTTAACTGAGAAACAGTCCTTATTGGTATTCTTCTTCTTCTTCTTCTTCTCCTTCTTCTGACCTGGTTGGGGATTGAAACAGAAGTAAAGATGTGAGATTTAAAGAGATGTGGTGGTTGGGAAGAGAAGGAGAGGTGTAAACAAAAATAAAAATGAGTTGATACAAAAGAAATAAATAAATATATAATTAAAAGATAAAGAATAATGTACCTTTTGGTACAATTTGGAGATGAGGTACGCGAGAAAGTCTGTGCTTTTGAATTTGTAGTTAGGAACATCACACTATGTTATATCCAATAGTTGGAGTCTTGTGAAGGTTAGAGACAACTGATAGTACGGCAATGTCTTTAACTTTGGACAAAATTTAATTTAAAGGATATAATTGTAATTATCTTAATAATTTTTTCCATCAATCACTTATCAATATCATCTAATTCTTTTCATTGCCGACAAAACCAAAATTGATGAAGAAATGAAACTAAAAGTATAGATGAGTCTTTTTTTTTATTGTCGTAAATTCAACACTCACTCTTTTTACTCTTATATTAAAAAGGAGTATTCTTCAAGACACGGCAAATTCCCCAACTTAGGAAATTCCTCGCATTTGTCACAGAACTAATCAGAAGCTTCTTGAGTAGACTCAGCTTCATCATCCAACTTGGGAACCACTTGAGAATAACTCTTTCACTAAATTCTCAACAGTATAATCGTGCCCTTTAACAGAATCTGTTAAGAGAACAACGACAAAACTTAGTCATTAACACAAACTCGGTGATGCTTTTTTCTTTTCTAGCCTCTTCTAGCTTTCTCACATTTCCCAACCCTCCTATTTCCAATCTTCTTCTAAGATTATTCAACTTCTCTATTTTGACAATTGAAGATAATTCATCCTCATTCACGCGTATGATGAACATAGCAGTTGAAAGTTACATCAAATAAAATAACTCTACTTCTACATATCAATTTTTTAGAAGACAAAAAAGAAAAATAATAATTGTGTTTAGCTTTGAACTAGTTTAACAATTACATGGAAAAAATATTAAAATTCTAACTTAAGAATAGTATTCAACTATTTTAATCATAATATACTTTGATAATTTTGAATTAAAAAATAATTTTATTTTTAATTTTAAAAAAAATCTTGCTATAAATATATTGACAATAACATAATATTAAAAAAATCAGAAAATACAAAACTTGGATTATTATGTTTGATTTTATAATTATTAAAAGAACATAATTTATAGATTAAAAGAAATAGTTAATATATTAAAAAAATACAATTAATTGAGAGGGAGTAAACAAAGAATTAAAAAGTACCTGGCCAATTTGTGAGCCAAATCTTGAGACGAGGTATGTGCAAAAGTTTGTCATTTTGGACTTCTTGTTGAAGAACATAACAGTCACATACATACAAATTTTGAAGTCTATTGGTAACAGGTGGCGACAATAAATGGTACGGCAATGTCTTCAACTTTGGGCAGAAATAGAGAATGAGATTTTGAAGGCATGGCATAACTGTAATTTTCTTATTGTTAATTCTCTCTATCAACCACCCATCAATATCATCCCACGCTTTCCATTCCCAACAAAACCCAAATTGAAGTATTTTTAATTTTGGAAATGATAGGAAGGATGTTGATGCATCTTTTTCTTTTTCTATTCCCATAAATTCAACACCTACTCTTTTCACTCCCATTTCAAATAGTTTTAGCTCTTCAAGACATGACAACTTCCCCAATGGAGGCAATTCTTCACAATTTTCATATCTAAAAATCTCAAGCTTCCTAAGTAGATTTAGTTTCATCATCCAACTTGGAAACAGCATCTTGCCCTTATACTCTTCTATGCTTAATTCTTCCAAATTAGAAGGTGGCTCTAAAGCTTCAAGTAACTCTTCCTCATCTTCTTGCACATGATCTCCATCAAAACTCACATTCAATTCGGTGACGCTTTTTTTCTTCTTAAGTTGTGCTTTTCTAGCTTCTTCTAGCTTTCTCACATTTCCCAACCCTCTTATCTCCAATCTTCCTCTAAAATTATTCAACTTCTCCATTTCAATAATCGAAGATGATTCATCCTCATTCATGCTTACGATGAACACAGCAACTGAAAGTTATATCAAATAAAATAACTCTACTTTTATATATCAATTTATTAGAAGACAAAAAAATAAAATAATAATTGTGTTTAGCTTTGAACTAGTTTAACAACTACATGTAAAAAATATTAAAATTCTAATTTAAGAATACTATGTAAGTATTTAATAATATATATTGATAATTTTTAATTAAAATATTTTATTTTTAATTTAAAAAGTAATCTTGCCATGAATATATTGATAATAACATAATATAAAAAAATTAGAAAATACAAAATTTGTATTAATATATTTGATTTTATAATTATTAAAAGAACATAATTTATAGATTAAAAGAAATAGTTAATATATTAAAAAATACAATTAATTGAGACGGAGTAAACAAATAATTAGAAAGTACCTCGTTCAATCGCCAGATCAGGTATGTGAGAAAGTTTGTCTTTTTGGACTTCTTGTTGAAGAACATCACAGTAACTTATACGCAAATTTTGAAGTCTAGTGGTGACGGGTGACGACAGTAAATGGTACGGCAACGTCATCAACTTTTGGCATAAATAGAGATTGAGTTTTTGAAGGCATGGCATAATTGTAATTGTCTTATTATTAATTCTCTCCATCAACCACTCATCAATATCATCCCACTCTTCCCATTTCGAAAAATCCCAAATTTCAAGTCTGTTTAAATTTGGAAATGATAGGATAGATGTTGATGCGTCTTTTTCTTTTTCTATTCCCATAAATTCAACACCCAATCTTTTCACTCCCATATTACTTAGGTATAGCCGATCAAGGCATGGTAACTTCGCCAATGGAGGCAATTCTTCACAATTTTCACATCCGCTAATTTGAAGCATCCTGAGTAGATTTAGCTTCATCATCCAACTTGGGAACAACGTCTTGCCTTTATACTTTGTTATGTATAATTGTTCCAAATCCGAAGGTAGCTCTAAAGCTTCAAGTAACTCTTCCTCATCTTCTTGCACATTATTGCCATCAAAACTCAACCTCAAATTGGTGACATTTTTTTTCTTCATAAGTTGTGCTTTTTTAGCATCTTCTATCTTTCTCACATTTCCCAACCCTCTTATCTCCAATCTTCCTCGAAGATTATTCAAATTCTCCATTTCAGCAATCGAAGATGATTCATCCTTATTCACGCTTACAATGAACACAAACAACTCTTTGAGACGCCATAAATTTCCTATTCCTTTGGGAAGATATTTTATCTTATGACAACACCCAATATCCAAATACATCAAGTTGATTAGTTTCCCAATCCTTTTAGGCAAATTTACGATATTCCAACAGCTGTCAAGAATTAATGCCTGCAAATTGTAACACTCACACAAAGTCTCTGGTAACGTCTTTAAATTACTATTATCAGACAAGTCAAGCCACCTGAGATGAACTAATTTCTTTATTGAAGATGGGATTTCTTCAATGCCACATTCGCTAAGGTCTAAAGTCCTTAGACATGTCAAATAATTAAATATATCCTTAACTGCATCAACAGTCAATGATGATCTATACCTACGAAATTGAATGATCAAACTTCTTAATTTAGTGAAACCATAGATATATTTAGGAAATAAAGCTTCATTTTCGATCATCAAAGTCAAATGACGAACATTTGCATCTGCATATAAAGAGTTTCCATTCAACTCCATATCATTTAGGACCTCTATCATTAAGCACTCACCTTTTGTAAATATTTGGGCTAAATCACTCACCATATCATGCAACATACAAACACTATCACTATAAATCTGGAGCAAAGAACGTGAAATCAAATTATCAAGATAAGTCTTACCAATCATTTCCAAATCTTCATCTTTTTCTTCTTTCTTTAAATAACCTTGAGCCATCCACATTCCAATCAATCTTCCCTTTGATATCTTAGAATCTTTGGGAAAGATAGCACAATATTTAAAACATTGCTTTAATGACGATGGAAAATCATAATAACTAAGCTTCAGAGGATCCAACTCATCATTACCTTCCCATTCCTTTTTTTCCAAAACTCTTAACCAATCTTTTTCAAATTTTTTATCACGTAGAAGTCCTCCTACAGTGGTAGCAACAAGAGGTAAACCCTTACACTTATCAGCAATTCTCCTACCAATACTCTCCAACTTTTGAGGATCACCTTGAACAAGAGCAATTTGACTAATTATTGACCAACATTGCTCACTAGACAAAAGCCCAACTCTATGTATACTTTCATCTCTGCACCCCATGACTAATGCTACTTTTAATTTACGTGTAGTTATCAAAATTGTACTTCCTGATAAACCACACATGAGAGATTGTTTCAGATCCTTCCATTTAGTGGGATTTTCGTTCCAAACATCGTCCAGAACAAGTAAAAATTTCTTTTCACGGAGAATTGCATGAATCTTTTCTATCACGTTTTCTAGTTCCTTCAAGTCATGTTTAATGGAACTATCAATAGATTTGAGAATTGCATTAGCAATACGTATTTCATCGAAAGACTCTGAAACGCACACCCAAATCCTTTTATCAAAATGAGTTTCGATCTCCCTATCATTATAAACTAATTGCGCCAATGTGGTTTTCCCAATTCCTCCCATCCCTACGAGGGAGATGATAAGGAACTTGGATTTGTCCTCAAGTATCATGCTTTTAACCTTATCTTTTTCTTCATCTCTACCTTTTACCGTTTGCATATCGATAAAATGTGTAGTCGGACGTCTCTCAATATACTTTTCAGTTTTTTGGGATGGACTAAGTTGGTACCTAACTCTATCGGCTGCAACGTCATCTAGTCTTTGTTGAATTTCTCTTATTTTTCGAGCAACTACGTGACGAAGACCAGCATCGCGCACAGTAAAGCAGATGCAGCAAAAAATAGAGAGTACCTTGTGTCGTTGATGTTGGAGCTGTGATGTCTGAATCCGAGTGTTCCACTCATCTAACACATCGTCCATGTCATATGAAACAGCTTTGAGATTGAACAGCCAGTTCTTGACAGAATCTTCCTCTAGTTGTCGTTCCTCTGCATCAACTAGCAGGGCCTTAATGGACGTCAAATTCCTCACGAGTTTCTTAACTTCATCGTTAACTCCAGTCACCAACTTCACCTCTTCTTTTATGGAACTAAGGAGCATGGAGGTTAGGTCCTCCACCACAGCAGAAATAATAGCATCAACCATTTTCAGGGATCAAAGGGTAAGCAAAAGGTTATGAGAATTTGAAGAAGACAATGGTTGCAGAGAGCCAGAAATGAAATTGTCTATTTATAGACTATTTGAAATCAGCTTGAGAGGAAGTGTCATTACCGCTACAATTATAATATGTATTCATTGAAGCTAGATCCTCAAATCAAGCAAGCAAGCACGTGGGAAGTGGGAGTGACCGACTCACCACTCAGCTCTATCTAGTAATAGCCGACATTGAACAAACAAACCGACGTGTCAGTCAACGATGCCAACTAGTCTAGCTTGCAAGAATTATAATATGAATTCATTGAAGCTGGATCCTCGAATCAAGCAAACAAGCACGTGGTAAGTGGGAGTGACCGACACACCACTCAGCTCTATCTAGTGATAGCCGGCATTGAACAGACAAACCGACGTGTCAGTCAACGATGCCAACTAGTCTAGCTTGCAAGAAGGAACGAACCCATGGAGAAGCTTCCAAGAAATGATTCGCAACGTGTCCATTTCACCTTGACCTTTCTCTTCTACGCCGTCGTTTCCGCAGTTGTTATCAGTTGTTAGTTACCCCCTCCTCCTTCTGGTGACCTTTTCAGGTAATATTCATCACTTGTTTCACATTCCAAAACCTTAATCTTTTGATTAATTAATCTAATAATGTCACGGCGGTCAATTTTTAACCCTTGATCTTGTTTTGAAAGACTTAAACTATATTTAATTCAAGAAATAATTTTTAATTTTGAATGAATAAGAAGTGATCATTATAATTTATTTAAAGTAAGCTAATTAAACCTTTAATTTCAATATTAATACGATTCTTTTAGTGGATTATAGTAAGTAGAGTCATGCATCATTTTCCTATCCAAGAAGATGGCGACCTTTTGGCCACTTCACTCATGATAAGTCCTACTCTTAAATGTATGTTGAACTTGGACAAATGTGTTATGTAATATTGTTAATATAATAATTTTTATATAATTATACACGATAATTCACAAAACTAAATACTTAATTTAATCTAATAATATTTATAATTTTTTTTGTGTTTTTACTTTTAATTAGTCTTTGTTTTTAAGTTGTGGTGAATTGAAATTTAGTAATTATTTACTAAGTAGGTGAATAAAATTGAGAATCATGTTTAAAATTTAGGATTTTGACCTCCATTTATAGTATGAAAATCAAGGCAATAATTATCTTATTTAATACTATTCAAATCCATATTAATATAAAATAATGAAAGATTTATGTATATATTAATCTTTCCCTTTCCCACATATTAGAGAAAATGAGTTTTGTTAAACTTTAGAGTAAAATTCTCTAGACCCTTATGGTTTAATATATTATCAATATTGCTCCTTTATTTTTTAAGATTATAAAAAATTATATTGTTAACTTTTGTTATAAAGTCTAACCGTAAAAAACAACTTCTCTGTAATCAAAGAAAGTTGATGAACCGGAGAAGAATATTATAAAACTAAAAATTATTGAGAATTTTAAAAAATCAACAAATGCTTTAATAATATGTCAAATTATAATGAATTTAATAAATTTAGTTATTTTGTAAAGTAAAGCTATAATATTCACTCAACCTTATACTTACCTGATGCAAAGTTATGCAATTCTAATATTTTTCTTATAATTATTATATGTGGTAAAAGTAAATTGCTTTATTAACACTCTCTTATAATTACTCAAATTTGAATTCGTGTATTAATTTAATTAAAATTTAAAAAATAAAAATTTAATTCGAATTAGAATATTTTAAACTTAAATTGATTTCAATCCAATTTGTTAATTAGTATATATGTCAACTTTTCTTTTTACTCGAGTCTAAGACTTGTAAAACTAAACCGGATCATAATTTGTTTTATTATTAATAATACTAGTTAGTTATATATATATATTGACTTACACCACTACAATTATAATATGAATTCATAAAGACCAAGATCGTTGTTACCAAAAGTTTATGACGGTGTAGTGCCAAGTTGTTCGAATTTGAGTAACTCAAAACTTTATCAAATTTGACCAGACGTTGCCCTTATCATAGCAACCAGATCCTCAAATCAAGCACGCAAGCACGTGGGAAGTGGGAGTGACCGACTCACCACTCAGCTCTATTTTGTAATAGCCGACATTGAACAGACAAACCGACGTGTCAGCCAACGATGCCAGCTAGTCTAGCTTGCAAGAACGAACGAACCCATTGAGAAGCTTCCAAGAAATAATTTTAATTTTAATTATACTAATATTGTTTTAATAAACAATTAAATTAATTTTTAAATTTTATTATTACTTTAGTAAAATATTAAATTAAATTTTAAATTAAATTATTATTTTAATAAAAATTAAATTAAATTAAATTATAAATATAATTATATTATTATTCATTTTATAAAAATTAAAATTAAAAAGAAAAAATGCATTAATGAAGTGCACGCGTGCAATTTTTAATTTAATAAAAATTTTAATTTTAAATTTAATTAATACTTTAATAAAATTATAATTATAATTATAATTATAATTATAATTTTTTTGAAAAGAACTATAATTATAATTATAATTATGTTTGTATTAATTTTATAAAAAATTAAAATTAAAAAGAAAAAGAAATAAGGTTGTCTAGCACTATTATTGAAGGGCGCAATCTTTATGTGTCATTCAAACTTGTAAAAACTATATCTCTCAATTTTGATGTCAAAAAATTACAAATTTTATACCATTAGAAAGGTAAGAGAATAAGCTACAATTTTTATGAAGACAACTTTATTTAATTCAGCCTATATAAATACAATTTAATCGTTAAAATTAGGATACAATTTCTGTCAGGAATAGTACTGCATAATTTTAATTTTAAAATTTGTTTTTATATAAGTCACGCCCGTGCACTTATTAGACAAATTTTAATTTTAATTTTAATTTTGAAATAAAATAAAATTAAAATGATAAAAAATTTGTCAATTTGTCAATTTTTGTTTTTTATTTAAGATAAAAATTTAAAATTTATTAATTTATTAATTTATTAGATTATATAATATATTATATATGTGAAATAAAATTTTAATTTTAATCATTACTTTAATAAAAATAAATTAAATTTCAAATTAAATTATTACTTTAATAAAAATTAAATTAAATTATAATTATAATTATATTTATGTTATTATTAATTTTATAAAAAATTAAAATTAAAAAGATAAAAATTGCATAAGTGCACGTGAGTGCACTTGAGACAAATTTTAATTTAGTTTTAATTTTTAAATAAAATTAAAATTAAAATGATAAAAATTGTCAAATTTTGATTTTTCTATTATTTTAATTTTAATTTTTAAAATAAAAATTTTAAGATATAAATTTAAAATTTATTAATTTATTAAATTATACAATATATTATATATATGAAATAGTTTGTTTTGATTTCAACGAATTATTTTAATTGATTAATTTACTAAAATTATTTATATAATTTATAAATTATAGAATTTTATACATAAACAGTTAATTTTATCAAATATCTTATTGATGGTATATACTAGTTAAGTTAGCGCACGCCCATAGTTCACCATTTTAGCTTTCTAACGGTATATCACACGAAATTTTTGGATGCCAAACGAAAGAGATATTGTCTTTACATGATAACATCATTAGTGCTAGTAGAGGCTCCAGTACTATCTCTCACTAAAATTTTATCTGGATTTCAATGATTAAACTATATTAATGTAGGTCGAATCAGACAAAATTATCTTCATAAAAGTTATAACTTATCCTTTTACTTTTCTAATGGTATAAAATTTGTAATTTTTGGACTTCAGAATTGAGATATATGATTTTTACAAGTTTGAGTGATACATGCATTCCTAAAGCTTCAAGCCTTTTTCATTTTTCTTTTTTATGAAATTAATAATAACATAATTATAATTTAATTTAATTTTTTATTAAAGTAATAATTAAATTTTAATTTTAATTTATTT
>JAOTAY010012335.1:0-14885 GCA_025629805.1 Erythroxylum baracoense
AAATAATAAAATATTAAATTAAAATAAGAAAATATAAATAAAATAAATTTAGTAAATAAAATATTTCATAAAATATACTGTTAATCATATTAATTAAGAGTATAATGGAAAATAATACTTGTAGTAAAGGTTATTAATGGAAAGTAAAATTTTTGCCGCAGAAGCAGTTTCTTACTGCAACCCTCTTTTTGTTTATTGATTTCTGTAGTGACATCGCACTTTTCTCTAACCTCCGGTTGTTTATCGTAGATCCAAACATGTGACTGCGTTTAAAAACTGCGGTGAATAAATACTTATTCCCACCGCACCGCATATCTAAACGCAATATTAGTCATTGAAATCCAAGTAGATAACTGCCAGGATATAAGCAATGTGCAACTTGATCTTGGTTCAGGTAATGATTTCAAACTGATAAGCAAGAGGAGATCTAACAAACAGAAAGAACAAGAGCTCCAAATCTTCTCCCCATCAATAACAATACTAATATAGAATATAAGAGGGCTTAATTACCCTAACTAGCTTTACCAGATTCTTTTGGAGTTGTTATCCTTATTATTACGAGACCTATGGAAACCAAATTGAAGGAGGAGAGGGGCAAAAACTTAAATATTTTTAGAAAATAAACTTATTTCCAACCACCAAGTCACTCCTATGATAGAATTATAATTGCTTTTAATTCTGATAAGATTGAAGTGCCACATTCTATAATTAAGGATCAATTAATTTTGTTAAAATTATTCTAGAGAAAATTCAGTCTTAGACCAAATTTACATACAATTATAATTATACATTTTAGATAGTCAATTTATCGCTATCTGTTAGCCATTTGTTATTCTTAGAGATTTCATTATCATACTCCACCCTATATAAGTTGAAGGAAGCACTTGCATGAGGAATCTTTTTGGAATACTTTAGGGACTATTCTAGCAACATATATGAGACCGATTTGAAGATGGAGAGCTTCTTTTATACAACAATAACACCTAGTATAAATCTTATTAGGACGTAAGATTTGGGGAGATGCTATCATACGCAACCTTACCCCTACCTAAATAGAGAGACTGTTTTCAAATGACCCACATATATGAATTAAAAATAAAACAAAATAATAAAGAATACAAATAAAATATAAATAAATAAATAATCATAAATTAAAATAACAAAAAAGAATAATAAATAAAATTAAAAATATTAGGGAAAATAGATAAATAGATAAAAAATATAAAAAATATATAATACTAAAAGAGATAAAATAAAATAAAATAAAATATTATTAAAAGTAAAAATTATATTAACACCAATAATCATAGACATAATGATACTAATACCGCTAAAGAGAATACTAAATATTCTTATAATAATAATAATAATAATAATAATAATAATAATAATAATAATAATAATAATAATAATAACACTAATACGAGTAATAAGTAACTACCACTTAGGCTAACTACAATAGGCAATAGCTAAAAGATATACAAAGAGCTACCATGATCTCTTTACGAGGGATCACTTACCTTAATCCTAGCACGCTAAAGTTTTCTATTGTGGGTCATGTCTTCGGTAAATTTCAACATTAGCAAATCATTCTTGATTACCTCCCTCAAATTCTTCTTAGGCCTCCCTAATTTTCTCTTAAATTTCTAAATACGATCTTCTCCCATCTTCTCACTGGAGTCCCGTTAATATGTCCAAATCACCTAAGTTTTGTCTCTTTTAATTTGTCCATGATATTAACTACCTTTATTTTTTCTCTTACTATTACATTCCTAACCTTATCCCTTTTAGCAAGGTTGTACATCCAACGAAGTATCCTCATCTCCGTCACCATTAACTTATGGCTATGAATTCGTTTGATGGGCCAATATTCCATCCCATAAAACATGGCCAGCCTAATCGCTAAACGATAAAATTTTCCTTTAAGCTTGAGAGGTATCTTCTTGTCATACAAAACTCTTGAAGCGTCTCTCCATTTAAGCCATCTTGATTCGATCCTGTGAACTATGTCTTCGTCAAATTCTTTGTTGCTACGGATTATAGATCCTAGATATTTAAAACACTCCTTTTGTGGGATAGCTTCTGACTCAATCTTTACCTCCATATTTGCAACCATCCTACGTCCCGAAAAGTTACACTCCACGTACTCAGTCTTAGTCCTACTTAATCAAAAACCCTTTGACTCTAATGTATTTCTCCAAAATTCAAGCTTGACATTGACCCCCTTCTTTTGTCTTATCTACTAAAATAATATTATCAACAAATAACATACACGAAAGCACATCCTTTTGTATGTTCTTGGTGAGCTCATCAATTACCACGATAAACAAAAAGGTACTTAAAGCAGAACCTTGGTGTAACCCAATATCTATAGAAAAATTCTTTGTGTCCCCTCCTGTTGTCCTTACTTTAGTTTTTACATCTTCTTTCATATCCCTAATAATTTGTATGTAGGTCATTAGATCCCTTTTGACTTCTAAACACCTCCATATGATTTCCTTTTAAACCCTATCATACGTCTTCTCTAAATCATTAAAAACCATATGTAGGTTACTGTGTCTTTCTCTGTAGTATTCCAGTAACTTTCTAAAAAGATGCAAAGCTTCTATCGTAGATCTTCCTGGCATGAAATCAAAATGGTTTTCTGAGGTAGGAGCATTGTTTCTTATTCTCTTCTTGATCACTTTTTCCCATAACTTCATGGTATGACTAAGGGCTTGTTTGGTTGTATGTTAATTAACAGAATGGAATAGAATGGAATGAGACGAAATGATTTGTAATGAAATGGAACGTAACATAATGAAAAGTTGTTTGGGAGGGATAGAAGAGCTCATAGTGTAATGTAGTGAACGCTTGTTTGGAAGATGGATGGAATGGAATGTAATGTATAATAAGTAACTATTATACCCCTGATATTAAAATAATTGTTGCAAGAGATTTAACGCTAAAATTTTAAAACAGAAATCATGTCTAATTAAAAAGTCACAATTGTGACTTATTTTAAATATATTTTCTATTTAAAAATAATAAAAATTTTAATAAAAGTTTATTATTTTATTATTAATTATATACAATTTATTATTATTAATTATTTAATAAATTTTATTCTATTATATTTGATTTATATTTAAAATTTATTTATTTATATTTTTATTTATATAAAAATATACAAACAATTAAAGAATAATTTATATATATTTTCTATTTTTCATTAATAAAAAATTTATTAATTTATTATTTTTATTAATTATATACAATTTTATTAATAATATAAAAATATTATTAAGGATGATAAGCTTATGGACCGTAATAAATGAGTTTAGGAAAAAGGGGGTTAGGGTTAGAAGAAATAATTGGTATTAAGAAAACTTATTAAGGGTATATTAGATAGTATGTATTTATTAGTTTATGTTTCATTCTAAACCTCCCAAATCGGAAATTTTTTATTTCACTATTAGGATGGAATGGAACGTAACATGAAACCCTCCGCTTCCATCTCGTTTCGTTCTACCATTTCGTTCCGTTCTATTCCATTACGAAACCCTCAACCAAACGATGGAAGTACGTTACGTTCTATCCCGTTCCATTACTAACTCTCAACCAAACAAGGCCTAAGTAATTTTATACCTCTATAGTTGTTACAGTTTTGGATGTCCCCTTTGTTCTTGAATAAATGAATTACCATACTAAATCTCTGCTCTTTCGACATTTTGGCAGACTTAAGGATCACATTAAAAAGCTTGGATAGCCAAGTCATACCCTCTTCACCTAAGCTCTTTCATACTTCTATGGGTATCTCATTAGGTCTTACTGCCCTACCACCCTTCATCTCCCTTAGCCTATTCTGAATTTCATCCCTTGTAATCGATTGGCAATAAGTACAATTACGAACCCTCTCGGATGAGCCGAGGTCACCTAGAAGAATGTTATCCTCTACGCCTTTATTAAATAGGTTATAGAAGTATCTCTACCATCTACTATTGATGTCATTTTCAGCTATCAGCACCTATCCTGCTTCATTTTTACACAATGAACTTAATCAAAATCTCTTACTTTTCGTTCCCTAGCTTTTGCCAACTTAAAAATATCATTTTCTCCATCTTTAGTATTCAATTGTTGATAAAGTTTCTCGTAAGCTCTACTTTTAGTGTTTGAGATTATCATCTTTGTCTCTTTTTTTGCCACTTTATACCTTTCTCTATTACTAACTCTCTCCACCTCTGTGGAGCTATCCCATATAGCTCTGTAGGAAGCCTTCTTAACATTAACTTTCTCTTGGACATCCTCATTCCACCATTAAGACTCCCTCTTACTATCTCTCGACCATTTGGAAGTACCCATGGTCTCCACCGCTGAATTCCTTAGAAGAGTTACAACTCTCTCCCACATCTGGTTAGCATCTCTTACCAAACTCCAGTCTTCTCCACAAATTACTCTATCCTTAAATTGTTTTGCTATATCACTTTTCAAATTCCACCATCTGATTTTAATGTACCTCTTAGTACTTCTCTTCTTCCTCCAATCCTGAATAAAAAGATCAAAAACTAGCAATCTATGTTGAGTTGACATGCATGCACTAGGTATCACCTTGCAATCATTGCAGTAAGATTGATCACTCTGTTTTATTAGGAAGTAGTCAATTTGAGTCTTCATGGTTCTGTTCTTAAAAGTCACTAGATGCTCCCCGTTTTTCTTAAAGAAAGAATTGACTATCGCCAATTCAAAGGTTACCGCGAAATCCAACAATGTTGTCCCACTATCATTCCTTTCACCATAGCCAAAACCTCCATGTGTTTTTGAGTAACCATCTGAGGTTGATCCTATATAACCATTAAAATCTCCAACTGGAATAATTCCCTTGCTGGGAGGTATTTGATGAATCACCTCATCTAGCTCTTCCCAGAAATGAAGTTTAATTTGTTCATCCAACCATACTTGGGGTGCATAAGCACACACCACATTTATAATATCTCTCTTCACCACAATCTTTAAGGATATAATCTTATCTTTTGTTTTTTCTACCCCCACAACATGTTGTATGAGTTCCTTGGTAACCAAAATACCTAACCAATTTTGTCTACTCGAACCCTCTAAATACCAAAGTTTAAATCCATTTATCTCTCTTGCTTTAGCCCCCATCCAACTTGTCTCCTGCATGCACGCTATATGAATTTTATACTTATCTAAAGTATGCACTGATTCTAAGGACTTTCTCGTAAGGGACCTGATGTTCCAAGAACCTATTCGTAATTTATCAACTTGTTTTCTTCTGCTAAACTCAAACCTCACCGAAGGATTAACCCTTGTACTTACATCAGAGCTCCCGGCCACTACTCTTGTCCTAATGCCCAAAACAAGTTAAAGATGACACGCCTCATATGCCCCTAAACACACCCCTAAAGTGTAACATCCCATGATTAGGGTTAAAACTCTAGGATGCTTTACGAATAAGAATTTATTGAGACTTTAGAAATGCATTTCGTGCATTATATGGCATACACATGCACGTGAATAATGTAGTCATTCATGAAATAATTGCACATGCATTCATTGACATTTTTTCAGGTGTATGTGAATTTTTAACGTGATTAAAGTGTGAATTTTGGATAATTAAATTGGTGTGTATTAAAATAATGATAATAGTTATTATTTCGAAATTTTCGGAGAATTATGGATTAATTGTTTTGAAAATTGAATTAATGTGTATTAGAATTTGTTTCTCATTTTTGGAGGCATTTCGAATATTTTGGAAATTTATTGAAAAGTTGGAGAATTTTGGACAAAGAAAATATAGAAATAAGAGACAAATAGAAGTGTGACAAATGGACTAGTAAATGTGTGACAATTGGACAAATTACTATGTGACAACTGGAGTAATAGCTAAGTGACATTTGGTAGCTTCACATGATGAAAAATGCAAGACATGCATTAGAGACATGTGGCAAAGTTAAGTTAAGTCACCTAAGTCACGTTTTTGTTAGGCAAGGAAGAATTTTCTGCAGCTCTCTTTTGGCTTCACTGAAATTCTCCATCACCATCTTCCTTCTTGCTTTCCTTCACCAAAGACACATCTCGCTTCTTACTCATCCATCACCGAAAACACTTCCAAGCCTTCAACCATTTGGGATTTTACTTATTTCACTCTTTTTTCCTTTGCTTCATCCACAGAAACCAGCTTGTTGCTCTCTTAAGTTCTGGAAAAATTTCTGAAGAGAGAGTGAAGCTTAGTCAAGTAAGTTTTATGCATGTTTTAATGTCTTTATTGGATGCATGCGTAATTAGAGTACATTTTCATGCTCGTAGATTGGTGCATGCTTAAATGGTGTTGATGCATGTGTGGGTGGTGAAGGAAGAAGCAAATTCAGAGATATGAATAACTAGATGAAAGTTTGAAGTGAGCTGGAGTATGTTATATGCAGTACTTCACTGATCATACATCTATATTTAGGGCATAACTTGATCTGTGAATATCCAAATTAGATGGAATTTAATTCAGAGTAAACTAGAGACATAGAACTACATTTTTCATGAAGGAATAAAATTTGAAATATGTTTTTAAAAGTCTGGAAATTTGGCTTGAAGATGAAATTTGTGTTCTGCCAAAGTGTGAAAATAGTATGTGGTTTTTTATTATAACTTGAATGATACTTAACCAAAATTGCATGAAATTAGCTTCATTAGAAACTTAAGGCATAAAGGAACAATTTTTTAGAAGAATGTTTTGCCTAAATCCTTCATATTCCTTGTCAAAATGACCATGAAAGATTGACCTGAAGGTCTATTTTGGGAAGATCTGGGAGAAGTTGGAATAAAAGGTAGTGCACAATTCTGTTTGACAATTTTGAACATCTTTCATTCTTTTGGCTATAACTTCTTCTTCTGACCTCTAAATGACTTGATTTTTGAACCAAAAACCTCATAACAAATTTTTCTTCCTCTCCATAAAAATATATAGCCATCTGAAGTCATTTGGGAAAGATTTGATTGATGAATTTAGGATAAAAATGAGGAAGTGAATTGGAATATTTTCATTGAACATGGTTCGGTATTTTGAGTATATCTTGATATGTAGATTTTCAAATGAGTTGATTATTAATTCAGATTAAATAAGAGTCATACTGATACAACTTTCTTGAATAAGTCTAAGTTTAATTCTGTCTCTAAGCATTTCAAAATCTGGCTCAAAATTGAGTCTTGACTAAGGTTGTAGTACTACCGGAGACAAAAATCATGTCCTATTGATATTGAATAAACTGTATTGATATAAGCCTAATTAGACAAAAGTATCTGCACAAAAGTTGTAGTTCATTCTTTTATCTTTCAATTGGTATTAAGTTTGTAAATTTTGGATAACTGAGTTGAAAGATATAAGTTGTATAATTTGAGGGTATGATCATGAACTAGCCAAAAGTTCAATTATACACAGTCTGTGATATTGTAAGCATAAGTCATAAAGTACTAAACCAAATTAGATGATCGTAGAGTCATTAGAAACTTAAGACGTGGGATAAAAATTTTCTAGCAGGAATTGTTGCCAAATTACTTCATTTTTCTGATGTTAATAATCATGCAAAGTAGACCCGAAAGTATGTTTTTAGACAAATCTGGATAGATCAATTGAGTATTATTGTATGAATGAACATTGTGACAAGAATATGAATAAGGAACCTGGAATTTCTCACGAACATGCATTGTACATATTCAGTATACATGAATGTACATTATAAACTCATAATTGTGTAAAATTGTGATGTGTGTATGTATGATATGTTATAATGGATCACATTGAGCGACAGCATCCAGATATTGCTGGGACTTCAAGGCAATAAGCTAAAAAGAGCATCCACGAGTCAACCTAGATTATCTTCCTAGGATTGATTGCTTGATTTATTCTGTTTAACTTCCAATTATTGAACTATTGTGATCTGAATATAAATTTCGGAATTAAAGGTCCAAGGAGTTTAATAGTCGGGAATGTATTGGAAGTGTTATACTTGCACCTGACAATTGAATGATATATGTTGCCTCTGAATTCTGAATGTTGAACGAAAGTTGAATGTCGGATTGAGGTCCGATGAATTATGAGATTCTGTCTGTGCTTCATAAATGAAGGCCATTCATAGCATATTCTATTATTTGATTCATTTCATAAAATGCATGCTCAGATAAAGGCGTTGTGACCAGAGTAGTCAGTTGAAAGAGTTATACGCTCAGTATTCTGCACGTAGAGCGTTGCTCCGTGATTTTTGTTCTGACCGAGCCTATTAGGCTAATAACTGTTTCTGTATCTGAAAGGCACTCAGTCACAACAAATAATAATGAATCAAGAGTCTCATATGCATCTGTATTTGAATATTATGATTAGGAATTATATGCTTGTGAATTCTTTCTGAAGTTGTGATGTTAAAGTGATATATCATAATAATGTGATTAAATGGGTTTCAAGTTCTAGAAGAAGGTATGTGAATTGTATGACATCCTTTATGCCTTATTTTGATAGAAATGTTGTGAATTTGATTGGTTGTATGATATCTGTGTGTGCCTGGAGTGAGATCATTAATGATGGGTTGCTCATTGAGTTTGAAAAAACTCATCCAAAATTTGCAACGTGATTTTACAAGTACAAGACAGGAGACTTAGATTATAAGATCCTTAGAAGCACTTTTTGTGATTAAGTTATGGATCAAAGGTCTGTCATCTAGTACTTGAGGAGTTGTTTTTGTTTTTAAGTAGTTTACTTATGTTTTGTATAACTTTTATTATAAAGGTTTGTAAGCTACTATATATTAATTCAATGACAAGTTGAGGTTTTTAATTATTATGTTTTGTGACTTTTACATACATAGTTGATGCCATGATTGAGTTGGATATACTGCCATGTTATAAGTGAAGTTTTAATAGTCACACCACTATTATAGATTATATACTGGAATATCCTCAAGGCATTCCGGTATCTAATTTATGGTAGTGGAGGTGCTACAGAAACATAGCCCGTTGGCACATCTTCGATGGGCAAAACAGCCTGATGCACAATCGTTATCCACCTTCAGTTGGAAAAATAGCCCATTGGCATGGTCGCTAGGCATCTTCGATGGGAAAAATAGCCTGTTGGTAATCCTTCAGTGGGAAAACGACATGTTGGCATAGTCACCAAGCACCTTCTTGGCCAAAATAGTCTGTTAGCTCGACCGTTAGGCACCTTTGGTGGGTAAAACTGCCCATTGGTATAGTCATTAGGCATTTTCAATGGGAAAAATAACACGTTGGCACAACTTCGGTGGGACAAAAAGCATATTGGCACGGTCGCTAGTCACCTTCAGTGGGCAAAATAGCCTGTTAACACCGTCGCTAGGCAACTTCGATGGGCAAAATTGACCGTTGGCTGCCTTCAGTGGAAAAAATAGCCTGTTGGCATACCTTTGGTGGGCAAAACAGGTCATTGGCACGTTCGCTAGGAACCTTTAGCGGAAAAAATAGCCCGTTTGCACACATTTGGTAGGAAAAATAGCCCGTTGGCATGCCTTCGGTGGGCAAACTAACCCGTTGACACATTCGCTAGGCACCGTCAGTGGGAAAAACAACTCGTTCGCACACCGTTGGTGGGCAAAAAGTCCGTTGGCACTGTTGCTAGACACCTTCGGTGGAAAAAACAACCCATTGGCAAACCTTCGGTGGGAAAAATAGCACGGTCTCTAGGCACCTTCAGAAGGCAAAATAGCCCATTGGCATAGTTGCTAGGCACCTTCGGTGGGCAACACAGACCATCGGGCACCTTCAGTGAAAAAACAGCCTGTTGGAATACCTTCAGTTGACAAAACAGCCCATTGGCACAGCTTCGGAGGGAAACACAGCCCGTTGGCAGAACTTTGATTAGAAAAATAGCCCATTGACACATTTGTTAGGCACTTTCGGTGGAAAAAATAACATGTTGGCATGGTCGCTAGGCACCTTTAGTGGGCAAAATTGCCCATTGGCAAACCTTCGGTAGGTGAAATAGTCTATTGGCACACCTTTGGTGGGCAAACCAACTCGTTGGTACATTCTTTAGGCACTTTTGGTGGGAAAAACAGACCGTTTGCACCCCATAGTTAAGCAAAACAGCCCATTGGCACACATTTGGTGGGCAAAACAGCCCATTGGCACGATCGCTGGACACCTTCAATGGGTAAAACAGCTCGTTGGGCACCTTCAATGGGAAACACAACCCGTTGGCACACCTTTGGTGGGCAAAACAACAAGTTGACAAATTCGTTAGGCACCTTATGTGTGCAAAATAGCTCGTTGGCACGATTGCTAGGCACCTTTGGTGGGCAAAACAGACCATTAGGCACCATTAGTGGAAAAACAGCCCATTGGTCCACCTTCAGTGGGTAACATAGCCCAATGGTACACCTTCAGTGGGAACACAGCTCGTCGGCACACCTTTAGGGGGCAAAATATCCTGTTGACACGTTCCCTAGGCACCTTTGATGGGAAAAACAACACTTTGGCAAGGCCACTAGGCACCTTCTGTGGGCAAAATAGCCAGTTCACACAGTTGCTAGGCATTTTCGGTGGGAAAAATAACCAGTTAGGTAAAATAGCACCTTGGCACAGTCACTAGGGACCTTCGATAGGCAAAATAGCCCGTTGGGATGATCCCTAGGCACCTAAGGTGGGAAAAATAGCCCGTTGCCACACCTTTGGTGGAAAAACATCACGATTGCAAGGTTGCTAAACACCTTTGGTGGGCAAAATAGGCCATTGGCATGGTGGCTAGGCCCCTTTAGTGGGCAAACCAGACCATTGACACGTTGGCTAGGCACCTTTGATAGGAAAATAACCCGTTAGCACTTTCGCTAGATACCTTCGGTCAAAAATATGCCTGTCATGGTCGCTAAGTACCTTAGGTAGGCAAAATAGCCCGTTAGCACAGTCGCTAGGCACCTTTGGTGGGAAAACCCACCCGTCAGGACTTCGCTAGGCACCTTTAATGGAAAAATAGCCCGTTGGCACACCTTCGGTGGGAAACACAACTTGTTGGCACACCTTCGATGGGAAATATAGCCCGTTAGCACACCTGCACTAGGCAGCTGAATGGAATGTTCGATACCCAACCTCGGTGGAAAAAATAGCCCATTGGCATGGTCGCTAGGCATCCTCGATGGGAAAAATAGCACCTGGGCATACCTTCGGTTGGAAAAATGGCATGTTGGCACGATTGCTAGGCATCTTTGGTGGAAAAAATAGCCCGTTGACACACCTTCAGTGGAAAAAATAGCCCGTCGACACACCTTCGGTCCGTAAAACAACCCATTGGCACACCTTTAGTAGGAAATACAGTCTGTTGGTATACCGTCGGTGGGAAACAAAGCCCGTTAGCACACCTTCGGTGGGCAAAACAGTTTAATGGCACATTCGCTATCCACCTTTGGTGAGAAAAACAGTCCGTTGGCACACCTTCGGCGGGAAAACAACATGTTGGCAGAGTTGCTAGGCACCTTCAATGGCAAAATAGATCGTTGGGCACCTTCAATGGAAAAAACTACCCATTGACACAACTTCGGTGTATAAAACAGCCCGTTGGCGCATTCTCTAGGTACCTTTGGTGGAAAAAATAGCCCGTTCGCACACCTTCAGTGGGAAAAACAAACCACTGGGCACCTTCAATGAAAAAAATAACTAGTTAGCACACCTTCAGTTGGCAAAATGGCTCGTTGGCACATCTTCGGTGGGAAACACAACTTGTTGGCACACCTTTGGCGGGCATAATAGCCCGATGGCACGTTCGGCTGGCACCTTTAGTAGGATAAATAGCTCGTTGGCACTCCCTTAGTAGGCAAAACAGCCCGTTGGCACGGTCGCTAGGTATCTTTGATGGGAACAACAGTAGGTTGGCCCACCTTCGGTAGGAAAAATAACAAGTTGGCACGGTCGCTAGGCACCTTCGGTGGGCAAAATAGCTTATTAACATGTTCTTTAGGCACCTTCGGTGGGAAAAATTCACTGTTAGGCACATTTTATGGAAAAAACAACCCGTTGGCACACCTTCGATGGGCAAATTAGCCCATTGACATGTTCGCTAGGCACCGTTAGTGGGAAAACAGTCTATTTGCATGTTCGCTAGGCACCGTCAGTGCGAAAATAGTCCGTTGGCACACCTTTGGTGGGAAACACAGCCTGTTGGCACGGTAGCTAGGCACCTTCGGTGGGCAAAATAGACCATTGGGCACTTTTAGTCAAAAAAGTAGCCCGTTGGCACCCCATCGATCAACAAAACGGCCCTTTGGCATACCTTCGGTGGGAAACTCAACTCATTGGCAAACCTTCGGTAGGAAATACAACTCATTGGCAAACCTTCGATGGGAAACACAGCCCGTTGGCATACCATCGGTTGGTAAACCAGCTCGCTGACACGTTCGCTAGGCACCTTCGATGGGAAAAACAATATGTTGGTATGATCGCTAGGCACCTTCGGTGGGCAAAATAGCTCGTTCGCACAGTCGCGAGGCATCATCGATGGGAAAAAAACTCGTTGGGAAAAACACCATGTTGGCATAGTCACTAGGGACCTTTGATGGGCAAATTAGCCCACTAGGGTGTTCTCTAGGCACCTTAGGTAGGAAAAATAGCCCGTTGGCACACCTTCGGTGGGCAAAATAGCCTATTGGCATAGTTGCTAGGCACCTTTTGTGGGCAAAACAACTCATTGGCATGTTTGCTAGGCATCGTTAGTGGGAAAAATAGCACATGTTGACACCTTTGTTTGATAACACAGCCTGTTGGCATGATGTCTAGGTATCTTCAGTGCGCAAAACAGTCCATTGGGCACCTTCAGTGGGAAAACAACACATTAGAATACCTTCCGTAAGCAAAACAACCCATTAGCACACCTTTGCTAAGTAAAACAGCACATTGCCATAGTCGCTAGGCTCCTTCAATGGGAAAAATAGCATTGACATGTGCTCTAGGCACCTTCGGTGGGAAAAGCACCATGGTCACAAGGTCTTTAGACACCTTCGGTGGGCAAAATAGCCCATTGTCACGTTTATTAGGCACCTTTGGTGGGCAAAACAACCCGTTGTCATGGTCGCTAGGCATCTTCAGTAGGCAAAACTGTCTATTGGGCAGCCTCGGTAGGGAAAAAAACCCTTTAGAACACCTTTGGTAGGAAAAACAACACATTGGCTTAACTTTGGTGGGCAAAACAGCCCATTCGCACAGTTGCTTGCCACCCTTAGTGGGAAAAATAGCCTGTGGGCACACTTTTTGTGGGAAAAACAACACATTGGCACAGTCACTGGGTAACTTCGGTGGGCAAAGTAGCCTTTTGGCACGGTTGCTAGGTACCTTCGATGGGCAAAACAATCCGTTGGGCACCTTTAGTGGGAAAACAACCTATTAGGCACCTTCAATGGAAAAAATAGCACGCTGGCAAGGTCGCAGACACCTTCGATGGGAAAAATAGCAAGTTGGCACAGTCGCTAGGGACCCTTCATGGGCAAAATAACCTGTTGGCACGGTCGCTAAGGATCCTTCATGGGCAAAATAGCCCGTTAGGATGTTCCTTAGGCACATATGGTGGGAAAATAGCCTGTTGGCACACCTTCGGCTAGAAAAACCCCACGGTTGCAAGGTTGTTGGACATATTTGGATGGTAAAATAACTCATTGGCACAGTCGCTAGGCATCTTTGCACATTGGCTAGGCAGCTTCGATGGGAAAAATAGTCCACTGGTACTTTTGCTAGGCACCTTCGGTCAAAAAAATGCCTGTTGGCATGGTTGCTAGGCACATTAGGTAGGCAAAATAGCCCGTTAACACGATCACTAGGTACCTTCAGTGGGCAAAACAGACCGTTGAGCACCTTCAGTAGAAAAAATAGCTTATTGGCACACCTTCGGCAGGGAAAACTGCCTGTCAAGAGTTTCACTAGGCACCTTCAGTGGAAAAAATAGCCCGTTGGCACACCTTTGGTGGGAAACACAACCTGTTGGCACACCTTCAGTGGGAAACATAGTTCGTTATCATACCATCGGTGGGTAAAACAGCCCGATGGCATGTTCGCTACTCACCCTCGGTAGGAAAAATGGCCCGTTGGCATGATCACTAGGCATCTTCGATGGGAAAAATAGTACCTTGGCACACCTTCGGTGGGAAAAACGACATGTTGGCACAGTTGCTAGGCACCTTCGGTGGGAAAAATAGCCTGTTGACACACCTTCAGTGGAAAAAACAGTTTGTTAGCACACTTTTAGTCGGCAAAACAACCCATTGGCACACATTCAATCAGAAACACGACCCGTTGGCATACCTTTAGTAGGAAACACAGCCCGATAGAACACCTTCGGTGGGAAAAACAGCCTAATGGTATGTTCGCTATCCACCTTCGGTGAGAAAAATAGCCGTTGGCACTTCTTTGGTAGGGAAATAGTATGTTGGCACGATTGCTGGGTGCCTTTGGTTGGCAAAATAGATCATTGGGCACCTTCAATGGAAAAACTACCCATTGGCTCAACTTTGGTACATAAAACAGCTCGTTGACACATTCTCTAGGCACCTTTGGTGGTAAAAATAGCCCTTTCGCACACCTTCGTTGGGAAAAACAAACCATTGGGCACCCTTAATGGAAAAAATAGCCAGTTGACACACCTTCAGTTGGCAAAACAACCTGTTGGAACATGATCGGTGGGAAACACAGTTCGTTGGCACACCTCCGGTAGGCATAATAGCCCGATGGCACATTCGCTAGGCACCTTCAGTGGAAAAAATAACCCTTTGGCACTCCCTTGGTAGGCAAAACAGCTCGTTGGCACGGTCACTAAGCATCCTTTGTAACATCCCGTTTCCAGAGAACGGGTCGGACCAAAGAAACGGGTCCAGGTGTGGTAAATTAACACATCTCAT
>JAOTAY010012346.1:0-14885 GCA_025629805.1 Erythroxylum baracoense
ATGCATGTACAATAAATTCTTATATGCACCTATCACTGTTCACAGATGCATGAGCATGAGATGTGCTATTCTAATTCTTCTGATTAACACACTTGGACCCGTTTCTCTGGTCCGACCCGTTCTTCTGGAAACGGGATGTTACATGATCAATAAGAGAACATTCTTTATAAACAGTAGTATTAGGGATAGGTTCAACATTAAAGATTAAAAATTCTATTGTTTCTCCCAGAACATTCATGGTTAATTTTCTATTCTTCATATCAATCAAGGTATTGGTAGTGGCCATAAAAAGCCTTCCTAAGAGTATGGTGTGCCCTTTTTCTTGCTTTTTTACTACCCTCATGTCTAAGACAACAAAGTCTAAGAGGACAATCAATCCTCCTACCTTTACCAACACATCTTCTATTATTCCTTGTGGATAATGGATTGACCTATCAGCTAATTGCAAATACATGTTTGTAGGTTTCAATTATCCTAGATCCAATTTCACATAAATAGAGTAAGGCATAAGGTTTATACTCTCTCTAAAGTCAAACATACCCTTAACCTTATCACCATTACCCATTGATAGTCTCAAAATAAAACTCCCTGTATCTTTCAATTTGAGGGGTAACTACTGCTGAAGAACCTCACTTGCCACTTCTGAAAATTCTCGTTTAGTTTAAACTTCCGTTTTTTGGTGCTTAATTCCTTAAAGAACTTCACATAAGCTGGAATGTTCCTAATTTCATCCAACAAAGGTAGATTAATATTAACCTTAGAAAACATGTTATATAAATAAGAAAATTCTCATCTTGTTTTGAATCCTTAAGGCGGCTTAGATATAGAATTGGTAGCCTATAAGGTTAGTCACCTTATGCAATCTTGGTCCTCTATTGCCTTTAATTGCATGCCTAAGTTTTTCACCATTCTAAATGTTACTTGAAGAGTTGTACCTATTGTTTACCTCTTGTTGCTTGTCTTTTTCCTCAATGAGCCTCTCCTCTTATTTATTACTTACATCAGATAGATTAAAAGGGATCTCAACATGATTATCAATCACCTTACCAATTCTTAAAAAAAATAACTGCTTGGGTTTGTTAAAGCTAACTAGGTAACCTTCCCTTTCTTGGTAGGTTCTAATTTGAGCATTGAACTTGGAATTAATTTTTCCTTTGAAAATTTTGATATTATGGTTGGGGCTACATTAGTGGATTATTGGTCTTCCACGAAAAATTGTGTTGGTTTCTCTAACCAACATTGTAGATGTTTGATATGGATGCACCCTCAAATGAAAACCATTTAGTGAGTTCACTTGTTCTTCCTAACCTATAAAAGATTTAAAAGAATACAAATAAGCATTAGCTCCATGACCATAAGTTTCACATATACCACATACCTCTTGATTTGGAACATTTTTGGGTAGTCTCATGGTTAACATTTTCACATGCTTTGTTAGCTCAGCCAATTGCATAGCCATTTCTTGATTCAAGTTCACTTCATAAACTCTAACTGTTCTCCCCCTTATGCTCTTTTATTAAGAATTAGCCCCTAACATTTCAAAGATTTCAAATGTGTCTTTGGCTATCTTCTCTCCCACATCTCCTCCTGCTGCATTGTCCATTGTGTACTGGCACTGTTATGTTGATCCTTTATAGAAGAATTGGTTTTGCATGTGAAGTAGAAAATGATGGTTTGGACACTATATTAGCAAGAGTTTGAAGCATTCTCACGCTTTATGGAATGGATCTCCCTCCATCTGAGTGAAGGTAGCTATCTTCATCCGCAACTCAGAGGTCTTTTGATGGGAATCAATATTTTCCATGAATTCGTTATACACATCCTCCAATATGGTCAATGAATCGAATGGAAGGGTCATCAACCATGCCTTGGCAGGGCCCGATCTTTCAATATGTATAGGAATTATCTCATTCTTAGTTAATCTTCGTTCAAGCCATCTAAAGAAAATGTCTGGAGAGTGGTATAGAACTCCCGAATGAAGTTAATGGGTTTTCATCAGGAACCTTATAGAAAGATTATAGCACGTTATAGTGGATGCTCTTCAATTCATAGTTTCTAGTTGTCTCTCACAAATGTATGCACGAAGTGGTAGTACCAATTAGTAGTCTAGCATACTACTTCATTACTGGCTACCTTTCACCCATCTCTTGAACTTTAGGCTTGCATTCCTCGAGATTGCCTTTAAAGTCCCTTTGAGGTCCTCTTATCTAACGCACGTTATCAATAAAGGAAATGAGTTCACTTTCCCACAACCTCATTCCTCGCATAAACCAAATAAAGACAACATTGAATTAGTAACAAAAACTGCTAAAATAATCAAATGAAATAACACGACAAAAATGTATGCATGAACAGACAAAACAACCGATAAAACAATCAAAATTAAATTAAGTGTAAACACTAAACACCTCCTCGAAAATGGTGCCAAAAACTTGTTTTTCCAAAATAAGTTCTAAAAAATACCTAGGTTATCCTACTCACAAGTATACAAGGTAGTTGTAGTTGATTATCCAAGGTCATCTCTCAAGGAGGTGAAATTGGTTCACTCAAATTAATTTTGAATAAAAATAAAAATAGATGCAATCCTAAACATTCTATCCCGATTTGCTAAATAAAGGCTTTATAGAAAATTACGCAATTAAACTAAAAGGTAAACTAATTTAACTAGAAGCAAAAATGATTTGATCAGCCAATGTGGAAAACTCTTGATAATTAATTTCGCTAATTTAATCTCCTATGTGTGACTAAAGTGAAGTAGTTGGATAATTGTCTTACTAAAATTAATAGTTGGATTTTAAAATCAATTCAAATAACAAACTAATCTATCTTTCGTATTCGACAAGTTTATCATCCAAATTAGTTGTTAAAACTAATAATTACCTACTTAAGTTAATATATTTCTAATTCATAACTTAAGTGTCTATAATTTCTCGTTCTATATTAAACTTCTTCTCTCGATCCTTCTTCTAACACCAAAATGGTGTAAAGTTTAGTCATACTATTACTTCCAATAAGCTCAGAAACTATAACAAATAATAAGAAAATAAAATAGTCACTTCATCATGCTACATTAATTCTCAAGAACAAGTAATTAGCCCATCATGGAATAAAACTATTAATCATCTTCAAATACTTCAATCCCATAGTTAATAGTAACAGAGAAGTCTTAAAGTAATAAACAGAGTACTAAACCGAAATGGGACTGTCAAAGCCACTAACAGAGGAGAATAGTTAAACTAATAAGTTCAAATAGCAGCAGAAGATAAAATGAGAATGACATAAGATAAATCAGTTAGGCAATAGCAGTATAAAATGAAATAAGGACGAACAAACAAATAAAGACTCTAGGATGTAAGCTGGTAGTGAATCTCCAACCAAGCTCCACCTCTCTGGCATTGGCTCTCGCCTTCTGCCTCTACTCCAAACTCACCTCTCTGCTGTTTTTCCTCACCCAACTGTCTCTTTTCTTTTCTCCACCTTTGCTCTCTATTTCTTTTCTCTACCTCTACCTTCTGTGTTGCCTTGTCCAACCAGCTTTTCCAACCCCTTACCTCTCTTTTTCTTCTTTGCCCTCTATGTGTGTCTGCCTCCATTAACATGCATACATTAATTAATTAATGTTACACCATGCATAATTCACATCTAACATTCGTTCTTTCATGCATACTTTTTCTTATTTTCATGCAACATTCACAAGACACTCTATTCAACATTCATGTAGTTTTCACTCAATTCATTTCAAATTTGGATTAAAACACAAGAATTTGTAACAAAAATCAAGATATGAAGGTAAGAAAAATCAATAAAAATTAGACACAACATTAGTCTATGACCAATAGTTCTAGGAAAGATATGAAAGCATTATAACAATGAAAGATGTTTAATTGTGTGTAGGCCGAGATTGATCTGAGAACTGAGTTTTACACATATTCATCACTTTTATCATTTTCGACTATTTTTTATAATTTTTTCGTTAGTTTTAGTTTACTTTGTTTTCTCAATTGCATCAAACCCAAACACCCCCACCACTTTTATTTCCTTTATATCAATTATCTTTATTGTGAAAATTAATCAAACATTCCCTGTGGATACAATCCCAACTGACCACAATTATAAATTTTAGTGTACAAAGTTAGGAAAATTTTGTAGTGCACTCGACATGCACTATCACTTATAGTCTTCTTTGTCTATCTTAAAGTTCTTATAATGGTATGCTCTATCATATCACTAGTGGTTTCCTATTATCCTTGTAACCCCCTGGCCAAGGTTCTTGATATTTTGACACATGAGGATGAAATCCCTGATATAGTTGACAATTCCCATAAACTATTGAATCTATTTAACAGTAGGGTTCATATCTGGGAAGTTTTGTAGTTCACTAGCTATATATGGCCTGAGTTAGTAGAAACCATCATGAAACTTTGTGCCTTGAAATTTTATATGGGCTGATCAAATTTTATTTTTACAGGCTGAGAACATAATCTCATACTTCTTTGTAAGATCTAAATTTTGTTTCAATAGGGCTTGAAGCTTTTGTTGAGTTTGAGAGTAAAGCAAGATATCATCAATGTAAATTAAATCACTTAATAGGATACCTTCATAGATCCTTATCATAGCTCTTTGAAACAATAATAGGGCAACTTTTGGCCCAAATGGCATGACTGTCCACTAGTACTCAGCATTAGGAATGCAAAATGCTATCAAATGCCAATCTTTTGGGTCAATACCCAATTGTCAAAATCCAGCTTCTAAATTAAACTTTGAGAATATTTTTGCCTTTTTCCAGAAATAATACTTGCGTATTTGTTTTGGGCAGAGGAAACTTGTCATCTTGAAGACAAGAATTCAGAGGCTTGTAATCAATAACCAACATTTTCTTTCCTCTATTCTTTTCTTCTCTTTTTTCAACATAGAATGCTTGGCATCCTTAATCTACCTTTTTCAACTCTATTAGTCCTTGTTTCAAAAGTATAGAACATTCATTTTATGCCACCTTTAAGTCATCTAGATTCATTCCCAGATGAGTGACCTTTTTTAGATTAATGTCCTCATTCTTCTTGAATTAAAATTCCACTTAAAATTTTGGATTATGTCATATGGATGTGGATGATTGAATTGGTCATTAATTTTCATGCGATATTGTAAAAGTTGATCTCTGACATGCTCAAATCCAGTAAGAACATCTTGTAGTTCAAAGATGTTATGTTCTTTATTGTACTCATAAAAATCTTGTTTATAATAAATCCCCTCAGGCAAGATTTGCAACTTTTCTACCTGGCAATAAACATCTGTCCCAATAAATATGTCAGGAACAGGAAGATTACTTCCTAATATTTTTTCTAAACAATACAACTTAGAAAGAACTTTATCTTAATCCTTCTTTTCTTGATAAGATCTATCTTGAAGGACTTACCGTTAGGTCCAATAAAGTATTCCTTATAAGGTTGCTATTCTTCTGTATTCGCATAACTAATAGTTCGGATTGGTTTGTGATACTTCTCTAGAAGGAACTAGAGCTTGATGTATGGTCATATTACTACTAGCTTCCTGGGCTCTAGCTTGAAACAAGACTGTTTCATCATGTACTGGTTCGTCATCTTCTTCTTGAAGAGAAGAGACTTCATCATCAATAGATTCATAGTCAGGTAGTATGAATATTGTCTCTTCATCTTCACTAGACTGTTTCTCCAAAGGAGATTCAATGTCCTCATCATCTCTTATGGGCATTATAGCTTCAATGGACTGTAGGATTTTCATATCTTTTTTAGATTTTTTAGGGCACATTTTTGCATAATGACCTAATTATTTATAAAAATAACACTAACCTAGTTTTTTTTGTTTCAAAAGCACGTCGTTTGAAGAAACTTACTCTCTTTTTCTTCCTTATATTGAAAGGGTGAACTCTTAATAGTTTTCTTTAAAAGTGTTTCTCTTTCTTTGTATTGCATGCACATTTCTCCATTTCTTTGCATTTGATCTTTAAGTACAACTTCTTGCATGCTTGTTTGAGTTAAAGCCACCTTTTAACATAGCTGTGAAGAACTTATGTTGTTCACATAATTTGTCTAGCTTCACCAAAGCTAATTCATAGATTTCTCCGAGAGAGATTTCAGACATGTCTATGTGAAGAGAATTTATTGTTCTTTGTAATTCAGGTTGCTTCTCATCAGGAAGGGAAGCAATGAATTTCTACTGAGGATTGAAAGCCATTGAGCATATAATATTTTTTAGACATTCATTGGAAATGCTTTTGTAAATATTTTCTGTTCATAGAGTAGCACTTCATTTCAAAGTACAAATGTCTACTTTATCGATCAATGAATTATAAATCTCCAATGAATTCTTTAAGGATCTTTCCTATTAAGGAACTGGCTTTTGACAATTGTAAGACTCGCATACGTCTATGGTTGACTCTTTTTAAGTGTTAATTATGAAATAACTACAAGTACACGACGTAATTATAGCTAGTATTAGTAAGTATGGGTCGATCCTACGAAGACGATGAATACTAGTAGTTACCATTATCCTACTATCTAGCTTACGAATTTGATTTGGGATTTTTAATAAAGAAAAGAAAACTTAAACAAATAAAATAAAACAGGTAACAGATTAAACAGAGAATTAAGAAATTACTTAGAAAACTATCAATATCAAAAATTATTGTCTAGGTTTCAAATCTTCCTAAATACCCTTAGTTAGTTGATCTTTTATTATGTTGTTTATTAATTTATTGGACCGTGGAGATTCCTATGGTATACTAATAGCTTACTCTTGAGTCTAAAACACTAATCCTAAGGTTATCAACCAAATTACTCATGTTAAAGTTTATAGAATTGCTTTGCCAATTTGTGAATCCCGCTATTAGGTTTGACCCTAATCCAGAGGATTTATGTTAATCTCTAAGGTTGCAACCAACTCCTTCTAATTACGGTAGATCTATTCACACACAGGATTTCTCAATCTCTATGGTATGAAATCAGGTTATGCACTAATGTTTCGGATCTATTCGAGCATTTATTAAACACATCATTGAATCATAATATATCAATCCAAACAATTGCATTAGATAAAAGAATCAAAACATGTTGTTATCTCAATTAGGGTTCATCATATTTAGACACTAAAATGCATTTAGTTACACATAATAAAAAAAATCAACCATAACTTGGAAGAAAAAATAAAAACAACGAATTTGTAATTTTAAATCTCCCTTTCTCTTCTATAGAATGATCTTTTACGGTAAAGGTTTGATGTTGTAATCTATTGGATCTTTCGATGATTTTTTGGTATTTTTCATATTCCTAGATAAATATCGTCCCTTTTGGATGATCTCAACCTCTATAATCGCCTTTTAATTTCTTCTCTCCCTTTTTGCCTCTGAACACATCCTTTTATAGTAAATTTTAGGGTTTTAGGTGATACACGGCTATGTATTAGACCGTGTATAACCCAAAACACCCAGAATTTGCGATTCTACACAACCTGAGTGATTTACACGCCCAAATACATGGTTGTGTATCCCTTTTATATTTTTAATCTTTGTTTTATACAGCGTTTTCATCCGAATTTTTCTCCTTTAAGTTTGTAAAGGTAGTTATAACCTATAAACACACTTGAAGCAAATTAAGTACCAAATATACAATAACATATAAAATATCAAGATAAATACATCAAATACGGGGTATAAATATGGTCAATTATGCATCTATCAAACATCCCCACACTTAAGTTTATGCTTGTTCCCAAGAAAACCATAATCAAAATTATCAATTTTACAACATCAATCCCTTATGAATCTCAACCTATCCATTCATGCTATAAATTATCAAATTAACATAAAATTAGAGTCAAGTTATCCTAAAATTAATTTCGTAAGCCCATATCAATAATAATCACATTGAAATCAAAAGCATAAACTTTTACACCCTCACCAAGATTTCACTCACTGCGCTAAAGTGTTTCTGGTGAAAAGTATCAAAACTCTCAATCAATACACAGTAGGCCTCTTACCATAGGGTTGCAATAATATCACATCTCCATTACTTATGTATAAACTGGAAACAAAAATCAAAAGGTCTTTATAAGGTTGTAATGGGGCTTAGGTAAGGTATGGTTGGGATATCAAAAAGGTTAATTTGAAGGAAATTTGCTAAAGAAAAATTACAAGAATTGTTTGCAATTTATACAGGTCCGCTCCTTATAAAAACAATGGTATTTTATACTTTTCTTCTCTTCTTTTTCTATGCTCCAATTTGCTTTTTTTTCAATCCAAACACAATAATTCAAGCGTTCAACACCACAATTAAAGAAATAATGGACCTTTCATGAATTTCAAGTCTCAATCAAGTAAATAATGTAAATAATCTTCAAGGTTTAAAATCATTAAAGGGTATTCAAGAAAAATAAGATAAAGGTTAATCATGTGGGTTAATAATAATGAAAAAAGCTAAGACTCAACTTGGTTATTCCTAAAGGATAAAATTATGGGTGTGGTAGATATCAAAGAAATAAGCTAAAACAATCATGTTATTGTTTCTAATTTAACTAATATGATCTCAATATGTATAATAAAAGTAAGTTCTATAATCATTCTACTATACATGATAAAACACACATGAAAGAATAAAAAGAGCTTAAAATTTTGAAATTTTCGCTCTTAGGCTCAAAAGCTCACAAAAAAGATGGCTATATATATGTGTAAATAGTATGCAATATCTTTCTACTTGATCATTTTAATGAATAATAAGAATATGACTTAGAAAAACAATTTTATTTTAACTATCATCCTTTTGCATACTAATTCAGTTCGATATTCAACAATGAAATAAAGTATTGATGGATAGATTTTAGTTAACTCAAGATATCAGTTCATAAAATATTATAATCAAGATTATAATAAGCTTAAAGAAAATCATTAAAAATTTATTAACCCCTTCCCCACACT
Source organism: Erythroxylum baracoense (assembly GCA_025629805.1). Lineage (NCBI taxonomy): Eukaryota > Viridiplantae > Streptophyta > Magnoliopsida > Malpighiales > Erythroxylaceae > Erythroxylum > Erythroxylum baracoense. The sequence continues at coordinate 8,945 of JAOTAY010012346.1, forward strand.
TAAGTTTTACATTGTCCCTAATGTACACAATATAAATGTATATGATAAATGAGAAGGGTTAGTGGTCATCAAATTTTAGATTACATCCTTACAAAATATAAGAAAATAGGATAAAAAGAAAAAAAAAACAAAAAACAAAAATAATTAAAAAATAATATATGAAAATTACATAACAAAAGTACATTCTAATTCTTGGATTGCCTCCCAAGTAGCGCTTGGTTAACGTCTTTAGCTCGACTTTTCTTTTATAATCAAGGTGGCTTAGTTAAATTATATTTTCATTATTATTATTGAGCCCACCTCCAAGATATAACTTTACTCTGTGGCCATTAACCTTAAAAGTACCTTTGAGTGGATGACTCACCTCGATTACACCATATGGAAATACTTTCTCCACAATTAATGGTCTAGACCACCTTGATTTAAGCTTACCAGGAAATAATCTTAGACAAGAGTTGTACAAGTGAACTTTATCTCCCTCCTTTAAATTCTCGTGATTGCTTAATCATTTAGTCGTGGTAAATTTTGGATCTTTCCTTATATATTCTAGAATTTTCATAAGCCATCAGCCACCATTTATCCAGTTCACTAATTTGGAAGTTCCTCTTTTCACCTGCAGTTTGAAAATCAAAATTCATGAGTTTAATAGCCCAATATGCTTTATGTTCTAACTCAACAAGTAGATGACATGCTTTTCTATGGACCAACCTAAGGGTGTAGTGCCAATAGTTGTCTTGTACACCGTCCTATAAGCCTATAGAGCATCATCTAATTTAATTAATCTCCAAATTTTGTTCTAAATTCGTAATGGATACCTCGACTTAGCCACTACTTTGAGGGTGATATGGGTGGCAATTATATAAGTAATTCCATACCTTTTAAGCACTTTTTCAAACTATACATAACAAAAATGCATACCTTTGTCACTGATATTCACCCTCGATGTGCCAAAATGGAAAAATAAACTTGTAAGGAATTTTACAATGAACCTAGCACCATTTTTGGGTAAAGCTTGTGCTTCCACCCATTTAGAGACATAATCAACAACTATTAGGATGTATTTATTACCAAATGAACTTTGAAATGGACCCATGAAATCAATCCCCCAAACATCAAATATTTCACACACAAGAATGAAATTTTAGGGTAATTCATCCTAACGAGAGACATTACCTGTTCTTTAGCATATATCACATGAAGCTACATACCTTTGGGTGACTTTAAAAATGGAAGACCAATAAAAACCTGACTCTAAGATCATCTAAATTGTCCTATTTGCACTATGATGCCCTTTACTAAGTCTAGCATGATAGTGTTGTAGGATCTTCCACCCCTTAGAGTAAGGTACAAACCTCCTTACTATTTGGTCTGCACAGATGCGAAACAAATACTAATCTTCCTAAAAATAATCCCACAAATTAGTAAAGAATTGCTTCTTTTGCTAATAAGACAAACCTTCTAACAAGACCTTAGCTATAAGATAATTTGCAATATCTACAAACTAAAGGGTCTCAACTTCACTTACCTCCTCCATGTTATACAGGCGTTCTTTTAGGAAGGCATCTTTAATACCTTCTTTATTCAGTTCTTCCAAATTCAGGTTTCCTAGGTGAGATAGATGGTCCATTACAAGGTTTTTAGCCCCTTTCTAATCTTTGAACTCTAAATTAAATTCCAGCAATAGTAGAATCCATCTAATCAGACAAGGTTTAGCATCCAGTTTATTTAGTAAGTATTTTAGTGCATAGTGGTTAGTATAAACAACAACCTTAGATAGTACTAAATAAGATTAAAGTTTATCAAATGCAAAAATCACAGCTAGCAATTCCTTTTCCGTTGTCGTGTAGCTCTCCTGAGCATCTGTCAAGGTCTTACTAGCATAATAGATTGGTTAAAAGTGTTTTGTCCTTTTTCTATCTAAGTACTGCACCTACTACAAAATCACTTGTGTTATACGTTAGTTCAAAAGGTAAATTCCAATCTGGTGCAACCATAATTGGGGCCTTTGTCAACTTTTCTTTTAGAATGTTAGAAGCATCTAAACATTCTTTGCTAAATTTGAAAGGTATATCCTTTTCTAATAACTTGGTTAAAGGTTTAGCAATTTTCAAAAGTCTTTAATAAATCTTCTATAAAAGCCCACATGACTTAAGAAACTCCTTATTGCCTTAACCGAAGAAGGGGGTGGTAGCTTCTCTATAACTTCAATTTTGGCCTTATCTACCTCAATCCCTTAATGAGAAATTTTATGGGCTAGAACTATACCTTCTTGTGCTATAAAGTAGCATTTTTCCCAATTTCACACCAAATTTGTCTTCTTACATCTTTCTAGTTCTTTTTCTAAATAATGGAAGCATAAATCAAACGAATCACTAAAAATAGAGAAATCATCTATAAATACCTTCATTATATCTTTGATTAGATCATCGAAGATAGCCATCATACAGCTCTGAAATGTAACAAGTGTGTTACACAACCTAAACAGCATCCTTCGGTAGGCAAGTGCACCATAGGGACACGTAAATGTTGTTTTCTCTTGATCTTTCGAAGCAATAGGGATTTGAAGGTAGCCCAAAAGTCCATCCAAGAAGTAATAATACATGTGTCCTACCAGTAGTTCTAACATTTGATATATGAAGGGCAAAGGGAAGTGGTCTTTTCTAATTGCATCATTCAATTTCCTATAGTCGATGCACACTCTCCATCTAGTGATGGTTCTCAATGGAATTAGCTCATTTTTTCATTGGATATTTTTGTCATTCCTCCTTTCTTTGGTACATCTTATACATGACTCACCCAAGGACAATCTGAAATGATGTAAATCACTCCAGCATCTAAAAGTTAAATTACTTATGCTTTTACCATGTCCTTTATGTTCAGATTCAGCCTCTTTTGAGGTTGTACTACAAGTTTAAACTTCTCCTCCATTAAAATTTTGCGTGCGTAAAAGGAAAGGTTGATCCCCCTAATGTTAGAAATCTTCTATGTAATGGCCCTTTTATGTTCCTTAAACACCTTTAACAGCTTTTCCTTTTATACCACCTCTAAAGTTAATGTGAAAATTACCGTTAATTTGATTTCTTCTTAAGAAACACATATTCCAAATGATCAGGGAGTGTCTTTAACTCTAACTCTAGTGGTTCTTCAATGGAAGGTTTTAACCTTATCTCTTTATTTCTGTCTATTTCCTCAACTTCTTTCATCCTCATAAAAAGCTTATTATCTTCGTGTTTGTCCTCATTTTGAGCCATAGATAATTATTGCATGTCATTGGAAACAATTTTTTGCACGATGCCAGAAGTAACATAATCTTTAGTAGAGCACATCTCATAGCATTAGATATCTTAAAAGTTACCTTTTCTTCTCCCACCCTAAAAACTAGTTTACCATCAATAACATCAATTATGGATCTAGCTATAAGTAGGAAGGGATGTCCTAAAATCAAAGGTACTTCTATATCTTCATCCATATCAAGTATAAGGAAGTCAACTGGGAATATAAACTTATCAACCTTTACTAATTCTTCCTCGATAATTCCCCTAGGATATTTAACTGATTTATCAGTTAATTAAATGCTCATCCTAGTAGGTTTAGGTTCTCCTAACCCTAGTTTCTTAAACAACTTACAAGGTATTAAGTTACCCAAATCAACTAAAGTTTTTTCAACTGAACCAATAACACAAGGGATGATAAAACATCCTGAATCTTTTATCTTCTCTAGTAACTTGTTCTACAAGACCATTGAGCATTCCTTTCTTAGCCATATTGTAGTCAATTCCTCTAACTTCTTCTTGTTAGATAGTACCTCCTTTAGAAATTTTGCATTCTTGGGCTTCTGTGTTAGAGCTTCAACAAATGGTAAGTTAATATGAAATTGTTTACATAACTTAAGGAATTTACCGAATTGCTCATCCATACAATCCTTCTTTAACTTCGTTGTGTATAGTATGATGGGATAAAATTCCTTTACTTTAGGAACATCTTTGGTCTTCTCTTGACTCTCCTCATGACCCACCTCTTTATTTCAGTGTCTAGCATCTGCTTGTAATTCCTTCCCGTTTCTAAGTGTGACTACTTTCGCATGCTCATTTAGGTTGGGTTTAGTGGTATTTAGCAGGTTCCCCATTTGCCTTTTAACTAGTATTGTTGTCAATTGGTTGAGTTGAACCTTCAAGTTAAATATGGATGTCTATTGTCTTTAATATTGTTTTGCTATAAACTCTTGAATAAATTCCAATATTATCTCATCCACACTAGGTTTTTTGGGTTGTGATGCCTGTTGCCAGAATCTAAATGGAGGATTATTTGGTTGTTGTCATTGATTACCTTATGAAAAGTTGGGGTGGTTCCTCCATCTAGGATTGCACATATTATTGTAAGGAATATTTTAGGGTTTAGAAGCATTGCTTGAATAATCCACATGTTTGGTCTAAATTGATTGACATTCCTATACTTGGTGACTATATGTTTTACACTACATCACCTTTCTTTGTGGATTCATCGTCAATCTATCTATCCTTTTACTAAGGGCCTCTACTTAGCTTGCCAACTATGCCACTGTATTTACTTTATAAACTCCTACTGGCCTAGTTGTTTATGCTCTAACTGAGCACTATTGATAGTTGTTCATGGCCATATCTTCCACAAAATCTTAAGCTGTTTCAGGTGTTTTATTATTTAGCCTCCCTCCAGCTACTGCAAGTATCTATTGCCTCATAATTTGACTTAGCCTATTAGAAAAGGTTTGGATTTGCATCCACAAAGGTAATCCGTGATGTGGGCATCGTCAGAGCATCTCCTTAAATCTCTCCTATGTGTCATAAAGTGTTTCACTATCAGTTTGGGAGTATGACGAGATGTCATTCCTTAGCTTTGTAGTCTTTGTAGGTGGAAAGTATTTTAGTAAAAAAAATCGCACCTTTGGTCCCATATAGTAAGTGACGAATATGGCATAGAGTTCAACCATGTTTAGCCTTTCCTCTTAAGGAGAATGGAAATAGACATTATCTAATTGCATCATTGTTCACTCCATTGATCTTAAATGTATCGCAGATGCAACATCCCGTTCTCATATTAAGGGTTAGGACCCAAAATTTCAGTACATATGAGCTCAAAGAGAGATTAAAGAAATGCATTTTCTTTCTCATGCATAATGTTAGCATATATGCACACAAATATTGAATGTTTGCGCATAGAAAAGTGGTACATGCATTCATTGACAACTTCTAGGTATAATTGATGATAAATGTGATTTTATTGAAAATGAGAAGTAGAGGGAGTAGAAAGAGTGATCTTGGTATAAGTTGTGTTAAGGAAAGATTTAGAAACAAAATTGGTAGTGATCTGGAAAATGTTCACTGCGTATGCTTCGGTCTGTTAGCCATAACTTTTTTTCTAGTTATCCAAATAAGATTATTATTTTCTTGGATTACACTAGAAACATATGGCTACATTTCTTATGACGAAATCGAATTTCAATTCTATCTCTAAGAGTCTCGAAATTTCATGAACTTGAGAACTGGGTGCAGTACATTGGTGGATGAATGTAAAAATTCGTCTTTGGACTTTAGGGGACAATTTTGGATTGATCTAGATAGATGTTGGCAAAGTTGCCTTCTTGAGAATTATAGATCATTTTTTATCTTTCCAAGGGTTTATATTATGGAATCTATGGATGACGGAGCTGAAAGTTATGGCAATTGTAAAACATCTTCTGTGTTATTATTCATAAACATCTTTTGTGTTACTGTTCATCCAATATAGTCTGGTCCAATTTTGACCCTCTAGATGACATAATTTGTCTTTATGGTCTTCATGAAAGTTTTAGATCTTAAAGTCCTCTTTCAAAACATATAAAGAAAACCTTGATCATATATATTTAGGGAAAGTTATAGCAATTTTCCTCTTCCTTCTTTCTTTTAGCTATCGTCTGTCCGTTTTG
>JAOTAY010012406.1:0-14879 GCA_025629805.1 Erythroxylum baracoense
TCTAAATGTATATGTGATATACATAATCAAGATCATCCAAGTATTGATGAGACCAAAGGACAAATCCCTCAACCAAATATTAGGACTTACGCTTTCCATTAATATGCAAGAATCAGAGTTCTTTTAGAGTTAGGTTAGTGGGCAAATCCAAGCCCGCTTTACACAAATATGCTCAAACCATGGAAATTAGATTTTTGAATTAATGGGTTGATATTAACTGGAAGCATTAATTTGTTGGGCAAACCCAAGGTTAACGTGGATAGAGACAAAGTTGGGTTATATATATGGGATGTATACAAATCAAGAGTTAATGACCCAATGGTGTGCTAAATCAACAATTGATGACACAAGTCAATAGTTGCATAAATGAATGCAATTGGTATGAATGATACCTACCGATTGACCTAAGATGGTTTGTTAGGCATATCCAAGGTCATTCTTGGTGATATCAGATATCGATCCATTAAGAAAACTATAAGTTTTCTCGAATTCGTAGTGAAGGCTATGGATTTGAATAAGAATATTGAGGCCTATAATGTATGTGAATAAAGCCCTTATTGATATGCATTAATGTACATTCTAACATTTTGTCTCGTTCTTCTAGGTTATTGAATCGCACGATGTCTTCTAGTGTGAACTTACATTCCTTATAGATTCCAACAAACGCACGGGACCTAACTTCTTGGATTGGCTATAGAATTTGAGAATTGTTCTCAAATTTGAAAAACTAGGATATGTCCTAAATGAACCACTTCTCAATCCCCCTGCTATCAATGCATCTGATGAAGATCAGAAAGCTTATAAGAAGCTACTGGATGATAGTGAGTTGGTTAGATGTATAATGCTAGCCTCTATGTCACTAAAGCTGCAGAAGCAGCATGAGGCTATGGATGCTCATACCATAGTCTACTATCTGAGGGAACTATTTAATGAACAAGCTCGGTCTGAAAGGTTCGAGACCTCGAGGTTGCTTTTCTGTTCTAAGATAGCTAAGGGATCATCTCTAGTGCATTATGCGATGAAGATGAATGGATACATTGAGAGATTAGCTAGTTTGGGCTTCATAATGAATCGTGAATTAAGTATAGACTTAATTCTGACTGATTTGACCGATAGTTATTCACAGTTTGTGCTTAACTATCAGATAAATCAAATATCCACAATGATACCTGAGCTGATTATTTGCTCAAAACAGTTGAGCAGATTGTCAAGAAAGACAATAAGGCTGTGATGCTGGTGGACTCTACTTCTAGTTCTTGAAAGAAGTCCAAGAAGCCAGTGAGAGGTGTAGCCAAGAAGAAGGCAAAAGAGACAACACCAAAGGGGATATGCTTCCATTGTAATAAGAAAGGACATTGGAAGAGGATCTTCAAATCTTATCTAGAGTCACTGAAGCAAAACAAGGCATTAGACGCCCCACCGTCTACTTCAGGTATAATATTTGTCATTGAGGTTAATACTATTTTTGATCATAACATTTTAGATACCTGATGTGGCTCACACATATGTGTTGATATGCAGGGTCTCAGGGATAATAGACTACTCAAGAAGGTAGAGATGGACCTACGTGTGGGAAATAGAACAAGAGTTATTGCATTAGCTATAGGGACATATGTTTTGTATCTTCCTAATGGGCTAGAGTTAGTTTTGGAAAATTACCATTATATACTCCTTGTGACTAAAATCATTGTATCTATTTCATGTCTTAATAAAGCGGGATTTCAGTTAACTTTTTCAAGCAATGGTTGTTCAATTAAGTTGAATGAAATGTTGTATGGTACTCCTACATTATGCAATGGAATTTACATATTAGATATGTCCAATCTAATTTTAAATATCAATGACAATAAATGACAAAAATGAGATAATTTAAAATCATTTTACTTATGGCATTGTCAACTTGGCCATATAAGTGAGAAACATATTATTAAGATACACAAGAATGGTAGCCTATGGTTATTTGATTATGAATCATATGACACATGTGAATCTTTCATGTTAGGCAAGATGACTAAATTACCTTTTAAAGGAAAAGGTGAATGAATGAATGGGTTATTAAACCCAATACATTCTGATGTATGTGATCTGATGTCCATTCATGCCAGAGGTGGTTTTGTGTACTTCATTACTTTTATCGATGATTATTCACAATATGGTTATGTGTATCTAATGAGATACAAATCTGAATCGTTTGAAATGTTCAAACAATTTAAACATGAAGTAGAGAAACATCTTGGTAGAAGTATTAAGACACTTCGATTAGATCGAGGTGGTGAATACTTAAACGAGGAATTTCTAACTTATCTCGAAGATAGTGGGATAATATCCCAGTGGACTCCACCTTACACACCACAACATAATGGTGTAGTTGAAAGGAGAAACTAAACCTTGATAGATATGGTAAGGTCAATGATGGGCTTAGCAGATCTACCGAAATCCTTTTAGATATGCACTCGAGACTGCTATTTATGTGAACAACAGAGTCCCTTCAAATGTAGTTGAAGTTACTCCATATGAGATATGGACTAACAAAAGGCCCTATCTTTCTCATATGAAAGTCTGGGGTTGTCCGGATTATGTGAAGCGGATTCAATCAGACAAGCTTGAAGCAAAATTTGATAAATGTCTATTTATAGGATATCCTTAGGAAACAATTAGATATCAGTTATATAATGCTTTAGAGCAAAAGATATTTGTCTTAAAGCATGCTATCTTTTTAGAGAAAGAGTTTCTTCTAAGAGAAGACAGTGGGAGCAAAGTTGAACTTGATGAAGTTCATGATGCTTAAACAGAAGCAGATCAACTGCCTGAACTTGAAATTGTTGTTCACAGAGATGAGACAACAGTTGAACCTTCTGACACACAAAATGTTTGTAGGTCAAGTAGGATATGCAATGTTCCAGAGAGATATGGATTTCTCATACGCGAACAGAATGAGGTATTGCTCATAGAGGACGATGAGCCTTTAACCTATGAAGAGGCTTTGAAGAGCTCAGAATCTGAAAAATGACTTCAAGCTATGAAATTCGAAATAGATTCCATGTATAAAAACCAAATATAGACTTTGGTTGACCCACCCGAAGGGTTAAAACCTATAAAGTACAAGTGGATTTTTAAGAAGAAAATTAACATGGAAGGTAATGTAATTATCTATAAAGTGAGGTAGTCGCTAAAAGTTATCTTCAAAGACAAGGAGTTGACTATGACGAGACATTTAACCTTGTAGCTATGCTTAAATCCATTAGAATACTACGAGCTATTGCTGATCATTATGATTATGAAATATGGCGTATAGATGTGAAGATGACTTTCCTAAATGGAAACCTAGTTGAGGATGTATACATGATACAACTTGAGGGCTTCGTATCAGGTATGCAAGCTTCAAAAATCTATTGATAGATTGAAGCAAGCATTTAGGAGTTGCAACATCCGATTTGATGAGACAATCGAAGAAGGTTAATGGGAGTGCTATCATATTCCTTGTGTTATATGTGGATGACATATTACTAATAAGAAATGATGTCTCAAGTTTGCAATCAGTCAAAATTTGGTTATCCCAGGATTTTTCCATGAAAGACCTTGGAAAAGCAACTTATATATTGGGAATAAAGATCTATAGAGATAGATCAAGGAAGTTGCTAGGTCTTTCACAATCAACATACGTAGATAAAGTGCTAAATAGGTTTAGCATGGAGCAGTCTAAGAGAGGGTTTCTTCCTATGACTCATGGGATAAAACTCTCAAAATCTATGTGTCCCAAGATGTAAGATGAGAGGACTTGCATGAGTATGATCTCGTATGCTTCGGCCATAGGATCAATCATGTATTCTATGTTATGTACAAAACCTGATATATCATATGCTCTAAGTATTATGAGCAGATATCATTTGGATCCTAATGAATGTCTCTAGGTGGCTGTCAAGAATATCCTAAAGTACTTGAGAAGGACTAAAGATGTATTCTTGATATATAGAAATGGAGATCTTGTAGTGAGCGGGCCTGCGAATGCCATTTTTCAATCTGACCATGATGACTTCAAATTCCAATTAGGTTATATTTTAATAATGGAGCAATCAATTGGAAGAGTTCTAAACAAAAGACGACTGCAGATTTGATGACCGAGTCAGAGTACGTTATAACTGCAGAAGCAGCAAAGGAAGCTGTTTGGATCAAGAAGTTCATTATGAAACTTGGAGTAGTTCCGAGCATAGTAGACCCAATACTGTTGTACTGTGACAACAACGGGGCTATTGCTCAAGCCAAAGAACCAAGGTCTCATCAAAGGTCCAAGCACGTACTCAGAAGATGTCACCTTATCAGGGAGATAACTGATAAAGGTGATGTGAAGATAGAGACAGTGCCCACAGATTAGAACATCGTTAATCCTTTGACTAAGCCACTTCCTCAAATAAAATTTGATTCTTGTGTACTCACCTATGGTATTAGATACAAAGGCAATTGGCTTTAATGCAAGTGGGAGATTGTTAGAGTAGTGCTCTAAAGGTAATCACCTTTTGCACTTTTGTACTAACTTTATTTTTATTAATAAATCGAAAGGCATTTTTCATTAATTTGATATTCGTTTACATATGAATTGATATTGATCTTAAATTGAATTAATGAAGTCCATGATACAAAACATAGTATCAAAGAAATCATGATGAGATCATGATAATGAGATTCATATTATGTGCAATTATGTTAGTATCTAAATAATCCCTAGTCATAGGATTAATAAGATAGGACATTATCAATCAAGACAGATTAGCACATGTTATACTCCTTGATTTGATCAAGCAGTGGATCTCACAAACTATAAGCATGAGATTTTTAGAGTTAACATGTGGATGCTTACTAAGGATAGTAAGTACATCAGATGACCCACAATGAGATTATCACATGGATGATCTATAAAATGTCAATGATCAATTTCATTATAGCAATGGTGCAAATATCTTTAGACTTGAAGTACTCAAGGATATCTTGGATACTAATCATGTGCTTTGACATCATTCCTTGTTACCTCAGGATGAGGTTGCTTTTAGGGTGCTGATGGGGTACAACTATTGGTATTCGAAGGTAATTGGGTAGCCAATAAAGAATTCACTACTCCTGATAGAAGGAGATGATAGTCAGGGTCATTACTCAGGAGTCTCTGGCCAGAATAGTTATGTGCCATAAAGAGAGTCTTCAATGACACATAGAGTAACAAGATCCCAGGACAAGAACTAATATCACTTGGACTATATATGATCTATTCAGTCTAGTAGGAGTTGACATATAGCCCATACTCTGAATCAAGTGGGGTATAGTATGGTGAAAGGACGAATCGTATAGTAATTGTCTATAGATAGGTTCAACTAACTATCAAAGAGTTCATGTGTTAATCCACTTATATTTCAATAAATTGGCATCATAAAATCCTTCATAATTTTCTTGAATTAAGCTTTAATTCAAGTGTCTAAAATAAACAGAAACCTAAGGGTTATACTCATAAAAGATTGGATGAAAAACATAATGTATATGGCTATTTTTAAGTAGGCCACGATCGTAATCGAAGGCACGAATGAGTACATAAGTGAGTTCGTCACTTATGTACACAGGAGTCTAACCACTTCTTACACATTTAAGTGAGAGCATAGGGGCTCTAGAAGAGTTCTAGAGTGAGAGAGATGATTCAAAAGTCTTGTTCTTGTAATTTATGCAATTGTTGCATGAATCAAAATGCATGCAACAAGAGTCTTGATCTTTCTTTTCATTTTGAGCATCTACTAGAACTCATCTGGTTTGGTGCTCAGATCACCCTTACACATTGTTTCTTCTTAATCTATGCATGTTCTTAGGTGATTAAGGAAGGGTTTGGTATTGGTAATAACCTAAACAAGGAGAAGAAATAAGAAAGGAGGAAAAACAAAAGGTAAAAGTTTTATATTTCAATTCTTTTACATATCCATGCATGCATGTATGATTCTTTTTTTTTCAGGTTGTCATGATGTCGAAATTTAGATTCAGACACTTATGCGACATTCTCATGTATGGGATGCATTTATACATGGCCAACTTTACAACTTTTTCTTTATATACATCTATTAAGGCCTTGGAAGTAGTTAAGAAAAGCCTTCCTAAAATTATGTTCACATTTTTGTCCTCCATCATATCTAAGACCATAAAGTATATGGGCATAATAAAACTTGCCAATTTTTATGGGCACTTGCTCTAATACCAAATGCTTGATAAAATGGTCTGCTAATTGTATTCAAATGGTAATAGGTTTTAGATTGCCAATTTTGAGTTTTTTACAAATAGATAAGAGTATAAGGCTGATGCTTTTCCCTAGATCGTATATAAAATGATCAAAGTCCATATCACTAATAGTAACTTGCCAATTTTTATGGGCACTTGCTCTAATACCAAATGCTTGATAAAATGGTCTGCTAATTGTAGTCAAATGGTAATAGGTTTTAGATTACCAATTTTGAGTTTTTTACAAATAGATAAGAGTATAAGGTTGATGTTTTTCCCTAGATCATATATAAAATGATGAAAGTCCATATCACTAATAGTGCATGGAATGGAAAAGCTACTAGGGTCTTTGATTTTTGGAGGTAATTCATTTGGGATCACGGATTTGCTCTCCTGAATCAAAGTTGTAGCTTCATACTCTTCAAGCATTCTTTTGTTAGATAGTGTCTTTAAAATAAATAGCATAAGAAGGAATTTGTTTCAAATTCTCCTTAAAGAAATATTAACTTATAATTTTCAAAGAACATCTATAAATTTCTAAAATTCTTTATACAATTTTGACTTAACCAATCTTTTAGGAAGGTATACAAGTAACATGTATGGTGTAGGGGGAATGTATTTGGGTTCCTCTTCTTCTTCTTATTTCCCTCCTTTGGTTTTGCCCTTTTTAATGTGCATCTTAATTACCTTGCATCCATCACTTTCAAGTTTTCCTGATCTAGGGGTTCCCTAATAGATCGTCACTCCTTAGCATCACAATATTGTAGTCCTCACTATGGTTCTCAAGTTTGTAAGGAAATTGACCAGGTGGTCCAACAGAGGTTCTTACTTGTTGGGAAATTTTTTCTTTTAACATTTTGGCATAGGTTGACATAAAATAACCTTAAAACTAAGATAATTTATTTCCTCCTTCAACTCCTCATTTTAATTAGCTTAAGTTATTAAGAATTTTTTAAAAAGAGATTGTTAGACTTTTGAGGAGGGGATTGAAGGATTAGCTTGTTACCAGGGGTTGTTTATTTTTTTGAAGGATAAATTTGAACTTATTTTATAGGAAAATTTTACACAATTTCGTTAACTAAGGTTATAGGTATTGTTGACACTGTTAACTTGTTCAATAAAAGAGTAATAAAAAATGTGTTCCCCAATTGACAAGTTGTAGCTAAATGTCCTAGGGATGTACAAATATCACAAGACATAGCAGATGTACTAACAAAGTTAATAGTTATATGATCAAACTTTTAAGACAAAGCATCTACCTTTATAGCAAGAAGATTCAGGGCATCAAGGTCATACTTGCCTAGAACCTTCTTAAGAATGACTTTAATGGTCACACTTGACCATTAGTTGTGGCTTTAAGCCATATCCTTAATCAAATTATGTGTTGCTTTTATAGTTTTGTTTACGAGAGCACCATTAGTAACTGCATCTATGGAGATATTAGTATTGTAGTTCATTACATTGTAGAATGTTTGGACAATAAGTCACTTCTCTAGTTTATGATATGGATATGACTTTAATAGCTACTTGTATCTCTCCCAAGCCTCTTAATATGCTTCATCTTCCCTTGAGGCAAAAGTGATAATCTAGTTCTTGATATGACTTGGTACCTTCTTTAGAATGGCTATTTCACTTGACCATTAATAGTGGTTCTAATCCACATCCTCAATCAAATTATACGCAACTGCATCTACGAAGATATTGGTGTTGTAAGTCATTTCATTATAGAATGTTTAGATAATAAGTCACTTCTCTAGCTCGTGACATAGACATGACTTCAATAACTCCTTATATCTCTCCTAAGCCTTATATAATTACTCATCTTCCCTTTAGGAAAAAGTGATAATATGGTTCCTAATCTAAGTAGTCTTGCATGGGGGAAAGTACTTGGCTAAGAATGCTTAGGATATTTGATCCCATATGGTGAAGGTTCCTGCTGGTAGTGTCTACAACTATGCTCTCACCTTATCCCTTAGTGAAAAAGGAAATAACTTAAGCTTAATCACATAAGGAAAAACACCACTAAGCTTTAGTGTATCATAATATTCTAAAAATATTGATAAATGCAGATGGAGATCTTTAAAAAGGAGCCTTCCAAGCTGATTTTGTTGCATTATAGAAATAAGGGAGAAGTTTAGCTTGAAGTTATCAACTTTTATGTTTGGCCTCGCAATGCCTAAGATGATACGTTGGGCATTGGGTGCAGAAAAATCCTTCAAGGATCTTATGTTCTCTACAATTATCTTTGATTTCCTTAGGTTTAATTCTCCTTTTGAGTCTTCTTCTTATACATAAAGTTTTTGAAATCTCAAGATCTGGCTCAATAAGATTCCTAAGGTTAGAATATCGCATACAATAAGTGGATGGAAAAAGATAAAGTATAGAATAATCTTAGTGAACAATAATAAAACTAAGACAAAACAAAATAAAAGGCCTAGTCTAATTAATTTACAAATCTAATCAATATCAACTATGCATATTCCTAATAATGAAACCAAAAATTTTATGTTGTTTTACCCTAAACCCACTGTGTAGCCATAGCTAGCACTGGTAAGTATGGATCGATCCCACAAGGAATTGAGGTTAACTATTGATTATTCACAAACTTAATTATCTAGACTATTGATTATGATTGGAATAAATACTCAATATACTAACGCAAAGCGATAATAAATAATAAAGCAATCTATAAATAAACTGGATTCAAATAAGATACTCCATAGGACTTTACTATGCTCATCTTCACCTTGATTTAATAAACAATTGTAGTTTATTAGACTAGTAAGAGTTTCTAAGTTTTAATTATATTCTCTCTTATGACATATAATTCCTAACTTAGAGTAAAACAATTGAAATGTCTTTCTAAATCAAGAAAATCTAAAAATGTAATAATTTTTTAATGAATTTTCATGATAGGATTTACCCTGACCTAGAAAATATTTCAACTCTTGAATCTCAATGCATGAATCAAATAATTGAATCTTTAACTCACCTTCCTTTAATTTAATTAATTATAAGAATATAGATAAAGCTCATGTTAATATAAGACAGCGTAGTAGTTATGTTGTTCTTTACCACATAACGTAATTTTTTCTACAAATTAGCATTGCCAACACAAGACCAACATAGGAATGTGTATGGTTCATGTTGTTAATCAAAGGTAGAACATGGAATTTCTCATGAAAACTTTGTTCTCATTTATTTCATTACTTTTTTATCTTTTTATACACTCAAATTACTTATATCTTCTTTTCGTTAAAATGCTATGATCGAGTCCTACTCATAATTACCATAGTGCGCCATAAATTACTATGTCCAACTTGTCCACGTCTTGTGGTCTTTTGAGTTACCAAAAAAGGAAAGCCAAGAGGAGCACTTCTGATTTATCTTGTAGACCTGTAGTTATTAGTTAAAGTGCAGATCATGACTGTAAAAGAACTTAGGTAAGAAGTTGAAATTTAGGTTAGTAAGAAAGATGGAATCAAGATGATTTACGATTCTGTCAGCCTGGGTTTGCATGCCAGTTATTACTTTCAGGGACTTTTACTCGATCATAATACTTCTAACCTTCATCAATTAAGTAACAATTTATAGATATTTATAACCTGGCTTTGAGTTTTGTGATATGTAAAGCTAATCGAATACTCCTGTTAGAAATTAGAAGGAAATGTAGTGTGGTTAAGCTAATCGACTACTCCTGTTAAAATTAGATGGAAATGGAGTGTGGTTAAGCCGATCGACTACTACTATTAGAAATTGGAAGGAAAAGGAGGGTGGTGGTTATTGATACAAAGGTCACCTTGGGACTCAAACTTTTACCGAATTCTATCACCAATACCCTTTACACGACAGTCTCACTAAGGTCTGCTTCAGCAAGACTCAGCTTTCAACGACCTTCGAAGTGTTTCACTCGCTTACTCGAAGAAACAATGCTTAAGAAAGCAATAAGAAAAGATAAGCAACACAGGAACAACAGAGATACGGCTAAAACCAACCTTTATATTATTTTCCCTCAAAAGAATACAAGGAATGCTCTCTCTCTGAACTCCTTGAGAGCAAAGCTCGAATGAGCTATATATAGGCCTCTTGACTTGGAAGTTAAGTTACATTCAGAATCCCACTCACTCTGAACTACCTAATCCCACTCAAACTGATCTACCGAAGATCGAGCTAAGATCACGTCTATCTCTATCAGATTACATCATATGGACCAATTAGATGACACCCCCATTTAAAAAGGACTCTAACCGATAAGATAGAATCCACAAGATAACAAAAAGATAGAGATTACATTCAACTAGGAAACTAGCATCCTTATCCACGAAGATCTCTACTATCTTCAGATGTTGAATCCCACTGTAACTCTAATTCTTTGTCATTGCCACATCTTCCAAGATCTCCACGTGATCTCTATCCGTTGATGATGCAGTGTGATCTCGCTGAAGCCCACATAGCACAATGGTCCGATCCAATGCTTCCCACAACAAGTCCGTTAATCGTGGTCCATCCATCCGAGCATAGTCTAAGTCCTTAGTCCGTCAAGTCCTTAGCCTGGGCCGAGTCAATCTTCACTAGGTCCGAGACTCTACCAAAATTTGTACCAAGTCTGATCACACTAGCCCATGCTTGCCTTAGTGCTTTCGCATGTCTCCCTCATGCGTGTAATCTAGCTAACCTTCTCCCTAAGGCTTCTTATTGAAGGTCGCTGAGAAGTGCTCCGAAGTTCAAGGGTCTAACAAACCACCCTCACCAGATGGATTCGACGCCCTCGTCGAATTAGTCTGAAGGTAGGCATTCACCTGGTCTTCGAATTGCCACAAGGTCGTATCTTTCTCCCACGTAGCTTCCACGACAGATTTACCTTTCCACTGAATTAGGAACTCGGTCCGTTGGTTCTTCTTGTGTTGACCCATTGTTCGATGATCTAGGATCTTCTCCACTTGATCCTCAAACTGCTTTCTCACAACCGGTGGCGCTCGCTTCACCTGACTCCTATTCGGATCTGATGTATCCTCATAGTAAGGCTTGAGAAAACTAACATGAGAAGTAAGGTATACCTTCAATCGTTCGGGCAATTTCAATCTGTATGCCACGTTCCCCACTTTGTGCAGCACTTCAAACAGTCCGTCGTACTTCAGCACTAAACCCCTATGAACCTGCTTACTCGAGATCTTCTT
Source organism: Erythroxylum baracoense (assembly GCA_025629805.1). Taxonomy (NCBI): domain Eukaryota; kingdom Viridiplantae; phylum Streptophyta; class Magnoliopsida; order Malpighiales; family Erythroxylaceae; genus Erythroxylum; species Erythroxylum baracoense. Next base: position 11,421 of record JAOTAY010012406.1, read on the forward strand.
CCAAATCTGTGGGGTTAGTTTCAACAGAACTTTTTCTCTAACGTCAAACTCTAACGGTCTCCTCCGAAGATTTGCTTGCTTCTTCATCCATCGAGAAGCTTTTCAAAGACTGTCCTTTGCCTCATCCAACAATTCTTGCTTCTTAATCGCAAACTTATACGCCGCGGGACATTTACCACCTGTTCTTTGTTGAGCAATCTCTAATGGAGTGAGAGGTTGTTGTCCCAACACAATCTTAAAGGGACTTTTCTCCGTAGCGGAAGATCTGTACAAGTTATAGCAAAACTGTACAATATCAAGTAAACTCAATCAATTATGTTGACTTACACTTACATAATGTCATAAGTACTCCTCCAACAAACCGTTGATTCTTTCTATTTGGCCATCAGTCTGTGGGTGATTTACCGTTGAAAACTTCAAATCATGACCCATCATATTAAAGAGGGACGTCCAGAATTAGCCTGTAAATCTGGCGTCTCGATCGCTCACAATATTCACAGGAACTCCAAAATACTTGACCACGTTCTTGTAGAACAGCTTGGCCGCAACATCCGAGGGACAAGATCACATACTTGGAGAATCTGTCAACCACCATTATGATTGATGTCATGTTGTCCACCTTTGGAAACCCATTAATGAAATCCATTGAAACCGACATCCACGGTCTCTCGGGGATGGATAAGGGTTGTAGCAAACCGACTTCCTTCTTTCTCTCCGGCTTATCCAACTGACACACAAGACATGTCTTGACGTAACATTCTACTTCATTCTCCATCTTCGGCCAAAAGTAGGAATGAGATAGGAGTGCTAGCATCCGTTGGACTCTTGGGTGACCAGCCCACTGCGAGCCATGCATCTCCTTTAACAACTGTTTATGCAATCCACTAAAGCTCGGCACATATACTTGACTACTCTTAGTCATCAAGAGCCCATAATCGTCGAGCCAAAACTTGCGTACAATACCTTCCTTAACTTGAGAAATCAACTTACAGTACATAGTGTCTAATGGAGCTGTTGCTTTGATCTGCTTCAACAGGTTAGACTCCACCCTCGTGTCTAAATAAAGGGCCGCAATTACCTCTTTCCTACTCAAGGCATCTGCCACATTGTTATACCTCCCTTGTTTATGCTCCCACACGAAGTCATACTTGGCAAGAAACTCTTGCCACCGGGCTTGTTTTGCGGACAACTTTTTTTGGGTCCTAAAAAAAGTGTTAGCAACATTATCCGTTCGAACAACGAACCTGGTTCCTAACAAATATACTCGCCACGTCTCAAGGCAATGCACCACCACAAGCATCTCCTTCCCGTGCGTCGAGTAACACTGCTCCGCACTATTGAGATTTCGGCTTTCAAATGCTACCGGATGACCCTCCTGTACAAGGACTCCACCAATGGCTTTGTCCGACGCATCAGTATGTACCTCAAACGAAAGATCGAATACGGGCAGCTTTAGTACAGGTTCGATTGAAATAGCAACTTTAAGTTTCTCGAATGCCTCCGCACATGTACTTGATCAACACCACTCTTACTTCTTCTTCAGCAAGTCCGTTAAAGGTGCCGCTTTCTTAGAGTATCCCACGATGAACCGCCTATAGTAGTTCGCCAGGTCGAGAAAACTCCGTAATTCTCGTACTCTCATGGGGGCCTGCTACTCAACTATTGCTTTCACTTTCCTCGGATCCATTCTGTCCTGACCTTTGCTCACCATGTGACCCAAGAATCTGATCTCCAACTAAGCAAACTCACACTTCTCTATCTTCACGTAGAGCTTATGCTTCCTCAGTCTTTCGAACACTTGCCTCAAGTGTTCCACATGTTCTACCATGTTAGCACTATATACCACAATATCGTCTAAGTAGACGACTACGAACTCATCCAAGAACTCGTACAACACATCATTCATAAGGTTGCAAAATGTAGCAGGGGCATTAGTTAATCCAAACGACATAGCTAAAAATTCGTAGGATCCATACCGAGTTACGCATGTTGTCTTCTGCTCATCACCCTCACCTATCTGCACTTGCCAATACCCACTCCAAAGATCTAACTTAGTGAATACCTCAGCCCTTGATAACCTGTCCATCAAATCCTGAACCAAAGGTATTGGATACTTGTTCTTGATCATTACCTTGTTCAGCGCTCGATAGTCCACATACATCCGAAGTGTACCGTCTTGCTTCTTCTGAAACAATACCGGGGCGCTGTATGGGGCTTTGGACGGTTGGATGAACCTTGCGTCCAACAACTCACCAAGTTATTTCTGAAGTTCCACCAATTCCATCAGGGACATCCTATATGGGGCACGTGTAGGTGGGATCACTCTAGGAACCAACTCGATCCTGTGATCTACCTCACGACGAGGGGGAAGAGTTTTCGGTAACTCTTTCGGCATCACCTCTCGAAACTCCCTCAACAAGTTGCAACCGCATCAGGGACTTCTACCACGTGGTCTTTGCTGATCTCCCACATAGCAGCGAGATAGGTCTTCATATCTTTCTTCAACCTTTTCTCGATGCTCATGGCCGAAACATGTCCTACCAAAGTTGTAGCATTCATCGTTCCACCATCGAACCTACAACAAGTCACATAGAAGGAATTTTGATCTTGTATTAGCATCATACCTCCCAAACTTAGATACAGCACCACCTTTGCTGCTTTGAGGAAATCGACCCCTAATATCATCTTGAAATCCTCCAATGGTATGATAATGAAATTCATCTTGGCACGCCAACTTCTAATTTTAACTGGAACATTGTAAGCAATTCCTACAACTGCTTGTGCCTTCCCCGCAGGAGTTTTAATCTTTATCGGGGCATTGGACACCCTTATGCCCAACTTTCAAACCATCCTTTTTCCTAGGAAACTGTGAGTCGCACCTGTATCCATCATCGTGGTCACGTCTTTCTCCGTAACCTGTATACCCACGTACATTTGTCTATCAAAAGGAGCCGACTCAGTACTAATCGCATTAAGCAAGGCAATCGGATTTAGCGCCGTTTCTTCTGAAGATTCTTCGTCTTCTTCGGCAATTAGGGCATTCAGCTTCTCTTTCCTTGGGCACTCTCTGGCAAAATGTGGACCGCCGTACAAGTAACAAGTAACCTTGCCCTTCTTCGAGGATGTCTCTCCGTTCTTAAAGCCACCATTCTGCTTGCTCTTGCCCTTGTGATCCCTTTTCTTGGATTCTTTCTTTTTCTTCCCTTCGGTCTTCTCTTGTTAGGCGTGGCCTTTGCCCTTAGAAGAATTTGAGGAGTTCACCTTAGAGTCTTTCGCTATTCGAAAATCCACCAAGGCATCAGCAGCCGCGATTGCACTAACCACGTCCTTCACGTTTTGCTTCCGTAACTCTATTTGAGTCCACGGTTGTAACCTGGATAGGAAATTGAAGAGCTTGTCCTCATCTGACATATTCTCAATATCCAGCATTAGAGAACTAAAAGATTTCACATAATCTCT
>JAOTAY010012417.1:0-14875 GCA_025629805.1 Erythroxylum baracoense
GAAGCAGGGTCTGGGGAGGTCCGATAGTACGCAGCCTTACCCCTACATAGTAGAGAGGTTGTTTCCGGTGGACCCACTACTCATGTATGATGGTCAATTCTTATGTGAAACTGTGCATGGAGTGGCTTAAACCAACGCGAAGAGTCTTCCTTTGTTTGTGGTAATAAATATTTCACTTCACTTCACTCTTAAAGATTTTTGTTTTGAGTTGATGGAGTCATATTATCAATTTCACTTGTGAATATTGGAGAACTCAACTTTTATGCCTCTTCCTTGGAATCTACTTTATAAGTGGCAATTCAACCAAGTGAGTCTCGACAGAATTCTTCCAAGGGTGAAGAGCTCTATAAAGTTTGTGAGTGTGTTTTGAAGGAACCCTTCTAAAGGTGAAGAGTAGTATAATGAATGTTTCTAAGGGTAAAGAATTGTACATTGAATGTCTCAACCCTACATAGATTATAAAGAATTATAATTTCAAGGTAAAAATGATATGTGACAAGTTGAAACATTTGTGGTTCAACTTGAGGAGTATTAAATTTATTATAATTATTTTATTGATCCAATATATGAAGTATCCTATATCAGGATATCCGGGTTAACTTGTATGGCCTACTATTATAGAAAGAGAGTTAATCAATAGTATGTCATTTTATTCTTTCCTTTTCTCTTTTACATATTCATTCACCCTTTCTCTGAAGGGAAGGCCGGTTTTTTCTCTACAAATTTTGAGTTATCAAAGGGTGATTCTTAGATCCTGGGAACAATTCCTAAAATTATACGTTGTTTTTTTCTCTTTATTATTCTCTATAATTCTAATATGAATTTCCAGCAACCTACACTAAAATTTTAAACCTGAATTCAAACTCCAGGCAATCAGAAACAATCCAGCAACCTATATTTATTTGGCTTATGCGAATTTTATTGACTAGTTGACATATCTTCTATTCATCTACATCAAGATCTCTTGAGCCAACATCAAGATCTCTCTTTTCTCACTATAAACATTGCATACCATTGTTGAAAGAAACCTTCATTTATGATTCATTTAGAAAAGACACAGAGGTTACAAGAAAACTTCCAAAGCAACGTAAAATTTAGGTGAAAATGAAGTCATACTTTAAATCCAAAACAAAACATATGAAGTTGACTCATTCACCAACGTAACCCATTGCACACCATATAAAAAAATCTAGAGTCCAGGAAGTGCAAACTCTGCAAAGTATATTTATGAAGAACATTCCCATAGAAGGAAAAGAAAAAATCAGAACTAGCTAGCAATAAGAATCATAATCCACTGAACTTTCATTTTTATGACTATTCAACAATATTTTGATCCCACACATTCTCTGTCACATTGATGTATCAAAAGTAAATTTAAGTGAATTGCACATACAAGCACCAAAAAATTGCCACACAGTCTTGACAAAGTGGTTTTAATGGATTTTATAGACCAGTTAGGAACACTAAAGCTCTTCTATATAGATAGGGACCATCTTCACTTCACCAGTCTGAAAATATTAGACTCTCTGACTTGGGCTTTAAAAACTTGCTTAAAAGTAACCATGTGCGCAAATAGCGCTAGGTTTTTAAGACCTTGCCCATGCACCAACTTTCAGGACCTAACCAGATTGAATGCCACATAATACATTAAACAGAAGCAAAGTTCATAATTTTCTGGCAGCCCAATAACAGTACTGAAAAATAAATTCTTAGGTCTACTCTTGTAAACTGATTGCAACTAAGGAAAGGTTAATTGTCATTTTGCGGATGTACCTGGCCGTGCATAAAGCCTTCACTTTTACACTTGCTTGCCACGTTTAAGAAGAACTGGTAACTGATATGTGTTCCAAGTGAAGCTTGATGAAAATACGAAGCCCAGTGACTTTCAGTGAGGGTCTTGTACGAGGTTGACAAAGAAAATAGCTTACTTGATGAAGAAAGTATATAAATAACAGAAAGCAACCTGGAAACCTGCCAAACATCATAAGAGGCCAAGAATGTTTCATAACCTGATGATCATGGATCGAAAACCAAGGGATTTCAAAGCCACTCTTAATTGGAAAGATTGATAAATAACAGGAGTTCAAAAATACTAGCAAGGTTTCATGCATTTCATGTTTACTGGAGAGATCAGTTTAAAATTTTTTAATTTAGCCATATCCATGTATATGCCCATTTTCATTGCTATCTAACGCCAAGTAGATGATTATTTGTATAATGGAAAATAGTAATGCAGTTAATTTAGTGTAAAAGTGGGAAGAGCCATCTAAGTTCACTAGCATACAATCTACAATTACAAAAGCCAAATACAACAAAATGCATGAAACTTGACCAGGTCAAATTATCAATGATTCATACAGCATTAAGTCTCCAGTTTCATCAAATCAAAAAACCAGATATCCCCATTGCCCTATCACATAGAATTAAAACATTAAAATCCTACAAGAAATTCATGTGGTGTTTAGCACACAGCATAGCAACACTGCTAAGTCTGCCTTCTTAATCTGTTTAGTTTAGTCAGGTTTTGCAATAAAAACCAAATGAGTTTCAACTACGCCTGTTTGGAACATCAGAAGCTGATCTAATCAAGATCATTCTGGAACCATTAAATTAAGCTTATAGTAAACTGGTTTATGCTCTAAATACATAAGTTCCACCTAGCCACAATGATTAAACCAATACTACAGTTTTCTTACAGTAATCTAATCTTAGTTTTACTATAAGACATAGATATGGCAAAAATCAACTTTTATCATAGAAAACATTCTTAGCTGAACCAATCTGAGCATAACTACAATCTGCAATTCAGCTAATATAACATTATTTGATGCAGAGGACAACAAGTAGAGCAGTATCAAACAGATCGTTTTCACACACCATTGCAGTTTAGAATCAACATCCAGATAAAACAAAATCAACTAATAAACATCTGTATTAACAGTAATAGGGTGATTAGTACATTGAATCCTCTCTAGTAATATCATCAAACTGAACTACTTAGGATAAGAAAACTTTCACTGATAGGCATAGGACTGATGAATATCCTGATAACACGTGCATCTATACAGATTAAACAGAGACTAAAGCCTCACAAAAACAAAGTTATTTCTAATCTAAGTAATTAAATTCCAAGACATAGTAAAGGGGCTAGTGTTTAAACAGGAAAATTAAAAGGGTGAACGAATAATTATTGGAGTAAAGGAAGAAGAAAAATGTGAAAACAAAAACCAAATACTGCATTGTGTAAACAAGATCAATAGGAGTTCACCTTCTGAACTAGGATAGGAACCTCACGGCAAAGTACAAATGCTAGCATCAACCAGGAAACTATTTTTGGTACTTGAACATCTGAGAGATCACAGCACCCTTTCCTGGCTCAAAACAAATTAGGGGATAATCATCTAATTATGATTAGTCTATAATGCAGATAAGTACTCTCAACATTAGAACATTATGACCAATTAGCAGGAAAATTATTTGCAAAATGGCAAAATGGCTGGCATGCCTGGGACCCATAAGTACAAAAAAGGATGGATAATTGGCATAGTACCTTATGTCCTTGGAAAAATTAAACTTCAAACAGAACCAAGAGATGTTGTAAAGTATCGCTGCCCGCTCGACACAGAATGCATCCCCTTCAATTTCTTTTGCAACATAATCAAGCAAAAGCGTAGGAACAGGAGTGTGTGTACTGAATGTGTTTTGGCTGGCTAGAGCAGAGATGCTATGCAAAATAACTTCATGTGTTCTATGAATTTGAAGATGAGATCCCAGGCATTTTCCTAAAAATTATGGGAAAGGAAACAGGGAACAGTTTGACAAAAACTCAATTGTAGGAAAATGTAAAAACGGACATAATGAACCAAGAAAAGGGGCATACATAAGTAAGAGAACATATAAACATATCCATAATTTAGATATTATAATTTTCTCTTTGACATAAAAAACCCAAAAAGGAAAGGCAGTATTTATTTATACGATAAACATATTTTGCTTTGATATCCAAATTGATCAATTCCTATTGTCATGTCAATCATTTAAAAAATGAAAAATCAAAGAAATTGGATATTTCTCAACTTTTGTGACTTCAAAGACCTTCTACATATAAACATGAGAAGCCGGTCTAACTATAACAGTGGGGCAATACAATATTCCATAATAAGATTAAAGACCATTCTTAAATAGTACCTATTATTATGAGAAGCACAAAATATTACAATCTTGGATATATAATAATATTACAATACTAAATACTAAATCTTCATTATCTTTCTGTTTAAGATTATATTATCATGCCACAAACTCCATAAATGTAAATAACAAGACTCAACCTTGTGAAAGTAAAATAAGCAAGTCAAAGTAGAAGGAAGGAGGAACACAAAAATTATGTGGTTTGATGGTAATTCCTACATTGCCAAGAGTGCTAAAGTGTCTGTGATTAATTTGATTTAATTTAGTTGTTTATTATAGTAAGGCAAATAAATAATAATATTTTTTAATTATCTAACTTATTTTAACATAGGATACACGAAATAATTAACTACAGAACACACTTGATAATAATATCAAATATCCAACTATTAAGATCTTCAAAACTCCATCTCATATTGGTGAGTGAATACGTTTTTTTTTTCAATTTAAGTATGAATTCTTCGTACTACAATAGCTAGGAAGCCAAAGATAACCAACCAAAAACAACAAATAAAGATGAAATTTTTCTTCTTTTTGGCCACAATTGTTACAAAAAATGGCCATTAACCAAAAACTAGTTGACAAAGAAGCTAAACTAAGGAAACGCAACCTCCGATGATACTAAAGGGCAAGACAAGACTAGCCACTAGACAAACAAAAGGATAACTAAGATCACTTTGTGATTCTTTAGTCTGACAAAGACAAAAGCAAAAGCTTGGGGAAGATCAACAAGCCAAAAAAGCTCAACAAGCCAAAAAAGCATGAAGAAGATAAGAATAGTCACTGATCTCCTATGAATTCAGTTCAACAAGCATGGAGAAGATGTTAACAAGTTATGATGAGTAGAGAAGTCTCACAATGAGAATGAGTAAGCGAAGGAGAGGAGTGAGATGTAGAAGATGCTCACAACATATAGATTCCATCAACAACGGCAATTGTTTAGATCATGAACAAAATGCAATGACTTACAATAGATTCCAAAATGTAGTGGTGGTTGCCTAGTGAAAAACTAAGTTAGGTTTTGGCATTCGAGAATAAGTTTCAAGAGTATAGGCAATTCTTTCATGTCAAAAACTAATTTAGCCTTTTGGGTTTGATGTCATTTGAAAGTAAAATAAACAAGGAATAAAAGTAAAGAGGACTAAATAAGCTATATGGTTCAACTATAAGGCCTGTATGAACAAACCAAAAGACTAGAGGGGTGTTAGGCTATGTGCAACTAATGAAGTTAAGAAATCTTCTATAATAATATATATCATAAAACAACACTAACGTTCCTAAGTAAAATACCTAAACTATTACATTATTATGATCCATATAATAATCCTATATACGATATACATGATAATAATGCTAAATTGTGAATACACATACTTTAAAATCTTCAATAACCATAAGAGTGTCAAATGGAAGCATGCAAGTCCCTTGACTAAGCTTAAGGCTTTTACTTGGCTTAAACTACCAAGAATACAATTATCATTGAGCTTCCAAATGGTTTGTAAAGGTTTGAATAGATTTGTAGTTCAATATGCTTCAAGATCTAGAGATAATAAATATACTCTCCACTAATAAAGCAAAGGAAGTTTTCAACGCTAGAAGCATATATTCTTTATAAGATTTTCCTCTTTAATTGAATTACATAAAAGTTCAAGGGTCTTCCTCTCAAGCTAATGGTACAAATTTATATAAATCGCAACAAACTTCTCTTTAAGGAATTTACCCAGCATCACACGTTTTGTACCTTAATAACAAGAATAACTGTACATACTAGCCCTCTAGTGAACTTCAATAACTCTTTTATCCGCTCTAAATCATAGTGTTACCACTGGGAAAAAAAAATCAAATGACTAGAGAAACGTAGAAGCAAAAATGTATATCACAAAAAAGGATATCACACATTGATACCCCATGTGACATAGGTGTTATTTCACACGTCATATATTTAGTTTGAAAATGTCTACGATTAGTAGCCTACAACATAATTTTGTAAAGTCTTTAGTACAATCTCCCAATCCAAAAAAATTTTTTAATGTTAATAGTATTCGTCAAAATTACAATTACATTGTGGTAAAATTTTACGAATAGTTCTGCATTATCAAATCAGATGGCCTCCCAAAACTAAATCCACAGTATAAAGACCTTATTTAAAATGTCAATATGACAATACCATAGACTTATTATAAAAAATTATAAAAAGAAAGAAAGAACAAAGAACAAGGAATGAATGTTCATACTGGGCAATTGAGAAATTAAATAGTAACCAATTTGAAGGTCCTTTATAAGGAAATCCAACCATCTTTCCTATATTTCCAGCCAAAAGTACCTGTAGATTATTTTTCCCAACAAAAATAAACTTCAAGGGCAATATGCGACATCACTCCTTTTCAAGAAAATAAAAGATTCAAGGGTTCATTTTCGATGCTCCAGCATTTTTAAGGTGTCTTTCAATACTTGAAGTAAGACAATATAAAATTACAACCATACCTTTTGAAAGGAGAATTCTAACCGCAAGTCGCCTGCGAGCAAACTCCCACTTCAATTGTAAAAGATTGCTCATAGATTCAGATTCCTTAACTTCCATAGCCAAACACAGCCAACATTTCATTTTATTGCAAATACATTTACTTTGACCCTCTAAATCAACCATGCAACTTTTTACTTCCAAGAGTGACTGCCTATGTCCACCACAATCAGCTGCACATGTATCACTCCCTTCCAACTGTTTTGAAGGGCAAACTTTCAGATCTACCTTATTATTTATGTTATTTCGGGAACGATATTTTAAGCGAGTTAATCTTGCAGTAGGCTCAATTGTAGAAGACTGCTCCTCTGGTAGAGGTTTCAGCACATTTTTGGGTTTTCTACACCTTCTGGATTCCTTCTTTGCCTTTGCGCCTTCCACTGCATTTGAATGAGTTTTGGCATTACAAACAGTACCATCATCAACTACTTCAGGACAACTAACAGAATTCTTCCACTCAGATAGATTTAACTTGTCCAAAGATTTGTTGTACAAACTCTCAGCAAGAGTTAGCCTCTCTATTGGGGCCTGCTCTTTTGCACTGAAACTTCTGTACAAATCCCCAAGTTGCTGATCAATGGTGACTTCCAGCATTAACTTGCACTTCAAGCAAGAAAAACTGCAGCTATTGATCAATTTCTGTTTGGCATCCTGAAGTTCCTTTTCTGAAAGATCCCAAGATCCTTTCTTACAGTACAATTTTCCTAGCATTTAACCAGTGTTCTGTGAGATAAAAACACCATAAACCTCTAACAAAATATTCATTACAATTCTAAAAGCAGTCACCAAACCTTAGTATTTCTTACCTAAAACAGATGAAAAAGATACTATAAACAGTGGTAGGCTTTGTGACAAAGAGATCTCTTTTCCCCAAAGTAACAAAGTTTCAGCCTCAGCTCCATTTCCAATTATTTCATGAATTGTCCCAACCTGCATATACAATAAATGGCTTAATAATTTCACCAGCACTATGAAAATGGGATCTGCATAAAGTTTCTATATCAAAGCATTATCAGGCAAAGATGAAACAACCTGAAGAGTACTTTCAAGGTAAGATTGAAGTATTTTCCATGGACTGAGATAGCATGCTTCCATATCCCGTGACAAGGATTGAAAGGACCAAGTTTCACTAGCAACTGAATTGCGGACTTGAAAATTTTTAATACAGAGGCTTAACTTTTGGTTGTGTTCCCCTGCTTCAGAGTATTTCTCAACTTTTGGCTCAACAGAATATGTACAATGCTCTTGAAAGAGTTTAGTACGCAATTGATGGGCTTCTTTTGCATACGTAAGAGCCTAGAGAAACACAAAACAATATTAAATTGTAGGAAATATTCAGCCACAAGGAAGACCCAAGTGTATACAAGTTAACAGAGCCAACATAGAATTGTCACACTCCACAGAATAGGGAGCTGAAAACCTTATTTCCAATGGAATGTGTATACTTTATTAATATGATGCACTTCTTCTCAATAACAACAGAATGTGAATGAGTTAATGCCAGATACACTTAAATGGTTCAGTACTGAAACTTTTGGCTTCAGACAATGTTAAACCTTAGCCTATAACAAAATCTGGAAATGACTGGTTACCTCAACTAAGTGGCCTGTTGCAACTAGTCTTTCGCATAAATCATAATAAAGACATCCAGCAGAAAAAACTGAACTACTGTTCACAGGAACCTGCAAAATAAGAAGCATAAAGCAACTGATGATCTTGTATCAACCAACAGAATAGGAAAAAAGAACTGCAACAAGTTCCTAAATGGATCTTACTCTGGAAAGGAGTTCAAAAGCAGCCTTTCTAACATCATTAACAGAAATAGAGGCTTGAAACGAAGTTTCATGCTTGTAGGAGGCACAAAGAAAGTTTGGACATAAATAGGAAAAATTTTGTTGCAAGCCAACTCGAGAAGGCAGAGATTCCTTCAGACAATGCATCCAGAACTCAACAGATTTACATGCTTCTCCATAAACCTCTGTCAGGTTAACTATGAATCCTTCATTTATAGGTGAAAGGCAAAGAGCATGACTAAGTCTTCTACTCTCCCACAGAGTGGACAAGCACTTCTCCACTGGCAAACTCTTCCAAATGAATAATCTAATCAACAATGCACATGCTTTGTGATGGAGTTCCACGAAACCCTGCAGACAAAGTATACCATACTTAAGCTTCAAACTTTTATTGATTCAGTATCAAAAGAACCTATTAGATCATAAATATACCTTCAATGACAACAAATCTAATATATTAAACAGCATTAGCATCACAGTATCAGATGATATACTGCTCTCTCCAGATGGCAGGCTATAATCTGAACTCGGAATGCCCAACCATATCTTTAGTGCAGATTCAATATCTTGAAAGATTTGCTGCTGAAGAAAAGACAGAAGGAGATCGCAAAAGCCACCTTGTGAATTATCTAATAAAATATTGATATAAATAGACAAGTGGTTTAATTCTAAGCAGGTGCATTATGACTGACACCTTTAAGTTCGGTTCAGCTTCCTGGATACACAGTGCACGCAAGGAATATGCCATAGCTAATTGATGACCTGCTGGAGTTCCACGATCTGATGCTTCAACTTTCTGTTCCAAGGACTATTTGAAGTAAAAAACTTGCCAACTATTCATGACTCAGAGCATTTATAGTTAATATTCAATAAAAAGCTATAGGAGGGAATAAAGGCACTGCATAACTGGAGAACTCACAATTGTGGATATTGCCTCTGACAAACAGTGAACACAGTCCCCTAGACATTCAAATCCAAAGGCCCTTAACGCCCACGCTTTTCTAATCAAAATCATTGATTTCTGTAAAGAAGTATCTTTAGTAATATACACGTCTTGCAATAAGCTATCCACTATTTTCAATCGCATCTTCCGACAAAGTGCTGGATAAATAGCATCCATTTCCTCATATGCAAGAAGTTCCTGTACAAGATTCAAATTCGAAAGTTGAAAAGAAAAAAGTTGGAAATTATGATTAACATAAGTAGCTCAATTCTAGGAGTACTACCAAAAGTACAAATAATATAGAAAAGATATAAAAACTCAAACCAGTGAGAGAAAAACCTGTTCTAGAATTTTGCCGAGTGTCCTCTTTGACATATTTTTTGAGGAGAGCAAATTATATAAAGTTTGAACACTATAGTTGCTGTCCACATTTTGGCTCAGCTTACATCCTATCTGAAAAAATAAATAATAATCAAACTTCTAAAACAATAAACATAATCAAAACAGTTACAGGCTTACTGATGCTACCTTAACCCATTGTTTCACCAAGGGCACTGGACCAGGCAACTTTCTGTGCAGATCTTCAGAAACAGACCAACTTTCTAGACTGTTTACAGTTACCTTTTTCACCTTACAACTACCACATTGATTAAGAACATCCAACAGAAAGGCAGTTCGAGTGCATGCCTCAGTGGCAAATTCTAGAATAGCGTCTTCTGAAGGATCATCACAAGAACCTTGCACAAACATCTTACAAAGACGTATCAAACATGTCCACGATGCTCTGCAGCATAGTTTTAATGGCTTTGTAGCCTGCAACCTCAACCATCAAGGAGAATTCTGAATATAGGAATTATATAATTCGAAACACGCAAGTTTTAGGTTGAGGAGTGAAAAGGAACATAAATGCATGTAAAAATGTTTAACAATTAGCTCTTAGCTATCAGAATATTTGCCCCTTCTTGGATGCAAATGATTGAATGGGAATTACATTACTCCTCTCTTTGAATGCTCAAAAAGCCCACCTCTCAATGATTTATCTAATCAGAATATCAGCAATGACATCTAATAATAAATGTTCAACCAGCCACGTATGAGGAAAATACGTGACTAGATTTTCCAGCATTCGACACATAAATCTGAACTTGGTGGAAATTAAGAACCCATCATTTAAGACACTTGATCTCTTGACATATATAAAAATGTCTCTCAAATTTATATTCTTGTCTTGTATCCCAGGATTCTCAGCAAAAACAATTGAATAGTTTAGCTATGTTGGTAAGTTTCTTAGATCAGCTGTAGCATGGACATATGCAGACAACATTCTGTGGATTTTCTCATACGACTTAATTCACATCCTACGTTTCCAAAAGGAACCAAGTATGAAAGTATTGAAGCTAATGGAGTGAACTAAAATCAAGTCCCTTTAGTTGTTCCTAACTACACGTGAAAAATTGCAATACCTACCCCAAAAAATAGCAGAAACTTTTACACATTTTTAACAACTGAATCCAATATGGAAATGTAACCATTTATGCGCTTCTGCTTTTTGAAAAATTCCCTTCATGTGACCACAAGTCCATGTTGCAGATATTATATTTTCCTTTTTCTCTTTTTTGTCCTTGATTAAATGGGGAAAATCAATTTTCAAAATTTATCAGTTCAGTCCATTGGTACAAAGGGCAGCAAGTTGTAAACATCATATGCCTCATATTAGAAACAGAATCCCTTGAAATTGAAAATACCTCATTCACTTGCTTATTTCTGTAAAGAAGTACACCAACATTGTAAAGAGAAGCGAAAACATATTTCAGACCCTGCGGGTGAACCCAATCACTGTCGATGATCTGCTTAATAAGATGAATGCTCTTCTGAAACAACAATGGCCAGAAGAATATTGAAACTTTAGAAATATGAGCACAAGTGAATATCAAAATGTGATGAACAAAAACAAGAATAAACTTTGGATTAAATATTTATTACTCAATGTTTTATATAAAAAAGTTGACCTTCAATTTGAGCTTTGTTCTAATTGAGAGGATTAAGGCAGCAACTGCTACGTTAAGAAATATCTTAATCTCGTCAAGTTTGTCCACATCACCTTGAGGCTTGTCACTGCAAAAAAGCAAATTCACACCATAATTGACCAAATACTTATTTTTACTAGGAAACAAAAGAAGAAATTGAAAGAAAATAATAAATCCTTATTATATCATTTGGGAGCAAAACAAAGTAGATTGGAAGATGCACTACCTTGTAACTCGTTTAGGGCATCATATTGCTTTTACTAACAAGAAAGCTAATAAAATGAATTATATAATTATATATCATAATTATATATTAAGATGTTTTAAATTAAAACAAATAAAAGGTGTAGAAAGTTAAGACTTCCTTACCAGTAAAGTAAAAGATAAGTGTGCCCAAACTGATGAAATGCTTCCAGTACACTCTGAAGCATGCTAGAAACAGTAACATCATTTTCAGTAATTATCTCTTTTTTCCCCGAGTTCACCAGGTCAGCAAGAGGTTGACACAAGAACTTCAATACACTTGAGTAAGCCAGCAGATAGGCGTGTCTATCTCCTTGGATGGAAATCCCAAAATGTGAGCCTGACTGCAGACGTACAAAATCGTCAGAATCCTGAATTTTAGCACAACAGGGCCCACAGGTATATTTGCAACTTACATCAAAAAAACTTTTCAACAAACCAAGCAAAGCTGCCAAATTGCTCAGCTTCGCCTGACCACCAGACAAAGTCTTAACTGCATCTTTCAAGTCTTTACACATCGAAGCATCAGTGAGACCGGTGTTGACAACACAATCACTTAAAACTAATCCAGTCGCATAAAGCCTGATAATCATATCCAAGGGAGTCATATCCTGGCATAAGAATTTCATTGCTAATGAGATTGATAACTTTGTCCACTTACAAGATTTAAGTTTCAGAAAGTACCTACAGTGGCAAGTAAATCGCCAAAACAAGTTACCTGAAAAAACTCATCACCTAACTTCTCCAGACATTCTGCAAAGGTACTACAAAAAACTGTACTTGCCGTTCGACATTTATTTGCACAGTAAGAGACAAGATCGACAAACTCTATTGCCCATATTTGTGTTTCAATCTGTCAAAACAATGAGCTGCTTACATCATCAGCACACACAATTTAATTACACAGAAAACAAGATATCGTCTGAAAATGCACCTCTAAAAAATCTTAGAACAAAGTACAGGTTAAAGGTTCTGAAGTGGGTTGTTGACCATATTTTGAGCTTCAGAAACACTTCAGAAGAATTGCAACCACAAGGGAGCTCAATCATGAACAAAACATAGTACCCATTGGTAGGACAAAGTACACAGAGACAACCAAATTATTCATGGGTTTGATTTCCTTCTTCTTAGTAACCGTACTTCTAATACTACATCATGCTTCATGATTGCCAATATTATCAGTTATTCATGATAAAAAAGGGAAGGGTAAAAGGAAAGACATAGTTCTAATGACTTAAGAGCGCCTTAATATGAAAGTATTACAAAGAATTAGGAAAAGAAAATATAAAAGTTCAAACCCGGGCATCATAAATGCACTGTCCAATTGAAAAGCAGCTTCACCCCTAATTATTTTTTGGCACATTGGAAAGCACAAATATATATATAAAAAAAAACGCACCTATCAAGATTTAAAGATATGATAAGGTGCTCCTACCTACATTCCATGTAGCCGAACCCCACGTCTTTGAAGGAGACAAAAAGAAAACAGAGATTATAAAGTTGAACTTAGCTGAAAGAAAGATTATTACCTCACAATTATGGGGAAAAGAGTGCAAAATGGATTTAAATATGTGAATGATGATTGAAGGCTCATCATTTTGAATCGAGAACAAAGAGGAACAGAACCGGCGAGCAAACTGCAAGAAGAAGCATTTAGCATAAAGGGTATGAAATCTGTCACCCTATAATCAAGAATAGGAATCACCTTATAGGTTTGATCTCTCAAGGAAGAATTCGCATACTCTCGTAAGGTTACCGCACATAAATCACGCATTATATCCCCCTTGGAATTCATTGGTCCCCCAAACAAAGAAAGAGAGCACTTGGCTAAGTACGTTACAAGCATCCTTTGGAACTTCTCATATGCACCGGCGTCTAGCACGCTAAAACAAATTATTCATGTTAAGTACACCAATTAGCAAAAATGTTTTGAGTATAATTATTAGTAATCAATGTACCTGAACCAAGGTTGAACCTCCTCTACCAATAGAACAAGTCTCCTGCAGTCCTCCTCCTCAACATGCTTACTCTGCACCAACAACGCCGTGCATTTCACGATGGCCACCACAATCTCCACCATTAAACCAGCGAGCTCGGCATCATTGGTGGCAGGTGAAAATGCAGAAGAACCAAGAGCCCTGAGCTTGTCCAAAACTCGAAGCGCCTCCTCTAGGGCCTGAGGATGGAATCCCCACGCCTGCAAGCAATAAACCAGCCTGAGGGTCTGAAAATAGAGGGTGTAGGGTTCGCAAGACAGCTGGGAAGAGATGAAGTCCAAGCAAGACAAGCAAAGCCTGTAGACATCGAACAATTCAAGGGCGAGTTTGGAAGAATGGGGTGGTAATTTGGATGGATCAGATAAGCGTTTGGGTAAAATGGAGAGAGAACGGTTGAGGATGGGAAGGAATTGTTTGGCCAAAGAGCGGATTTGAGATTGGGATTTAGATTGAGAGGCTTTGAAATTGACAAGGTAGTCGGAGAAGAGACAGAAAATAGGGGTAGAAGTGGTGGACTCAAGTTTCGAAATCAGAGCTGCGGCTGTTTCGCTCTGGGTTTGAGGCGCCATCAATTTTGACGGTACCCAAAATGAGAAACACTGCTCCTTCCGAGTTCTTCTTCTTCTTCTTCTTCTTATTCTGCTAGTGGCGGGAAATTGAATTCGACTGGGCACAATTGTTGCCAAATGACAAATCAAACCCAACCCGTTCAAGCTCTGTCATAAATTAATAATAATAGTATCATTTTACTGTGAGTAGCAGGCAAGTTAACTGTGATTTACTGTTTTATCCTTTGCTAATATTAGGCTATGTTTGAATCTGCGGTGCGACAGAGATAAGTACTTATTCACCGCAGTTTTTAAATGCAGTCACATATTTGGATCTGCGGCGAACAACCGGAGGTTGAAAAAAAGTGCAGTGCCACTGTAGAAATCAATAAACAGAAAGTGGGTTGGGTAGGAAACTGCTTCTACGGTAGAAATTTTACTTTCTATTAATACCCTTCACTGTAAATATTATTTTCCATTATACTCTTAATTAATATGACTAATAATATATTTTTATGAAATATTTTATTTATTAAATTTATTAAATTTATATTTTCTTATTTTAATTTAATATTTTATTATTTATAATTTTAAATTTATATGACTAATAAT
>JAOTAY010012447.1:0-37463 GCA_025629805.1 Erythroxylum baracoense
GATTGAGGATATACATATGGAAGATGAAATAATGACAATAGGAAAATGGGATAGAAATGAAGAAGGAATAAAAGGGGGATAAAACAGTCATAAATGACCTTATAAGAGATAAATGATGTGTAGTAAGGAAAAAAGATAGAAATGTATATAAGAGAGGATTTTATGTATGAATGAGATAAAGAAGAAGATGATGAATCAAATGAGAAAAATTGATGCATTTAATATGGTAGTTGACTCATTATCAAAATGAGGTAGCCTTAGAAGAGGTAAATTTTGGAAAAATTGGAAAAAATTGTGTTAGTATGTTTGATAATGAGAGGAGAAAAGTGCAGGGCACGACAGTGGCCTGACAAATATAAGGTTCTGTCACGATCGTGTTGAGATACCCCAAATTGTAGGCAGGATCAAAGATAGAAATGTTGTCTGGAATCGATTAGAATTCAAATATCATTAGCATATGTTATTAATTGGTTAATTGACATAAATATATCTTTAGATAAGATGTAATGATTTTGATGGTATATACTAAGGTATTAGAGTAAACAAATTTACTTATTGCCTTATTGAGCCTTATTATAAAGGATGTTCTAATTATTTAAGTTATGGCATAAATTAATCTTATTAAGATATTATGAAAAGTTGAAATTTATCTTCGTGAGGTACTAAGAATGACTCATAAGTAACCATGGAAAATAGTTAAGTGATCAGGATTTCATGAGCAGTATCGAGGATAGTATCAAGAAATCTGCTTCCAAAGAAGAATTTCAGATAGGTTCAGCAAACCAGATGATTCAGTTTAAGAATGATTAATGAAGGAACAAATCAGAAATGAGTAGTTAATAAGTCAAAAGTGAATATTGGAGTCATATCCCTAGCTGAGACTCAAGTAGAGGTAGAATATGCTACTGAAAATGTATGCATTTTGTTTGATGTAAAGTATCCAACTATGTGATTGGATTATTGAATTTGAAGAGACATTAATTGCTAATATGAGGAGAATATAGGTCCACGTTATATTCTATGTAAATATGTTTAGGAGATACAAATTTGATATGATGAATGTGTTACAAATTCAAGAAGTTAAGATTGCAGATACATTGAAATGTGTGGAGAAACTAGTAAGAATGAACAGACATTAAAACAAGTCAATGTGAAATCAGAAGGAATAAAATGAATTTAAAAAAAATCATTCTAGAAAGGGAGTTAATTAGGAAACTGAAAATAACATGAGAAAATATTACCTTATTTGAGGAATTAGATACTTGAGGAATTACGAAAACAAATCATGGGCATAAAGAGTCTTAGGTTATATCTGTTGGAGTTAACAATGCCTCGACAGTATGTTGATATTGAAGGTTAAAGTGATCCAAGCAAAATTGTATCAGTTAGTGACTATGATCATAAATGGTATTTTGAGTGCGTTCAAAAAGTAAAAAGAACATTTTGAATACTTGAGAAAAAAATGTAAACGAGTGATAGTTGTATAAAGAATTTTTGAGGGACTATAACCCTAATGTTAATTATGCTATTTGGATTAGAAGATTTCGCAGTATATACAATAGAGTCTCCCATTAGAGTTTAAGACACAATATGTTGCAATATTATAAAGTGATTTTGTGTACACAGGGACAATTATAGCCTCATGAGTCGAATTTTGATACATGATTTGAAACTTGTTGTAATAGTAATTGCTTTGAAAGCTTGGAGACATTATTTGTACGGAAACATTTTGGATATATATATGAATATATAGATCAATGAAGATTGAGGTAATTATTGAGTTTGAAAAGATTGAAGGGATTGTGCAAATGAGTATTTCCTAATAAAGCTAGTGTTGCAATCTAATGCATTGAATAGAAAATTCAATAGCAGAGTATCACAAATTTGGATATTGAGGTTATCAAATCTAGAGCGATAAAAAGTGTAGAATGTTGAGCTGATAAGGGGCAAAGGAGGTATTATTAGTTATTGAAATTTAAAATCAATTTTGCATAAAAGGATTAGCACCCAAATTGAGGATTTAGAAATTTTGAATCTTATCAAGGAAATTAAAAATGAATCTGAATTTTTTAGTTTAAATCGAAAGAATGATATTTTGTGATTGAAATAAGAAGTATGTGTACCCGTTAAAGAAGATTGATTAAAGAGATTGTTAGAGAAGCGCAATAACAACCTATGATATACATCCGTAGGAATACATCAAAATGGAATTTGATGGCTAAGAAAGTATAACCAAGTGATTACATGTATAAGTTGGTAACAAGTTTAACTATTGGAGATATGCTTAAAGCTTATATTTTGGAGTTCATAGGAACATAAGATCAATGTGTAGATCTAAGTGATTTTAAACATAACAATCATTATCACAGTGATGTTATTAGAATATTGTATGAGGCGTTATACGACAAAGAAGTCCTTCTCCCTTACATTGAATAAAGCGGGCCAAAAAAAAAGGTTGAAGACCAAAATTGATTCGAGATATTGAAAAGGGTGAAAAGAATTTATAATAAAAATTAAGTGGCTCATCAACGGCAAATGAATTTGATGGGGACAACATTAAAGTTATGAAATGTAGCGAGAGAGACTTAAGAGTTAAGTGTATTAACACGAATGAGAAGTGAAAAAAATATGAATTGTCTCTGAGAGTATCACCTGGTCAAGGTGTGCTCACATTGAGTACAAGATGTGCTCAGATTAGGAAAAAGGATAGACTAAGCCCGATATGAATTGGCCTGTGCGAAATTATTATGAGTTAGTGTTACTGATAAAAGGATGTTTCAAATCCATAATGTGTGATATGTGAGTATGCTAAGAAATATTAATATGATCTGACAAAGATGTATTGTCGGCACAGGAAATGAAAACTTGAATAATCTGAAATGTATTAAGGACATAGACAAGATTGTGTGATATCTGAATTAGTAACTAGAAAACTGATTAATTCCATTGGTGAAAGTCTTTTAAAACAAACATTTGAGTCTGAAAGCTACATAGGAAACGGAGGAGCACATAAGGAATCAGTACCCCTACCTATTTGATCATTCAGGTAAGAATTTTGAGGACAAAATTTTTTGTTAGGAGGGGAGATTTGTAACATTTCGTTACCCATGTTAGGGCTAGAATTGTGATTTATGGGAAATTTCTAAGAAATTAGGAAAAATGCACATCATGTATGAGTTAATTGGGATATGCACTTTTTTGCACATTCATATGATTGTACATGCATTCATTGACATTTTGCGGGCATAATTGAACTGAGTTGTGATTTTTAGGAATTTTTGAGAATTTGAATTTATTTATTTTGGAAATATTATTGATTAATGGAATTGTGACATTTTTGAATTTTGGTAAATTTTGGTGATTTTCAAAAATTATGAATTTTTATGAAAAATATGGAAAAAGGACTTAAAGGATTATTGGAGATAATTGGATTGTAAAGATGGGAGTTAAAGGAATTAGTCAAAAAGGAACTTAGTTAGAGTTAGACCGCCGGAAAAGTGACAAGTTCTAAGTTGCTTTTATAATTTGTCAGAAGTAAGTTTTGATATCTGAGAGTTAAAAGATTGATTTTTTTTTCTTATCATCACCTTCTCCAAATTTTTTCCCATACACAGAGTTTTCCATCAAACTCCTTAACTTTGCTTTTTCATATCCTTTATCACTTACCCCACTGCTAAGTGTTTCTTCTGCCTTAAGAAAAAACCAGAAGTTGGTTAGTATTCACAGTGGATTACGTGTTCTTGCATGGAGTTAGGGCTTTGGGATAGTTGAAGCCCTTGGATATTTTTAAAAGGTAAGTAGTGAATAAATCCTTTAGAGTTGTGAATTTATGAAATAAATTTTATGGATTTCTGTCAGTTGCATAATCATGGCATTTACGTGTATATATTCATGAACACGGTGTTAATGGGATGAAAATTTTGATTACAGTGTTATTTTAGTTTTGATGACTATTAGTGATCAGATGTTGTAGAAATGAGTTTTGGAGTTTGAAATAGTAATGAAATGGTGTATAAGATGAGTGTAGGAAATGAAAGTATGAAAAGGTGATATGCTCTGTTTTCTGTTCACTGTGCATGGATATATATGTGTGTGTACGTGAATAGGTGAATTCTTTAGAGATGATCAAGAAAATAGTTTTTGAGTTGAAGAATAATTGTAAAATGATGGTCTAAGATGGGAATGAGTGTAAAATGAAGGTTGAGAAGAAAATAGCGAATGTGATAAAACGTTGGAATTTGCAGAACTTTAAGAGTAAGAAAATGGATATCCGAGTTTTTGATGATCTTGATAGAACTTGGTTAATTTTGTTTTTTTTGAGGTAGTGTGGATTGTGGTGAATGAGTTAAGTGAAGTGGAGTAGATTAAAACTTGAAGTGTAGGTTTTTGAAAAGTGGAAGTTGTCTGAAAATTCTGGGAACGAACAATGAGAGTGGAATTTTTGATCTGAAGTTTAGTGAATTTACTGTACTGATCTAGGCATATTTTGACAAAATGGTCTTCACAAAAGTTGTAAATCTTTCTTTTATATTTCCATTGATATAAAGTTTGTAAATTCTAGAGTTCTGTATCAAAAGTTATGGAGGTTTGAAGTTGAGATATTGGTGGAGAAGAAGAAGTGGAATTGCGCCGTCGTGCTTATTTTGAGGTTTAGGCAAAAAGCACCGTCGTGCATAAGCATGATGGTGACATTGAGAGTTGGAAAAATACATTGTTTTTGGATATTGGATTTGCACCCTCGTGCTGACTTTGAAGATTGAAAATGAAATTGTAACCTCGTGCTTTTGAAGGGTTTTTTTTTTACTGTACAACCTTCTGTCTTTTGACCATAACTTCTTCTATAGATATTCAAATGAATTTATTCTTGAACCAATAGATTCCTAACACATTTTTATATCCCTCCATAAAAGTTTGGAGCATTCTGAATTGAATTGAAGAAGATTGTTCAAATGAAAGTGTGGGAATCTGTTGGAACAGTGTAAATAGGAATATTTTTCTAAACACACTTCAGTATTTTGGTTATATTTGGATCTATAGGATTCCAAACTAGATGGTTCTTCATTTGGAGTAAAGTAGAGATATAGGCCTACAAATTGATTTGAGAAGTCTAATTTTGATTCATTCTTTAAAATATTGAATTTCTGGATGGAAGTTGTATATAGTATACTATTTTTGAATGTGAACAACCGATAATGTTTGAGGTATATCTTCTAAATTACTGAACCAAATTGAGTAATTTTAGTGTCAATGGAAACATAAGAAATAGAGGAAAAGTTTTCTGGAAGAGAGTATGACCAAATTACATTAGTTTTGCTTTCTAATTGAATATGAACAATAGACCTGAAAGTGTGACTTGGAAAAATCTGAAGTGAGTTAATAAGAAAGGAATAGAGATTTTAATGGTTTTAGTGAGGCATAAACCTAAGTATAAATTATACTTATATGAGTTTTGATATGGGAATGATTTTGTAATGAAATTAAAGGAAAGATACCCAGAATTGTCATGAACATTCATTGTACATAATTCATTGCATACATGTGCATTACTGAACAATTATAATTTTGCATATTGTGATATATGTGTATGTTGTTTGATATAGAGGAGTAACTGGAACGTCAACCTCCAAATGTTGCTAGAACTTCTAGGCATTAGCTTTGGGAGCAACTTGTGAGTAACCTAGACGATTTCTCTCAATTATTTTTTGCTTAAATTATGCTTCGAATGTGAAATGAACGTGTTTGATTGTTGATTCCGGACAGCAGGTCCGATGATTGTGAATGTGGAATGTATATTGAAGTACTGATTGAATGTGAATGTAAAGATCTAAGTGCTTTATAATGTGAGTGATTGTGATACATGCATTCTATTCATGAATGCGCAATCAGATAATGGCAGCTGTGACCAGAGTAGCCACCGATTAGAGCTTAAAGCTCAAAGAGTGAAAAGAGCCCCGAGCTCAAACAGTGATTAAGAGCCTAAGGCTCACTATGTATAATGAGCCTTGTATCCCCCAAGCAAATAAGGGACAGTTATTAATGAGCCTAGTATCCAAAATAGATACGGGACAGTTCAGGCTCTCGGTCATAACAACGTAATAAATGGAAAGTGTCTCATGAGCAATTCATATGCATTTATATCAAGTATGTTTGATTGATTGAAATGCCGAAATTTCCTATGCTGGAGTAAAAGTGTGATATATGATCTATTATGCAAAATTGTTAATTACATGTTATGTGAAATGGTGTGTTGCATAAATTGAGTGAATCATCGATGATGGTTACCTCATTGAGTTCGCAAAACTCACCCAAAATTTGCAATTATTTTTCAGGCTTGAAGAGTGCCCTGTTAGACAAAT
This sequence comes from Erythroxylum baracoense, assembly GCA_025629805.1. Taxonomy (NCBI): domain Eukaryota; kingdom Viridiplantae; phylum Streptophyta; class Magnoliopsida; order Malpighiales; family Erythroxylaceae; genus Erythroxylum; species Erythroxylum baracoense. The sequence continues at coordinate 6,357 of JAOTAY010012447.1, forward strand.
GGGAGTATACCTACGACATACAAATAAAAGATAGAGGTCGGGATCAGTTGGCGTCTGCATTAGTATTTCCTTTATTTTTGTATCAAATTAAGTCTTCCACAATTATTGTAACTTGTGTTTTCAAATATTTCTGTTTTGAAATAAATTTCCAAATCGGAAATGTTTGTATATGGTTCTGGCAATGTAATGAAATTTTGAAAAGTATTTTGTATTTATAACGGGAAAAAATGACTATTAATTTTTTTGATGATTGTATTGCTATGATTGGAAATGTTTATGAAATAGAGTGGGCCCGATTTGGTTATCGATTTGCACACTTTATGTTTGTGGTTTTAAAAAATTGTACTGAAATTTGAATGATTGAGTGCTATAGCATGCCACCCTCGCGGGCCACGGACTCGGATATCCCTCAGGATGTTGGGTACGTGTCTTGCGAGAGTGGGGTGTTACACTTAATTCTTTAGTACTCTAATATTCTAAAGGAATATTATGTACATTAATCAAAATTGGAACTTGATTTTTCCTGAGATGTTGAGTTTGAATTATAGGATTCCACTTTTGGAGGGAAAATGGTTTGCTATTAAAGTGCTAAGGACTTATTTCTAAATTCTTTGAGCTTGAGCTACTAATTTAAATCTACAGAGAAATTGGTAATCCTTATTAACCATGACTTCTTTTAATCTATATTGCTTCTAACAATGTTATTCCTCTGAATTCAAAACAGGGAAAGTTGGATGCCTATCCAAAAGAAATCTATGAAGGTTTAAGTCCCATTTAGAGGCATCTTCTTCTAAGACTTCAATTACGGGGTGGGGAGGAGGAAGGGAGCTAACGGAGCTTCCATCTATGAGCTAAGAATGATAGAGGTAGAGGACCAAAGTAGGAGCAGCTTCACCTAAGTCCTGGTACTAAAAACATAAGTTGCCTTGAGGGAAGGAAGGAGCAACTACTAAGGAATCAATAGAAAAAGATAACAACTTTAATAGGTGGTGAAATATTTACAAAGGAGATAGAGGAAGGGATATCAAATAAAAAAAGGGAAAAGCTTTAAAGGTTAAAGGCATAGGGGTTTATATATTAAACTAAAAGGGGATTTTAAAAAGTAGACAACCAATATAAAGGTGATTTTAAAGGAAGATTCCTCAAAAGGAAAGAGAAGAGTAGGAAAATGAGAGAGATAAGGAAGAGAGGAAGAATAAGGAAGGCAAGTTGAAACAATGGAGGAAAGGGAGATTGATTAAGAAAAAAAAAATCGAAGTGAAGAACCAGAACGAGAAGAAGAGAACAAGGACTCAACTAAAAGAAAGAAAGCAAGGAGCTATAATAAAAGGGAAAGACACAAAGAAACTCTTAATAAGAAGACACAAGAAAGACAAGCTCAAACAAGGTGAAGTAATGGCATCGTGGTTCATGCATAACTGAATGTTAGAGAGAAGCTAGAGTTTCCATCACTTAAAATATGAGAAATTCCAAAAAATAAAAATAAAAACTGTTAGTAATCTTGTCATTTTAAATTGAATTTTTAATATCTTAACATATATGATTGATCTTAGATAATAATATCTAATAGAGTATAAATATCTTTGTATTAATAATTGATAATTACAAATATTAATGATTTAAACAATATATTTACATAATAAAAACTCCCCTTTATAATTTAAATTATTGAATAGTTATCAAAAACATAAATTAAATAAAGACATATGTTTACATTATTAATAAAAATAAGATTAATAATTGAAATATTCAATTTAATTGACCTATAACACATATTTTTTAATATTACAAATTTATACATTCCTTAAATGATGATTTAAAATATGTGTTTTTGCACAAAATAACTTAATTGAATCCATTAAAAATTATTACTCTTAACAGTCTTATAACTTTTTTTGTTATTCCAATTTTATAAAGTATGATTCCCTTGATTTTATCCTTTTGTAAGTATTAGATTCTTATTATTTCTTTGAGTGTTTAAATGACTTTTTCCTTTCTTTTTAGGTTAAAAATTGTATATTTTTAAAAATAATAAATTTCTATTATTAGATAAACACTTTTTTATTGTTACTTTCTCTTAATTATACTTTTGATTTGAAAATTTAATTTAAATTTTCAATTTTATATTGAATTTTATTTTGCTACTTTTATTCTTCTATTTATTCTCGTCATTTATTTTGAGAAAGCAAATTTTGATAAAGAGACTTTATTGGTCAAATATCTAAACCCATGGTTATCATAATTGTTCCAAAGCTATGTAGATCCCTTCCATGCGAGCAGTATATGCACCTAAGCTCAAAGGTCTCCAAATTTAGCTAGTTAGGTATATGAGTCCCTTTAATTACCAGGACTCTAGCGAAACATTATGGAAGTTTGTCCATAAAGTAATGGCTTCTATGTTGCTTCTATTAATCTCTATTCTAGGTTTCCATCTCTGAGGGAATATATGTTGGCCTCCAATGTTCTAGGGACCTATTCCAATATTTCCCCTATTTTAGCATCATTTGAGAAATCGATGTCTTCTTTAGTTAACAAAGTTTTCTCCAATCCCTTCTTACTCCATTCAGCCATAACCTATATATGTACATGTGGGACTAAAAAATGTCCTACTAATGTAGAATAACAAGCTGCAGCACCCGCATTAAGTACTTCTATGGGAGGTGTAAGAAAACCACTTACCATAACTCCCTTAAAATGAGTGAGTTATCCTTTTGATGGGAGTTTGTAAGCTTGTCACACCAAGATTTAGGATAAGATGCAATTTTGGTCTTATCCTGCATCATGCCATCTGAGACTAATTCACCGCTCTAATATACATCAGCTGCAGATTCCTTCACATTTTAAAATGTTAGAAACTCCTCTTTAGCCAATATTTTTTTCCTCTATCTAAAGAAGAAATTTGAGATGTACAGGTTATCTTAAGAGACTTCTGTAAAATAAAATTGGTTGATTCTTGACCCTCCTTCAGGATCTCAACCATTAGGATGAATCTAGTCTAGTCGAAAACCAGACCTGTTGCGTGGGAACTTTACAAAAAATGAAAGAAAACAATAACAAAGATAGGTAAAAGGGTAAAAAGCTTAGTGAGAAGTTAGAGAAAAAAAATCTAGTGAGACTTCATATTCCAATTATGAGTGAAATATAGGTATGGACATTTATAATCATCAATTTGAAAAAGTTCTTAAATGTTTTGATGTTATATATAAAGCTACTACCCCTAATCACCCTCAACTCGTGGTCAAGTAGAAGTAACTAATAGGGAACTAAAAGGATATTATAAAAGATCATGAAGCACTCTAGGAAAGATTAGTTTATAAGACTAGATGATATTATATGGGCTTATAGGATTGATTATAAAACACCTATTGGCGCCACATCGTCTAGGCTAATTTATGGAAAATCCTATCACTTATCGATGGACTTAGAGCATAAAGTTTTATGGGTTATAATACTTCTTAACTAAGATCTAGACTTTGTAGGTGAAAAACATATACGTCAAATCAATGAGTTAGATGAATGGAACAACATGGCATATTAAAATTCAAAGATATAAAAGGAGAAGAGAAGACATGACAAATATCTGAAGTATGCTAAGGAGTTTAAACTAAGGGATCAAGTCTTACTTTATAATTCCTAACTTCCACTATTTTCAAGTAAACTTAAATCTAAATGGTTAGGAAGCTTTACTGTTACCTAAGTTTTTCCTTATGGGGTTATAAAAATCATGCATCAAAATCAAAATACATTCAAAATCAATAGGTACCAACTAAAGTTATACTTAATAAGTAATCCCAACGAGCTTGGGAAATTTTTTTACTATCTCTATTACCTTAATGATATAGGATGTCTAAGTAAAAAGTCTAGTCAAAAGACTCATAAAGAGTCACTTATTGGGAGGCAACCTGATGTTCTAAGTGTGTTAGTTTTGATTTGATTGGATTAACTTAGACTTTTTTATTTCATTTTATTGTCTATTCTTTTTTTAGTTTAAGAGGTTCTCAAACTTATAGATTGAATTAGGAATTAATTTAGATTTACTACTTTTCTTCTTGGACTTAAAGCCATTCAAGTTTTGTAAGGTTATAAGTAAACATGATATAAAACACACTCCTGTGTCTACTCCCATATTAACCTACATCATTTTACACTTGAAAAATTAAGAGTATCGTAGTTGAATATAGGGCAAACATGGCATCATGTTGTTAAATACCTCAACAGGTCCTTTTTATGCCTTATATTGGAGTATAAAAACTATAGATAAGAAGCTGAAAATAGTAAAAAATATCATTCATCTTGTGTTACTACCATGTTTAGGAACACCCCATGTCTCATCCCATATTTGCTCCATCTTTTAGAATTCTAATAAAAGTTTGAGAAGTCGAGAGCAACATAATATAACATGGTCAAAACACATTACCATATTATCACTGTGATGGAAAAAACACGCATATGCCTGCATTTGTGCTCAAGCCTTTAAAGAAGTAGTGTGGACCATAGTTAAACATGGTTGCAATATGTTACCATGTATCTACTATACTTCATATTAAATTTTAAGAGTAAGATACATGCCACTAAGCATGCCCTATGTTCAATATTAGAGATAATGTTCATCACCAATAGGTTACTATGTTTGCATCGTGTTTCCCCCATGTTCATATCTTGTCTTCAGAAGAAATTTGAGATGCACAAGTTATCTTCAAAGCTGATAGGTGGCATTTGTACATACTTCTCTGAACATAATTTGTTAGTTAATTGTGATAAATTGATTGTTGTTAACTTTTTTAGCTTATGTTTTTTCTTTTCTTCATATAATTGCATGATTATGTATGAATGTTTGTGAATATGCATGAATGTGTGTGAATTAGGACTTTAAGATTAGGTTTTGCATGAATTTTGCATGACATTGTTGTGCATCTTTTTCTTACATTATGTTGGTATTAATTGCATGTGTTTTGGGCATGATTAAGTGATTAAATTTTTTTAATCAATAGGTTTGAAGGTGGTTTTGAGGGATGGAAAGATAGAAGAACTAAAGAGAAAGCAAGTGATATGACCCAAAGAAAAGCTGGAATTTTCCTGGGCTGACCCATCACCAATGTTAAGCTTTTGCAAGATACAATTCTTATTAGATGTCTTTCTTTTTTTTAATCAAAAAGAAAGAGGAAAAATTAAGTTTCAAATTGGTGAAATAACGGCCCAATTTGGATAAGAAATCAATAAAATATCACGGATTGAAGTTAATACAAAAAACAAAGATTTCTAGAAAATTCCAGCTCGCAAGTTCCTCCTTCCTACGTCATTTTAAACATTAAATGGGATATAAAAACTCAATTTTAAATCCTAGAAAGTAGGAGGTCGTGCAAGACATCCAAGGGAGAGAGAAGAACGTATTTTTGAGAGAAAAACCAAGAGAATTGAAGGTGGAATCAAAGGATTTCTAGGAGACACAAAACTGCCACCATAGAATTCTAGCTTTGGTCTTCAACATATAAGCCTTATCTCTTCTCTTTTCTTGCTTCTTTGTTGTATTTTGTTGATTAAGAAGGATGTATGGACATGTTATGAACATGTTGGATGAGATTTTGATGGATTTCTAAGTAGTTATTAGGATTGTTATTGCCCAAACTATGTAGTACCTCACTTTACTCAATGTTATGGATGTATTTGATGTTGTTTGATGTTTATGGTATATGGCTGTCCATACTTAGCTCACATAGAGATATGGAGTTAAGAAATATGTTAGTAAGTGTTATGAGAGTGGGCTTACACTAAGACCACTCCATATATCATTTTACCTTGCCATTTGGAGAGAGATCTTGAATGTAAAAGTAGTTGTCCAAAAATCTGCTCATATGCTTTTAATAGTTAAGTGAAAAATGGGAAGTGAGAGCTTACATAATTCATTTACATCATTAAACAGGGCTTATTTGGTTCAAGTAATGAGAGTGAAAGAACCAGGACATTAGGAAATTTTGGACTAACATAATGAACATTTCTAAAGTGAGGGAATACTTAGTTAGGTAATGATAATCCTAAGTTGTTAATGTAACATACCACTTTTATAAGGCATATTCCTAAACATATCGACGATATTCGAGAAGATACTCTACGAGGATGGCATGTTAAGACAATCAGAACAACTCATTACAAATTTTCCATACATCAAACGCATTTTAAACAAATCAGTAATCATTTTGGCCCATTTCATTTATAAACATATCTAGTCATAAATGTCATTACATTATACAATTAACATATACATTGTACAGTAGTTGTGAATTACAATCCTTAGTACAAAATGACTGAAGACATATGCAAGTACAAACTGATCCTGACCCCTTAGCACATATCTAATTTCAGTGACTATACTCCAATTAGTCTTACTGGATATCTCCTGAACCTAAAAGACAACGTTACAGTTTTGATGAGTTTTACGAACTTAATGAGTGAACCATCATCGATGTGCTCACTAATATCAACGCAAAACAATTCACAATTTACATTTAATTCACAGATAAATCACATCAACAATTACTAAACATTTCTTCACATTTCCTCATGTTTCATAAATACAATTTAGGTACAATATTTCACGTTTCTATTTCAAAGCCGTCCATATAATGCACTTCAATCAACTATACTAAACATATCAATCTTATATGCAATTGCTCATAAGACTCCACTTTCATTGTTAATTATTGTGACCGAGTGCCTTTGTAACTGCCTGTATCTATAGTATCAGGCTTATTGATAACTGTCCTATATCTGTTGGAGATACCGGGTTCATTTTACATATTGAGCCTGTGGCTCTTATACAGGTTTTTGAGATTTAAGCTCTTTTTCTCTAGTCACTACAGTCACAACTTCCTTTATCTAATCATGCATATCATGCAATGAAATGCATGAATTCACATATATGCAATCAATCACTTTTATTCCTCATATATAGTCACTTTCACATTTTCATCAGATTTATGTCCGACATTCAATGTTTCGTTAAGAACACTTATTTCTTTCTCATTCACATTCAATGAAGCACTTCCAATGCAATCTCAATTATCAAACTCCTCAGACTATCAATGTCCAGAATCATCACATTCACATATTTATCAGTTCAATAATTAAAATTCAAGAAAATATAAATCATTCCTAGTGAGAAACATCTAGTTTACTCATAGTATGCTCCCGATTAGACATTGCTTTCATGTTCTGGAAATTTCTAGACGGTGATCTTCAATCTTGTACATCTATTTTTAAGCAATACACATATATTTCACCCATTAATAATTTGCACAATCACATAAGCATTCAATCGTACACATATGTATATATGTAATGTATAATGCATGCTCAATTTGACTATTTCAGGTATATTTCCTTTATTCACATTTCTTGATCATTTAAACATCATCATTTATGTATGTCTAGCTTGAACTTAGGTTTATAGCTAAAATATACTTGATTATTTTAATATCATCAATAGGTCATTCACCAATGTTATTCTAGCATTATATAATCACATAATATCTAAACTCTCATTCATTCTGATACACTTTGCTCATCTCCTTTGAATCACATTTGAATTTCTTTGAACACTTTCATTCCTATAATCATCTCTAAATTTCTAGATTTTTTTTCATTAATATCAACCATCCATGCTTAAGTTATAACCTTGATTATCACCCTAAACATATCAACATTTAATCACTTAATCCATCATTAAACTAAGTTCATTTCAAGCTTCATTTAAGCCTAAATACATCATAGGAAAGTACCTTAGCATTAGTTGTTTCAAACATCACTTAAAAGTCGACATTTCTCTTTTTATGCCAGCCCATGATTGTGGTGAACCTTCCCATGACAAAAGCTTATGGAACTGGCCACGATCATGGGGACTCTGTCATGATCGTGACAGAACCCAAATTTGCTAGGCCATGATGGTGGGGACTATGCCACGATCGTGCTCTACCTTTTCTTCCTTCATTTTTCCAGGAATTTAACACACTTAGAAACAACACTATCACTACAATTTTTCCATAATTCATGTCCATTTATGCAACTTCTTCCTATGTTAGTCTAACTACCATATTAGTTGCAATAAAACTCACAAAACTCTACTCAATTGATTCTTGTTCATTAACTTAATCCCATTCATTCATGAAATCCTAACTCTTTCCATACTGTATTTAAGCCATCTCATGCATAGTTAATCTTTTTTACTTTATTATCCTTTTCATTCTCACCTCAATTCTATCTCAATATCAACCATAAAACAATCCATAAACTACGGTTTATCATTAATATAAAACTGAACAAAATATCATTATTCTTTATCATACATAAATCCTAATTCTTCTCATCTGAAGAGCATTACTCAACATCTTTCTTAAGCATCAATTTCACCTTCATTATACCCTAAATTCACAACCTATTTCCTCTACATAATAACTTATAACTCATGGTTTTCATACTCTCAAAACAGAACACAAACACATATATTCATCCATCAAATTTTGTGCACTCATTATCAACCCAAAACAGGACATAAACATATACATTTATTCATTGACGTTTATCACTCATTCATCACCATTTTTACTATCAATCCGTCTCAAAAATCATCCCTATAACATTTCATAATTTATTACTCATCGAAAATACATATCATTTTCATAATCATTTAATATCAAAATAATCACTATAAATGTTTCACTTAAAACAACCCTATGAAGTTTAATGTATAACTTACTTGTTTTAGCTCTAGCTTCTTCAAATCACCAAGAAACCCTAGCTCCTCATGCTGCACGATCATCAACTTTCATAGAGGAATAGGTTGGGTCTGTTAGTAACAATAAGAGATAACAAAATATGGAAGTAACAAGGTGCAGATTTTTGGTAAAGATCAACGTTGAGAGTGTTGGTGAGGGTAAGATGGTCATGAGTGTGAAGAAGAGAGGAACGAAAAATGGAGAAGAGAGCTTGTAGAAACAAAGTGAAAGACAACTAAAGTTAGTCTTTCAAATGAGAGTACTGTGGAATAGATGTGAAGCAAGTGGCATTACACATGTCACTTTAATGTGGTCTCCACTTTGCTCTTTTAATAACTAATCCATTTATCTCTAATTTTTAGTCCAATTGTCACTTAATTTTCTATGACACCTGTCATTAAATCCTAATATCACTTGTCAATTATTTCTACCATCAATTGTCACTTATTTCTACTACAACAAATCAATTTCTCTTGCTACTTGGTATTTTTCCTAGTCTAAAAATTTCCAAAAATTTAGAAATCTCCAAAATTTAACAAATAAATTCTAAATCACCAATTATAATTCATCAACCAGTTTTTAAGACATAAAATTCACAATTCATTTGATAATCATTTTAAAATCATTAATACCCCAAAAAATGTCAAATGAGTGCATATACAGTATTTACAATGTGTATAAAAATCAATAATCACATGTTTGTATGCTTATGCTAGTGATATGCATGTAAATGGAATACATTTCCTATTTTCTCAATGACATTTCTCACATACAGTAGTCTAGGGTTCTAATCCTTGGTATGGGAAAATGGGATTTTACAATTCTCCCTTCTAAATAAATTTCTTCCTTGAAATTCTTACCTGATTGATCAAACTGATAAGGGTACTGATTCCTTATATGCTCTTCCATTTCTGTTGAATGCAAAAACAATCTACTCATTTTACGCTTAAAAATCGCAAGTGTACGCGTTGTGACTTGTAGTTAAAAAGCATATATCGATCGCATAGGGATTGATGTCCAGACACCACTTAATTCATATCAAACTTTATTTAACAAAGGAAATTGTTTAATTGAAATAATATGAAAAATTAAATTAAAATTGAACGACTAATAATGAACAATGAACAGTAACAAATTGCAGAAAATTAGAATTCAAGAATCTAAAAACTAGAGATTACTTTTTTCCTATTCTGTCTCCCTCTTATTTTATTAATCGAATTGTGTCTCACCTAAGATTTCTGAATGTATTAACTATCCTATCTCAAGGTGTACTTAATTGTCCCTAATCAAATTAAATGGAATTAATTGAACGATCTCTCAACCTACTCAATCACTCCATCAAATTAACTAGTTATTAAACTATCCTATAGGCGATCAATCGAATTAGCTGATATCTCTCGTCTAAATAATCAATTAACGTGTTGATTGCAAGTCTATAGGTTGACCACTCTCTTTGTACAATCCTACACATATAACCTTACTCACTCTCTCGATTTATTGCAAGATAGAAATAAAATCAACAATTGTTAAATACACTTTCTGTCAATTCAATAAAATAGGAGTTTAACAAAAATAGTTCAAAAGCAATTCGTAAAATTATATCAGCCAATCATGGTCTCCATAATATCATCAACACACAAATTATACATCTTACAAAGATTAGAAGAAAGAAAAACTCAAAAAATTGAATAAAGGAAACTTCTTCTCTTCTTTGCCAAAATCTGGAATTTTTAATGTTGTTGTGCTATTTTCCCCAATCTTGATGATAATCCTTGAATCTTCACCTTCCTCAAGGCTAAAAACTTGTATTCTTCACTCAAGAAAGCTCTTTATATAGAAGGGTTTCATCTCTCCTTATCCAAGGAGGCTTAATTATTTTTTAATAGTACAAAAGCCCTAAGTTTAATGAAGCTCGTCTCATATTATAATTCCTACGATTGTGGGAATAAAATGATTCCCATGATCGTAGGAAGTTACAACAGAGATTTTCCTTTTCTCTTCTCCTCTTTGATCTTTAGCTTAATCTCCAAGTTGTCTTAATCTTCCTTCCTATAAAAAAATAATCAATTCTTACCCTAAATTAACATCAAACTTAAAAGAACAATAAGGTAAATCAAACTAAATGAAAACAAACAAAATGAATCCTAAACTACAATAATAATCAACAATTATGCAAGAAACGCATGCCAATTACTTAGAAAAAAATAGACTAATACACAACTATCCATTTCCCATATAGCTTCCTCACTTGAATGATTTCTCCAAAAGACTATAACCAATGGAATCACTCAGTTTTTAGTTGCTTATTTTGATAACCCATTATCTTAATCGGTTCCCTAACATAACTCAGATTACTTGCAATTTACACTTCCTGTGTTGGTAACATATATGTCGGATCAGACCGATATCTCCTAAGCATACTCTCATGTAACACATTGTGAATCTTAGACATCTTTGTTGATAAGGCTGACTTATAAGTCAATAGTCCTATTCTCTTAGAAACAATTTATCTTCCACTTGATATTCCATATCTCTTTGGTGTTAATCCATTTAACTCTTCTGTCTATCTTGAGTCACTTAAATTCTACTACAGATCAATTTCTCTTTATCAACAGTATCTTGTATCAATTCTGGGCCTTCGAAAATCCTTATACCCTCATCATCTCAATACAAAGGCGAGCGATACTTTCTGCCATACAACTCCTCATACAGTGTCATACTAATACTACTATGATAGGGATTTTTATAGGAAAATTTGATTAGAGCTATATATGGATACCATACTCCTTGGAACTCCAAAACCCAAGCTCAGAGCATATCCTTAATATTCTTAATCTGTTTGCAAGTCAAACATTTAGCCACATATTTAGTCACTTGCTTCTTCATCTCTGGTCACCAGAAATGTTGTTTCAACGTATTATACATCTTGGTAGTACTAGGATGCATAACATAGACTGCTATTTATGCTTTCTCCGAAATTTCTTTTCTTAAATCATCCACATCGGGTACATATATTCCTTGCTTCAACCACATTGTATTAGTTTCCAATTCAACTCAAAAATCGAATTCACTTTCAATTTCTCAATAAGTTTCACTAATTTTGGATCCTTAATTTGGGCTTTTCTAATCCTTTCATATAAAACTGGTCTTAATTTCAATGTAGCTAATAATACTTCATTTTGTCCCAAATTTAACTCAACATTCAATGCTCTTAATTGAACTAGATTTGGTAACATCGATATATGAATTTGTGCTACACTACTATTGGATTTTCTGCTTAATGCATCAGTTACAACATTAACTTTACCAAAATAATACTCAGTTGTACAATCATAATTTTTAAGTAACTTTATCCATTGTCTCTGTATCATATTCAACTCTTTCTGACTTAATAAATACCTCAAATTTTTATAATCTCCAGATTTTCAAAGCAATTACTACTGCAGCAAGTTCTAAATCATATACCGAATAATTAAACTCATGAGACGTTAACTGTCTCGATGCATATGTAATCACTTTATCATGTTGCATCAGAATACATCCTAATCCCTGGTGTGAAACATCACTATGTACTATATAACCTCCAGATCCAGAAGGAATAGTTGACATCGGTGTTGTAGTTAATCGGTGTTTAATTCCTCAAAACTTATTTTACATTCATCAGTTCATCTAAATGGCATATTCTTCCTCAGAAGTTTTGTCAAAGGGGTTGAGATCAGTAAAAATCCCTCGACAAAATTTCCTCTACTTTCTTTGGGTCTATCAATATGCCCTGTCCAGATACTATATGAACTAAAAATACTACTTGATCAAGCCAAAATTCACATTTATTGAACTTGACATATAATTGTTTCTCCCTCATGATATGTAAGATTAACCTTAAGTGTTCAAAATGTTCCTCTTTACTTTTCGAATACACTCAAACTATCATTTAGCAATACAGTCACTAATTGATCCAAGTAAGGTTGGAAAACTTTATTCATTAATGCCATGAATGCTGCTGGGGGACATTTGTCAACCCAAAAAGGAATCACCAATAACTCAAAGTGCCCATAACAAATTCTTGAAATTCTTAAGTAACTAATTCCTCATATGGGGTAATGTTATCTCATGCTTTTCTCAATCTCTCGATTGACTTTGTTTCTTGAATGATATTCTTCAATCATTTGATTTCCACAGATTCCTTAACAACTTATTCTGATGTCTGGCCATTCTTTCTAGTTTCTCCATAAGTTTCAAATTATTTAAAAGTCTCAATTTTATGAACGCAAACATCAAATCTAACTTGTACCTTTTGAACATACTAATATAGAATACATTGTGGACCTAAGTTCCTTTAGCAATAGTAATAATATCATCTCAAATTCATGAACCTAATAACATAGTTAGGCTACTTTACATCAAACAAAATACATGCACTCTCTATAGCATATTCGGCTTCTTATGCCTGAGTCCCATTTCTAACTAACTCTAATATTCACTTCTGATTTATTTAATAGTATGCATTCCTAGAAATGGAACATTTGATCTATATGATATACTTCGATGAAAGTCTTCTTCTAAAGAAGATTTCTCTCCTCTATCATATATTTTATTTACATAATCTTTATCAATCAACTATATTCATCATCGCTTTTCAGCCATTCTTAGTACCTCAATAAGATCAATTTCAACTATTCATGATATCTCAATAAAATCAATCACTATCATATCTTACATGATCAAAATATTCTTTATAATAAAGCTCAGTGAAGCAGTAGGGATATTCACTTACTCTTATACATTGGTATGTGTCATCAAGATCATTACATCTTATCTAGAAATGTATTTTCGAAAGTCACTAATTAATATCTTACGCTGATGATACCTTAATCTTAATTGATCCTAAATAACATTTGGATATTCTATGACAATACAAAAGTTACTTCTCTTTAGTAATTGTCATTTCAATGCATCCATTTTAATCCATGCTTCCACTACGCTACTCTTAGTCATCTCAGATTTTTTTTAAACTATGGGAACTATAACTAAAGAGCATTCAATATGTCATAGATTACCTCCTATATCATATCCAAGTATTGCTTAATAACATTATTAACCAAGGTAACCACATTATCGGATATGCACTCATAATAACTGGTCAGCTTAACTTTGAGGACTTCTACATATATCGCTATCATTCATCTCATCTTCTAGCTATCATTTATTTCATCTTACATACGTATGTTCTTAATCAATTCAGAAATATAAAATATATAACCATCATGAAATTCTGATCTCAAATCCACTGACATAAACTTATAATAAATCGTAAACTCTTATCTCGATAATTATACGACCATTCCAAGTCCAAGTTCAACCTCTCAAGTTCATAAAAAATCTTATTTTCATTTAACTTTGCTTGTGCACTTTAAATCTTATCATTTTTATCTATATCTCTGTTTTTCTCATTCAACCCACAAAAATGTTTTCACATTCATATCAATTCAAGGATATACAACCACAGTGCAATATTGATATCATATTGGATGATACAACTACAAATACAAATGTATCTAGTCCTTATCTAGCATATCGAACCATATAGTATTTTTTATTTCTAGATCCACAAACTTTCATTTTCTTACACTCTGAAAGATTATCATTCTTCTCATTGTTTCTAACAGTTCAAACTTTTAACGAATTTTCATGCGTGTGACTTATGTAAATGCGACTTAGACTGGGGATTAGTTGCCACTGCATGCTATGATATGTTTACAATGCATATACCTTTACATAATTATGAAAAATACCTATATAAGATACTAAGCCTGGGCTCTGATATCAAAAACTGTAACACACCACTCTCATAAGACATATTCCCAAACATATCGACGATATTAGAGAACATACTCTACGAGGATGACATGTTAAGATCATCAAAACTACACATTACAATTTTCCATACATCAAACGCATTTTAAATAAACTAATAATCATTTTGGCCCATTTCTTTTATAAAAATATCTAGTCACAAATGTCAGTACATTATAGAATTCATATATACATTGTACAATAGTTGTGGATTACAATCCTTAATACAAAATGACTAAAGACATATGTAGGTACAAACTGATCTTGACCCCCTAGCTCATATCTGATTTTAGTGACTATACTCGAATTAGTCTAACTAGATATCTCCCGAACCTGAAAGACAACGTTGCAATTTTGATGAGTTTTGCGAACTCAGTGAGTGAACTATCATTGATGTGCTCACTCGTATCAACACAGAATAATTCATATTTACATTTATTCATAGATAAACCACATCAACAATTACTAAACATTTCTTCACATTTCTTCATGTTTCAAAAATACAATTTAGATACAATATTGCACGTTTCTATTTCAAAGCAGTCCATATAATGCATTTCAATAAGTCATATTAAACATATCAATCTTAGATGCAATCGCTCATGAGACTCCACTTTCATTGTTAATTGTTGTGACCAAGCACCTTTTTAACTATCCCGTATCTATTGTGGATATCGAGCTCATTGATAACTGCCCCGTATCCATTGGAGATATCGGGCTCATTTTACATATTGAGCCTGTGGCTCTTATACACGTTTCTGAGCTTTAAGCTCTTTTTCTCTAGTCACTCAGGTCACAAATTCCTTTATTTGATCATGCATATCATGTAACGAAATGCATGAATTCACATATATGCAATCAATCACTTTCATTCCTCATATACAATCACTTTCACATTTTCATCAGATCTATGTTCGAGATTCAACGTTTCGTTGAGAACATTTATTTCTTTCTCGTTCACATTCAATGAAGCACTTCCAATGCAATCTTAACTATCAAACTCCTCAAACTACCAATGTCCAGAATCGTCATATTCACATATTTATCAGTTCAATAATTGAAATTTAAGTAAATACAAATCATTCCTAGTGAGAAACATCTAGGTTACTCATAGTACGCTCCCGATTAGCCATTGTTTTCATGTTTCGGAAACGTCTAGATGGCGATGTTTATTCTTTTATATCTATGTTCAAGCAATACACACGTATTTCACATATTACTAATTTGCACAATCACCTAAGCATTCAATCGTACATATATGTATATGTGTAATGTATAATGCATGCTCAATTGACTATTCTGGGTATGTTTCCTTTGTTCAAATTTCTTGATCATTTAAACATGATCATTTGTGTATGTCTAGCTTGCAATTAGGTTTATAGCTGAAATATATTTGATTATTTTAATATCATCAATCAGTCATTCACCAATGTTATTTTAGCATTATATGATCACATAATATCCAAACTCTCATTCATTCTTACTTGATACACTTTGCTCATCTCTTTTGAATCACATTTGCATTTCTATGAACACTTTAATTCCTATAATCATCGCTAAATTTCCAGATTTTGTTTCATTAATATCAACCATCCATGCTTAAATTATAACCTTGATTATCACCCTAAACATATCAACATTTAATCACTTAATCTATCATTAAACTAAGTTCATTTCAAGCTTCATTCAAGCGTAAATGCATCATAGGAAAGTACCTTAGCATTAGTTGTTTCAAACATCACTTAAAAGTAGACATTTCTCTCTTTGTGCCTGCCACCATTGTGGTGAACCTTCCCACGATCGTGACAGAAGCTTGTAGAACTCGCCACGATCATGAGGACTCTTCCACTATCTTGAGAAAACCTAAATTTGCCAGGCCACGATCGTGGGGACTATGCCATGATGTGCTCTGCCTTTTTTTTCCTTCATTTTCCGTGAATTTAACACACTTAGAAAGAACACCATCACTCTAATTTATCCATAATTTATGTCCATTTATGCAACTTCATCACATGTTAATCTAACTACCATATTAGTTGCATTAAAACTCACAAAACTCTACTTAATTGATTCTTTTTCATTCACTTAATCCCATTCATTCGTGAAATCCTAACTCTTTGCATACTATATTTAAGACATCTCATACATAGTTAATCTTTTCTACTTTATTCTCGTCTTCATTCTCACCTCAATTCTATCTCAATATCAACCATAAAACAATCCATAAACTACAGTTTATCGTTAATATAAAATCAAACACAATATTGTTATTCTTTATCATACATAAATCCCAATTTTTCTCATTTCAAGAGCATTACTCAACATCTTGCTTAAGCATAAACTTCACCTTCATTATACCCTAAATTCATAACCTATTTCCTCTACAAACAACTTATAACTCATGGTTTTCATACTCTCAAAATAGAACACAAACATATATATTCATCAATCAAATTTTCTGCACTCATCATCAACCCAAAACGGGATATAAACACATACATTTATTCATCAACATTTATCACTCATTCATCACCATCTTTGTTATCAATCCATCTAAAAAATAATCCCTATAACATTTCATAATTTATTACTCATCGAATATGCAAAAATTGGACATGAATATACCCCTTCTTCATCCACGTTATACATATATTCAACACCATTTTCTTAATCATTTAATATCAAAACAATCACTATATATGTTTCATTTAAAACAACCTTATGAATTTTGATGTATAACTTACTTGTTTTAGCTCCAGCTTCTTCAAATCACCAAGAAACCCTAGCTCCTCGTGATGCACAATCATTAACTTTCATAGAGGAATGGGTTGGGTCTTTTAATAACAAGAAGAGATAATGAAAGATAGAAGTAGTAAGGTGCATATTTTTGGTAAAGATCAACCTTGAGAGTGTTGGTGAGGGTGAGATGGTCGTGATTGTGAAGAAGAGAGAAGAACGAAGAATAGAGAAGAGAGCTTATAGAAGCAAAGTAAACGACAACTAAAGTTAGTCTTTCAAATGATAGTACCATGGGATAGATGTGTGGTAAGTGACATAACACATGTCATTTGCCATATGTCACCTTAATGTGTTCTCCACTTGGATCTTTTAATAACTAATACATTTATCTCTAAATTTCTGTCCAACTGTCACTCAATTTTTTATGACAATTGTAATTAAATCCTAATGTCACTTGTCAATCATTTCTACCATAAATTGTCACTTATTTCTACTACCACGAATCAATTTGTCTTGCTATATTGCATTTTTCCTAGTCTAAACATAATTTCAGAAATCTCCTAAATTTAACAAATAACTTCTAAATCACTAATTATAATTCATCAACCAATTTTTAAGACATAAAATTCACAATTCACTTTATAAACATTTAAAAATCATTCATACCCCGGAAAATGCCAAATGAGTGCATATATAGTATTTGCAATGTGCATAAAAATTAATAATCACATGTTTGTAAGCTTATGCTAGTGATATGCATGTAAATGTAATGCATTTCCTATTTTCTCAATGATATTTCTCACATACAGTAGTCTAGGGTTCTAACCCTTAGTATGGAAAAATGAGATATTACAGTTAAATTAATACTTTGATTCACCATTTTCTAAATTTGTGTACTTAGTTTTGTCGCAACCCTAAAGTTTGTATGTATGACTCTTAATTTTTATATTTTGGATCTTTCAAATATAATTATTTGAGTTCTCTGAACAAAACAAAATTTGGATCATTTCGGTGACTAACCAATCCCTATAGGATGATACATATCTATACTACGATTTTCGATCTGTGTACTTACAGGATAAGAGGTTTTAATTTAAAATTTGGAAAATTACCTATCAAGTTTTTAGTGTCGTTGCTGGGGATTGCGCCTAGTATTAAGTTTGGTTTGAATTGTTTTGATTTAGGTTTTATTTTCATTTTTACTTTAATATTCTTTTCTAGTGTGTAATAGGTCTATGCACATGACGAGTGCAAGAGTGCAGGAGAAATTACAAGAACTTGACATCACCAAAGTAGAAAAGGAATTGAGAAAGAAAAAGAGACAAGATCAAATTGAGTAGATAATAGCTGAACAAAGGGAACAAGGTGGTGAAGAAAGAACTTTGATGGACTTTATGTGGCTAGGGTTTAACTCGAACCAGCAAGGAATTACTAAACCACCAATGAATGCGAACAATTTCGAAATCAAGCCTACTTTACTTAATATTTTGCAAAGCAATGTTCAATTTCATGGTTTACCACATGAGGATCCTAACACTCACATTACCAATTTTTTGGATATTTGTGATACATTTAGGCAAAACGAGCTATTGGAAGATGTAGTAAAGATGAGATTGTTTCCCTTCACACTAAAGGATTGAGCAAAGCTATGGATGAACTCCCTTACTCCAGAACAAGTTAGAACATAGGACTAGTTGGTGCAAGCCTTTTTCTCCAAATATTTCCTATTGACAAGGACAACAAGGATCATCAAGGAAATCACCAACATTCAGCAATATGGTAGAGAATCATTGTACGAGGCATGAAAGCATTTCAAGGTGTTGCAGAGGAGTTGCCTCCATCATAATCTATATAGAGAATTTTTGTTACAAACATTTTATAATGGGGTCAATTCATCAACCAAAAGCACCATTGATGTTGCTACAGGAGGTTCATTAATGAAGAAGACCATAGACGCTGCATATGATCTAATTGAAGACATGGGTGCTGACAACACGCTTTGGTACAATGAAAGGAGTAAACCATTATTGATGAAGGAACAGAAAGGGTTTATGTCAGTAGATTCAACAGCTGCTTTATTTACAGAAATTGCATCATTAGGGAAACAAGTAAATGATCTTCAACCTTTATCTAGTTCTTTGAAGTATATGTATTAAAATTGCCAGATTTGTGAAGCAGATAGTCATAATTCATCGGAATGTTATTTGATGAGCACTGAAGGCATAAAATAAGCTCATTATTTAGGGTTCCAACAGAGTTTAGGTAATAACCCATATTTTGGTACTTATAATGTTGGATGGAAAAACCATCCAAAATTTTCTTGGACTAACCCTGTAGGAACAAATTGGAGACCTCAAAGACCCCCAAGATTTCAAGAAAAGGAAAGTAACTCATATGTTGCCTTAGATTCAAAGTTTGGAGGTATTGAATCAAGGCTAGAGGCAAAAGTGGAAGCCCAAGCCGTAAGGACAGATTCTCAACTTTCACAACTAAGCTCCCAATTTTCAAAGATGATGAAAGTGATGCGTACAATTGGGTCGAAGGTGAACAATATTAAGGAAGCACAGGCACGAAGTGATTAGGCGCTAAAAAGTTATCAAGTGAAGACTGATCAGTTGATTAAAAATCAAGCATCATCAATCTACAACCTAAAGGTGCAGATGGGTCGGCTGGTAACTACAATATCAACCAGACCCCCAGGTAACCTTCCTAGCACTTCAGAACCTTATTAGAAAGATCATTTAAAGGCAATTTAGTTGAGAAGTGGAAAGGAGTTACTAGAGCCAGCCTTAAAGGAAGTTGCTGATCCAGTGGAGAAAAGTCAAGAAAAAGGTGAGGAGAAAGTCATTGAGGAGGAGAAACCCCTATATGCTCCACCTCTACCATATGTTCCAAAATTACCATTTCCTGGGAGATTGAATTAGAATCCAGTGGAGACCTAATTTAACAAATTTTTGGAAAAATTGAAGAAGTTGTATATGAATTTTTCTTTACCAGAAGTTTTGGAGAACATGCCCAAGTATGCTAAGTTCATAAAGGAATTACTTTCTCACAAGTGAACTTGGGATTTAAATCAGATAGTAGCATTGGCAGCCAGTTACAGCTTTGTGATCATGAACAATATACCATCGAAACTAAAGGATCTAGGGAGTTTTACTATTCTTTGTATTATTAATGGTGTAAAATTTTCTAAATGTTGATTTGGGAGCTAGTATTAATCTGATGCCATTGTCAATTTTTAGGAAGCTGAACTTGGATGTCATAAAGCTAACATCAATGAAAATTTAGTTAGCTTATCAGTCCATAAAGAAGTCTTTTGGAGTTGTCGAAGATGTTTAGGTAAAAGTAGATAAGTTTGTGATTCCTATTGACTTTGACATTCTTGATGTTACTGAGGATAGAAATTGTCCATTAATTTTGGGACGAATATTTATGAATACTAGTCGGGCGTTGATTTTTGCATATTGGTGATGAAAAAGTCAAGTTCAACATGAATAAGAGTTTGAAAAATAGGGAGGATTCAGATTGTTGTATGAGAATGGATGTGATGAATGAGTGTGTGGAGGAGATAGCTAGTAGAATGATACAAACAAAGAGTGGGAGGGAATTAGAATTGAATGAAGAAGATGAGAGTGGAAAGAGAGAGAAGGATGGAGAGGAAGTAGAGAAAAGTGAGAAGGAACCTTTGGTCAGGACCAAGCCACCCATGCCACCTTCTAATGAGAAAGTACCCACCCTAGAGTTAAAACCTTTACCTTCACAGACGAGGTATACATTTTTGGGTGAAAATCAAACATTACCTGTAATTATTTCAAGCCAGTTGAGTGATGAACAAGAGAGAAAGGTAGTCGAAGTTATAAGAGGAGGATGAAAGTGATGGGGTGGCAAATATCAAACATCTGAGGGATAAGTCCGAATGTTGTGATGCATATAATAAATCTCGAGGATGGATGTAAACCAGTGAGTGATAGGAAAAGGCATTTGAATCCAAATATACAGGAAGTTATAAAACAGGAGGTGATTAAGTTATTGGATGCAGGAATTATATGCCCAATCTCAGACAGTGAATGGGTAAGTCCAATTTAGAGTGTACCAAAGAAAGGCGGAACAATAGTGGTAGAAAATGAAAAGGGTGAGTTGTTTTCCACAAGGATGATCATTGGTTGGAGAGTTTGTATTGAAAGGAAACTCAACTCAATGAAGAAAAAGGACCACTTCCCACTGCCTTTTATGGACCAGATAATTGAGAGAGTTACAGAACATGTATTCTATTGTTTCTTGGATGGGTATTCTGGTTACAATCAGATATTCATTTATCTAGAGGATCATGCCAAGACAACTCTCACGTGTTCATATGGTACTTCTGCATACAGACAGATGACGTTCGGACTTTTTAATGCATCAGATACATTTCAGCTATGTATGATGGCCATTACTAACATGATAGAGGATTTTTTGGAGGTATTTATGGATGACTTTTCAGTGTATGGAGATTCCTTTGAATCCAACAGTGTGATGAGACCCATTTAGTATTAAATTGGAAAAAATGCCACTTTATGGTTCAGAAGGGAATAGTCTTAGGACACAAGATATTTTGTAGAGATGTTAAAGTGGATAAGGCAAAAACTAAAGTCATCGATAAACTTCTTCCGGTAAGTAATGTTCAAGGGGTTTGAGCATTTTTAGGGCATGCTGGGATCTATCACCGATTCATAAAGGATTTTTCTTTAATTGCTACACCCCTTACTCAATTGTTAGTTAAAGATGTTCATATCATTTTGATAATGATTGTTTAGTTTCTTTTGACAGGTTGAAGAAGGCGTTGACGTCAGTACCAGGGTTACAACCACTAGATTGGAGCTTTCCATCCGAGTTGATGTGAGATTCTAGTGATTACGCAATTGGGTGTGTTCTAGGGAAGAGTAAGGATAAGAAGTTGCATGCTATTCACTATGTTAGCTAGACTTTAACAGATTCTTAGATTAATTATACCATGACAGAAAAAGAACTATTAGCAGTAGTTTTTTCTTGCGATAAATTTCGTTCTTACTTAATTGGTTAAAAAGTGATTGTGTATACAGATCTTGCATCCCTTAAGTACCTTTTTGCCAAAAAGGATGCCAAACCTCGGTTGATTAGGTGGATCTTACTCCTACAGGAATTTGATATCATGATCAAGGATAAAAAGGAAGTAGAAAATTTCGTTGTTGATTACCTGTCAAGATTGGAAGGAGGGGAATCAAGCTTACAAGAAGAAATTAATGAGCAATTCCTTGATGAGATGCTACTCTTGGTATAAGAATCAAAGCATCCCTGGTATGTAGACATTGAAAATTACATTACAGGTGGTATCCTCCCCCTAATTTAATTTTCCAGTAGTATAAAAAGTTTAAACATGATTGTAAGAAGTACATGTGAGAAGATCCACTTCTTTACAGAAATTATGCAGATGGACTGATTCGAAGATGTGTTCCTGATAATGAAATTAATGATATTTTAACTCACTGTCATAATTTTTCTTATGCAGGACATTATGGAGCCAATAGGACAACCGCAAGGGTGTTGGACTGTAGATTTTATTAGCCAACATTGTTTAAGGATGCTCAACACTAGGTGAATGATCGTGGTTTTCCAATGTATGTAATTTCTAATTAATAACCCTGATAATCCAGAAGCATACGGGTCGTTCGTGTAGTACCTAAGATGTCGATCCCACGAGAAGGGATAATCTAATCTTAAAACCTAAGGCCAAAACAATTTGCAGTAATTCAAAATGTAACAAAAACTTAGGCAAGAAATTAATTCAATCATGCAACTTAATTCCAAAAATAAATTACAGAAATATTAACAAAGTAGTAGTTGCAACACATACTCAAGAATCAACCTAAAGGAACTATCAATTGAAAGAAAGGGGAATTTTCACCTATCTTTAACGTTAACCTAATCGATTATGAGTTATTGGATTATTGGTCCTAGACAATCCTAGGGTTGATTACTATACCTCGAGTTATAACCATTAACCCTAAATTATAAACCCTAATCAGATTATAGAAAATTGCAATTTATCAATTTATAATCTATCTAAAACTTTAATTAGATATGAAGTTGTCCAATAAACTATCAGGAACCTATGCGAGATCTCTCTTTACTCAATTACCGATTTGATTAATTTCTCGTTCTTATTAAATTATCTAACTCTAAATTAGCCCAGTTTAATTATTTTTCATTCGATTCATCCTCTCAGTCTATTACTGAATTATGCAATCACAAAAGTCAATCACAATAATTCCAATAAACATAAAACAATCAGATTTTATTAAATCAAGATTAAAAAGACTCGAAGGTGAGTATATAACACCTCAACGTTCACAATCCTATCATCAAACTACCATTTCCAATTCTATACAATAATAAAAATAGAAAATAATAGGAAATATGATTCTAAATGGAGAAGAGAGGTAGCAACGTCAGAAACTTCTGATCGGGGAAGTACGTCAATGTCGACCTTTTCTCCACTTCTCTCTTCCTTCTTTTCTTTCTCAATCTCTCAACAATTCTCTTTAGGGTTTCTCTCCAAGCGTGGCTGATGAAAAAGATCCTTCTTTATCTTCTTGTTGTTCTATTTATGTTCTTTTGTGTTTAGGGTTGAACTAGAGTTTTTCCGAGTCTTAAAGGTTTAAAAAATCCCTTGATACTTGAAGTTTGGAAGTGGCTGCGCTTCTGCCCTACACAAGCCATGATTGTGGCCTATGTTAGCCCTTTCTATCACTATCGTGGCCTATGGGCCATAATCCTAGGCCATACAATTAGCCCCAATTTTCTCCAAAACTCTTATGTTCTTCGATCTTTACCTTGAAACACTAACAAACACATCAAGGTACCTCAAAAACATCATAATTAGGCTCAAAGGATTATTCTAACCCATAAAGCTCTTACAACACAAATAAATCACAAACTAACACAATTCTACTGTAAACACATACTAAATGTAGCACCTCACTCTCACAAGACATGTACCCGACATCCTGAGTGATGTCCGAGTGCGTACCCCGCAAGGTTGGCATACTAGCATAGTTAAACACTTGAAATCATTTCACAAATCATCTGAATTTTATCAGTCACTGAGGCCCATTGTGTATACAAAGCACTTAAATTCATAATTGTTATTACAACATAAAATCATTTACAAACATTTCGCATTTGGAAAGTTATTACAAACAGAATGTTTAAATACATATTGTATAAAAATCACATAATATATAAATTGATACAAAAATAAGAAGGCACAAATGTAGAAGCAAACTAATCCCGATCTCTATTTCTTACTCAAAGGTAGTGGTTAGACTCCAGTTGATTTAACTGGGTGTGTCTTCTGAGCCTAAAAAAATATTGCAAATTTTGGGTGAGTTTTACGAACTCAATGAGTGACCATCCTCGATGGCTCACTCAATCTCATAACACATACAGTTCACATATTTTCACATAATTTACATCATTTCTTAAATAATCATAATGCATCACATATGACTTGATCTTTCATTTCACATTTTACATTAACACGTATCATGTTCAGAAATCAGTCAAATATTTAAATCATACTTTCATTTGCATATGCAATGCTTATGAGAATTACTTTCAATTATTATTGTTGTGACCGAGTGCCTCTTTTATTAGCCCATATCCCTTATGGATAACGGGCTGGCCTATATCCCTCGTGAATACTGAGCTGTATCAGATAATGTCCCATATCCCTTAGTGGATACCGGGTATATTCACAACTGAGCCTGAGGCTCTTTTCATATTTTGAACTTTGAGCTCTTTTTCAATAGCGACTCCGGTCACAACTGCCTTTATCTTACATGCATTCGTGAAATGAAATGCATAGGTCATATATGATCAAACAGTCACTTTCTTTCACTTTACACGTCATCGGACCTTAGCCCAGCATTCAACATTTAAGTTAAGAATCAATAGTCACATTTAGATCACCTTTATCATCGGACCTTAGTCCAACATTCAACATAATTGTTGAGCAACATTTATTTCGTCACATTCACATACAAGTAGCACTTCAATGTCACATTTATACATCAAGTCTCGTACCTTCATTATCTGGCATCAACATAAGCAATTCGCATTCATATCAATCATATTCACATTGCATAATAATCATAACCGTAGTCATTCAATGTAAAAATTGAAATAAGAATAAACAATGAAATGAGACCATCTAAGTCGACTCACACTACGCTCTAGATTAGCATTTGCTTCCAAGATTTGGAAATTTCTGGATGCGGACATTTTATCCTGCACGTTAATATTATGAAATGCGCACGTTGCACACAAATTAATAATTGTACAATCTTAAGTATTCCTTATGCACAAATGTGTATATAAACCATGTACAATGCATGCTCAATGACAATCCCAGGTATATTTCCATTATTCTCATCACATAATCATACATATTTCCAAACTCACATAAGTATTATTTATAATTATGTTTTATACCTCAATAAAACCATAAAAATCAAAATTCATAACTCATTTCTTCAATTCAGAATTTTCCTATGACACATTCTGGTCAACTTTCATGATCAATCTCATAATGAAAATGAAGTAATTCAAGGGTATTTTCTTCTAGAATCTTGTTCGTTTATCTCTTAAGTTTCTAATGATACTAAGATCATTCAATGTGGTTTAGTATCCTATAAGTTATGCTTACAATATCACAGACTGTGCATAATTGAACTTTTGGCTTGTTTGTGATCATACCCTTAAATTGTACAACTCATAACTTTCAACTTAGATATCCAAAAATCACAAATGTAGTACCACTTGAAAGCTAAGAGAATGACCTACAACTTTTGTGAAGACACATTTGTCTGATTCAGCCTATATCCATTCAGTTTTTATGAAAACATCAAAACATAATTTCTATCTCGGTTGGTACTATAACCTCAATCCAGACTCAATTTCGCACAAAAATTTGAAAGTCTTAGAGACAGAATTAATTTAGACTTCTTTAAGAAATTTGTAGAATTATGTCTCCAGTTTAATCTGAATTAATAATCACCTCATTTAGACATCTACAACTCAAGATATCATCAAAAAACCAACACATGTTCAATAAAAAATCACCCTCGTACAGCCCTAGGGTAGCGATCGCGACTCTGCCATTCGTGAAGCCACTATGGAAGTCATGATCGCGACATCTGGTCGAAACGCCTCCTTTCCTTTTTTCCCCCAAACTTCACATCCATTTTACACCTAGAACCTGAGGTTGTTTTGCAAAATAATCTTCTAAACAATTGTTCATCTATGTCTTAAGATTCTAAAAAACTTAAGTTCATACAATTTGGCTCAATATTCTGAAAGTTATACACAATTTACTCCATACTGTTCAGAAACAAAGACAAAATCTAAAACTCAACTTCAAGACAATTTTCAACACTCTTAGAGACAGAATTCAAACTGGATTTCTTCATAAACATTGTAGCCATTCGTTTCTATTTTAATATAAATCAACAATCATCCTATTTGGATATCTGTAGATCAAGATATGTCAACAACACTGATGCATGTTCAGTTGAACCACTACATCTAACACATTTCCAACACACTTCCTCATCAATCTCTTCCTAACTCATATCTTTTGCTTAATCTATCAC
Organism: Erythroxylum baracoense; assembly: GCA_025629805.1. NCBI lineage: Eukaryota > Viridiplantae > Streptophyta > Magnoliopsida > Malpighiales > Erythroxylaceae > Erythroxylum > Erythroxylum baracoense. The sequence continues at coordinate 33,388 of JAOTAY010012447.1, forward strand.
TTCTAACTTATATCCACATCATTTCTTCTTCAATAATGCCCCAATTACAGTTCAATATCATCTATACACAACGCAAAATCCATGCTTGATCATATACACCAAAAACAAAACACATCATATACACATTTATCATAATGACCTTTCCATCTCAAAAATCATCTCAACAATAACAACCTACCAATTTTCAACAAATCATATACTCAAAACAAGACATCAACCATCTTTATTCTTCATCCACTACACATACATACAAATTCATGACCAACCCATCAATCTCAAATTACTCGTTATACATGTTCCATTTACACTAACCCATGAAGATTAAAGCATAACTTACTTGATTTTCTTTTAAGCTTTTTCAAAACCATAAGAAACCCTAATCCTTCAAGCTACGATCGTCAACCTTCTAGGGTGGATTAGGTTAGGTTTTGGAGACAAGATGAGGAAGACAACAAGACGAGAGTAGCAAGTGAGAGAAGAGAGGGCTAGGTTTACCGTTGATGATGGTTGGGTGAGAAGAACATCGTGAAGAAGAGAAGAAATAAAGTAGTCAAGAAAATGAGAAGAAGAAAACATGAACCAAGACAATTAATTGGTCTCTCTAAGTGATAAGAGTCGTGGGTTATAAGATAAAGGCATGGCTTGGTAAGTGACATTTGTCACTTGCCACATGTCCTATTCCCATTGGTTCAAACCAAGTTCTTTCATTTAACCAGTCCATTTAAATCCAATTTCTACTCAAATAGTCTCCAAATTTCAATGAAGAATGTCATTTATAAAAATTTTTACTACCATTTGACTCTTAATTCAACTGCTATTTGTCAATTGTCTTGCCACTTGGCATTTTTCCTAGTCCAAGTTTTACCCAAATTTTCATAAATTTTCTAAAATTCTCCAAAATTCTAAATTACTAAATGCACTCTCCAAATCAATTTTTCAATATATAAAAATCACAATTCTCCACAAAATCATATTCACAATTCAATTATACTTGGAATGTCTATGAATGCATATACAATCATTTTAATGTATGTAAAAATTCAAATTCACATGCATATATGCTAACACTGTGCATGAGCATAAAATGCATTTTCTAATATCTCATTGCTATTTCTCATTTACGGAAATCTACGGTTCTAACTTTTAGTATGGAAACGAGATGTTACACTAAATAAGTGAATAAACAGCTAAACATATATCAAACTATACCCTAAAATACGATGCATTTAACACCTATCAACATCCCCACACTTAAATATTTGCTTGTCCTCAAGGAAACAAAACAACAAACAACACAAAGCACAAAACACACAATGCAACAAATGAGGCAATGGCTTCAACTTCACAAAATAATTTAACTCTAAACATAATCATTCAAGTTGTTCCAAATTGTTAACATGCGAAATCTACGTCTAAGCACCTTGGTATCAATATACAAACTAATCAAAATTTTAATGTTGAGTCTATTTGCCCCAATCACTTGCGCACACATATTGATAATCATTAAAAAATGTAGCTATTCCTTAGTAGGTTTTCATGAAAAATCAAGCTACCAACAAGTTTGGTAGGTTTTTATTTGAAATATTCTTTTTGTTGATTTTTCTTTAAGGACATGAACCTAGTCTTTTACATGGAGGTAAACATTTGTGATGAATGTCGATCCAGTTACTCAACTAAGTCATGTTGTTTTTAAGCTGCTTGGTTGGAATATCATTATAGCCTTTTTACACGAAGACACACATTTGTGATGTGTATCGATCTGGTTACTCACCTACATCACATTCTCAATTGGCTACTAGCTCTATTCATAACCCGAAAGCCAGCAGAATAGTTGTTTTCATTAAATTTTATACAAAAAATTTTTTCTTACACAATTTTTTTAACACAAAATTTTTCCTTCCTTATTGCTCTAGATAATCATTCTTATGAAAATGTACTACTAATGCCACTTATTTTATTAGCCTAAAATTATAAATGGGTATGAGAAATTCCTAAGGTGAATCGACTAACATCGTATCTTGATTAACCAACATATTTAGCCCTAAGTAACTTAGGCCACTAATTTCACAAGCTAATAAATCTTCGCAACCTAAAAGACTATGTTTAAGGCTAATTCTATCCCGTTAAGTCCTAGCCATTAACACATTCACACAATTTACATCATGCAACCTAAACAAAACTATCATACAATATGCAAAATTCACACTCAAGGTAAAAACACACAACCATCCCCACACTTGAATAAAACATTATCCTCAATGTGAAAAGGGTACACAAACACACCAGGGGGAAATAAAACATAAAATACAAAAAATAAGAGGAAAATACTAACAAAAATGAAAAGAGAAAGGGTTAGAACAGGAAACCATCATGGTGACTGAGGTAGTAATGTGTCGGAGGCAGAGAGAAAATGCATTTGATGCTGGGCTTGTTTCCATGTCTTATGATTGCTTTGAAAAGAGTAAGAGAGTTAGCGCTCCAAAACATTCCAAATCATTAAGAATTTATTTTTGAAATTTAAAACAAATCTAACTACGCCATAATTTAAACCTAACCACTATACGTGCTAATTTTATGGTCATTAGCTTAACCTTGTATCATTAGAAACTTATCCGAGATCAATTATGAGTGGCTTGCTTCCACCCTTTTTGTTCGACATTAGCTTTGTAGCCTATAAGCAAGCTACAAATTGCTAAGTGAGCAGAAGGACAATATTGATAAAGTTGAGAAAACCAATTAATTTCAGTAATGTCCTTTTCATTAGCAAACTGTCAATAATATAGGGAATAACAAAACTCCTTGAATCTTCCATCGAATCCAACAGTTTGTCCTATAAGAAGGTGAGTTGTTCTATTTCTTCCTTAATCACTTTCGTCTCCTCTGCTTCTTCCACTTTATGAATAGAAACTTCCATAGCTTCTTCAAACTTGATGTCTGTTGTAGTTGTTCTTTAGAAGATTCGAACACATTAATTATCCTGAATGAATTACTATCCTTCAGATTCTTAAATACATCATTCATATTGAATGTCACTTGATCATCATTAATTGGAAGGATAAGGTTCTTTTCATGAACATCTACCCAATATTTTTTGATTTTCACATATGGTATATCAAGAACTGGTGAATAAAAGGGAGGGTTGGCATTCTTTTCTTCAATCCCTTTCTTTGTCTCTTGGTAGATAAGGTGGGGTTCAGTTTGGTTTTCCACTGGTCCTTCTGGCTCTTCCCTATTTTAAACTGCAATAGCCTCCTATTGCTCTCTTTGATATAATTCCATATTGCTCATAGATTCTTCCACATTTCTCTTACAAAATTAATGGGAAAGTTTTCTCAATCAAATATCTAAGTTGTGAATAGACAAGGCATGATTTTCCATTACTTACTCAATTTACTCTTATAATCTCTTATGGCCCTCTTCCATGACTGTAAGCTTATCTAGGATCTTTTCCAATTTAGAATCCTATGAACTGGACTCATCTTGCTAGACCAATAGAAATTAGGGCAGTTTTGTCACTGACCGTAAGGTTACACGCACTAAGTTTTACTATTTATAACCTTGGTAAATTCTGCAAGTGCACGGGTCGTTCACGTAGCACCTAAGGTATCGATCCCATAAGGAGAGCTAACTAGTCTTAAATCTAAGGTCGAAAGCACTACTAAACAATAATTAACAAAAAATAACTTAAAACACAAGAATTGACTAGACCAAATAAACCAAATCAATCAACAAAAACAACGATTAACGATTAACACAAAATTAAAACAATCACGATGACAATAAGCAAATTAAATACAGAATTGAATAGTAATGGAATTTAGCCAATTAACAAACAAATATCACACACCCAAGTTCCACCTAAAGAGTTTACCGAAAGAGAGAAAGGGAAAATTACCGATTCTTAATGACAACCTAACCAATTATGATTTAAGGAATTCTCGGTTTTAGAAGATCCTAGGGTTAACTAATATCTCTCAAGTTATAATTGAACCCTAAAGTATAAACCCTAATCAGATTATGGGAAGTTGTAATCTCTCAATTACCAACCTATCCAAAACCTAATTAGTTCTTAAGTT
>JAOTAY010012464.1:0-14871 GCA_025629805.1 Erythroxylum baracoense
TCATAATTTCTTGATTCCCAAGTTGACTGACTATAACAAATGACATTGATGACTCCTCATCAATTCATTTGAGCACGACCATCCATTTCTTCAGTCACCAAGTACCTACATTGGGTAAAACTGACCATTGGGTTGCTTGCTAAACACCTTTGGTGGAAAAACAACCTGTGGGGCACCCTTGATGGGAAAACAGCCTATTCGTATAGACGCTGGGCAACTTTGGTGAGTAAAAGAACCTGCTGGAACGGTCAGTAGAAACCCTCAGTGGAAAAACAGCATGTTGGCATAGTCGTTAGGCACCTTCGGTGGGCAAAACAGCTTGTTGGCACTATTTTTAGCTAGACTCAGTGGGAAAAACAATCCATTGGGCACTTTTGGTGGGAAAAACATCCCATTGGCACGATCGCTAGGCACCTTCAATGGGGAAAACATCCTGTTGGTAAAGTAGCTAGGCCCCTTCGGTAGGAAAAATAGCTAATTGGGTACATTCGGTGGGCAAACACAGCCCGATGGCATGATCGTTAGGCATGTTCGGTGGGTAAAACACCCTGTTGGGATGGTCGCTGGGCACCATCAGTGGACAAACACAACCCATTGGGAACCTTCAGTGGGTAAAACAGCCCATTGGCACAGTCGACAAAAACCCTCGACGGGCAAAACATGCCGTTCACTAGATCGCTATACACCTTAGGTGGGCAAAACAGCTGGTTGGCACAGCCGCTAGTTAGCTTCGGTTGGCAAAACAACCCATTGGCCCAATCGCTAGGCACCTTTCATGGGAAAAAGTGCCAGTTCCACACCATCGGTGGGCAAAAAAGTTTTTGGCATAGTTGTCAGGCATATTTGGTGGAAAAACAACGTGTTGGCACACCTTTGGTGGGTAAAACAGCCTATTTGCATGCCTTCAATGGGCAAAATAGCACATTGGTATGGACGCTAGGCATCTTCAGTTGAAAAAAAGAGTCTGTTGGCACACCTTTGATGGGAAAACAATCAGTTGGCACATTCGCCAGGCACCATCGGTGGGTAAAACAACGCGTTAGATACCTTAGGTGGGTAAAACAGCCCGTTTGCACAGTCTCCAGGCACCTTGGGTGGGAAAAATAGCCTATTGGCACGGTCGCTAGGCACCTTCAGTGGGTAAAATAGTCTATTGGCACGGTCACTAGGCATATTCGGTGGAAAAAATGGCCTGTTGACAAGGTCGCTAGGCACCTTGGGTGGGCAAAACTGCCCATTGGCATCGGTGGGCAAAATAGTTCGTTTGTATGGTCGCTAGGGACTTTCCGTGGGTAAAATAGCCCGTTGGCAAGATCACTAGGCACCTTTGCTAGGGAAAATAGCCCGTTGGAACGGTCGCTAAACAAGTTCAGGGGAAAAATAGCCCATTGGCACATCTTTGGTAGGTAAGACAACCTATTTGCACACCTGTAGTGAGTAGAATAACCAGTTGGTGCGGTCGCTAGACACCTTTGGCGAGAAAAACAGCCCGCTGGGAACCTTCAGTGAGTACCCTTGGTTGACAAAACTACCCATAGGCATGACCGTTAGGGACCCTTAGTGGGCAATACAACCCAGTGGCACGGTCGTTAGGCACCTTGGGTGGGCAAAACAACCCATTGGCATAGTTCTTTGGCACCCTCGCTAGGCATCTTGGGTGCACAAAATAGCTCACTGACACGATTGTTAGGCACCTTCGATGGGAAAAATAGGCCACTGACATGGTCACAAAGCACCCTCGATGGGTAGAATAGCACGTTGGCAAGGTTTCTAAGCACATTGAGTGGGCAAAAAGGCCCGTTGGCACGGTCGCTAGGCACCTTCGATGGGAAAAATAGCCAGTTGGGCACATCGGGGGGTAAAACAGTCCATTGACATGGTCGCTAAGAATCTTTGGGGGGAGAAACAGCCAATTACATAACTTTGGTGGGCATCGGTTGGCATAATTGCTAGGCACTTTCGACGGGTAAAACAGCCCGTTGACACGGTGGCTAGGCACTTTCGATGCGAAAAATAACTAGTTGGGCCCCTTTGATGGGCAAAAGATCCCATTCGCAAGGTCCTTAGGCACCTTCGATGGGCAAAACAACTAGTTGGTGTGGTTGAGAAAAATAGCCCGTTGGGAACCTTCAGTTGGTAAAACACCCACGGTTAACAAAACAACCCATTGGCCCAATTGTTAAGAACCATTGATGGGAAAAAGAGACAGTTGTCGCACCTTCGTCGGTTAAATTGTTCGTTGGCACAATTGCTAGCAAATTTTGCTAGAGAAAATAACGCATTGACACATCTTCGGTGCACAAAACAGCCCGTTTACATGTCTTTAGTAGACAAAATAGCCCACTGGTAAGGTCGCTAGGCTCCTTTGCTGGGAAAAACAGCCTGTTGGCTCACCTTTAATAGGAAAATAGTAAGTTGACACAGTCGATAGGCACCATCGGTGGGTAAAACAACCTGCTGGGCATCTTAAGTTGGTAAAACAGCATGTTTGTACGGTAGCTAGGCACCTTGGGTGGCCAAAATAGCCTGTTGGCATGGTCACCAGGCACCTTTGGTGGGCAAAATAGTCCATTGGCACAGTCACTAGGCATATCTGGTGGAAAAATGGCCCGTTGATAAGGTCGCTAGGCACCTTGGGTGGGCAAAACTGCCCATTGGCATCGATGGGCAAAATAATTCGTTGGCACGGAAGCTAGGGACTTTCGGTGGGTCAAACAGCCTGTGGGCAAGATCACTAGGCACCTTAGGTGGGTAGAACCGCCCGTTGGAACGATCACTAGACAAGTTCAATGGGAAAAATAGCCCATTGGGATACATTCGGTGAGCAAGACAGCCTATTAGCACACCTGTAGTGAGCAGAACAACCAGTTGGTGCAGTCGCTAAGCACCTTTGGTGAGAAAAACAGCCCGTTGGGAACCTTGAGTAGGTAAAACACCCTTGGTTGGCAAAACTACCCATAGGCATGATCGATAGGGACCATTAGTGGGCAAAACAGCCCATTGGCGCGGTCGTTAGGGACCTTGGGTGGGCAAAACAACTCATTGGTGAAGTTCTTAAGCACCCTCGGTGGGCAAAACTACCCGTTGGCATACCTTCAGTGCCCAAAACAGCCAGTTTACATGCCTTCAATGGCCAAAATAGACCACTAGTAAGGTCGCTAGGCTCTTTTGCTGGGAAAAACAGCCCGTTGGTACACCTTTAATGGGAAAACAGTCAGTTGGCATAGTCAATAGGCACCATTGGTGGGTAAAACAACCCGTTGGGCACCTTAATTGGGTAAAATAGCCTGTTGGCACGGTCATTAGGCACCTTGGGTGGGCAAAATAGCCTATTGGTATGGTCACCAAGCACCTTCAGTGGGCAAAATAATCCATTGGCACGGTCACTAGGTATATTTGGTTGGAAAAATGGCCCGTTGGTAAGGTCGTTAGGCACCTTGGGTGGGCAAAACTGCCCATTGGCATCGATGGGCAAAGCAGTCCATTGGCAAGTCGTTAGGGACTTTTGATGGGTAAAACAACTAGTTGGCAAGGTCACTAGGCACCTTCGGTGTGTAAAACAACCCATTGGGCACCTTCGGTGGGCAAAACAGTCTGTTGACAAGGTCGTTAGGCAGGTTTAGTGGGAAAAATAACACATTGGCACACCTTCGATCCACAAGTCAGCCCGTTGGCACACCTTCTGTCGAAAAAACAGCCAGTCAGTGTAGTTGCTAGCCGCGTTTGGTGAGAAAAATAGCCTATTGGGTACCTTCAGTCATAAAACACCCTTAGTTGGCAAAACTACCCTTAGGCACAGCCGTTAGGGACCATTAGTGGGAAAACAGCCCGTTGGCACAATCGTTAGGCAACTTCGGTGGGCAAAACAACCCATTGACATAGTTTTTAGGCTCCTCAGTAGGCAAAACTACCCATTGGCAGGGTCGCTAGACACCTTGGGTGCGCAAAATAGCCCATTGACACAATCGTTAGGCACTTTTGGAGGGCAAAATAGGCCATCGAGATGGTTGCAAAGCAACCTCGGTGGGCAGAATAGCCTGTTGGCAAGGCTGCTAAGCACCCTCGGTAGGCAAAACAGCGCATTGATATGGTCACTAGGCTCCTTGAGTGGGCAAAACTGCCCGTTGGCACGATCGCTAGGCACTTTTGGTGGGAAAAGCCGATTGGACACCATAGGTGGGTAAAACAGCCCGTTGACATGGTCGCTAGACATTTTTGGGGTAAAAAATAGCTATTTGGGCACCTTTGGTGGGTAAAACAATGGGTTGGCACAGTCATTAGGAACTTTTGGTGGGCAAAAGAGTTCATTGGCACTGTAGCTAGGCACCTTCGATGGGAATAACAGCCCGTTGGGCACTTTTGGTGGGCAAAAGAGCCCATTTGCAAGGTCCCTAGGCACCTTCAGTGGGCAAAACAGTCCGTTGGCACATTCGCTAGGCACCTTTGGTGGGAAAAACTATCAGTTGGGCACATCCGGTGGGAAAAAAATCCCTTTGGCACGGTCATTAGGCAACTTCGGTGGGCAACACAACCCAGTGGGCACCTTTGGTGGGTAAAACAATACGTTGACACGGTTACTAGCCACCTTCGGTTGGAATTGGGCAACTTCAGTGAGTAAAACAACCTGTTGGAACGGTCACTAGGATACTTTGGTGGAAAAACAGCAAGTTGGCATAGTCGTTAGGGACCTTTGGTGGGTAAAATAGCCTATTGGCACTATTTTTAGCTAGCCTTGTTGGGAAAAACAACTTATTGGGCACCTTCGGTCCGAAAGACAGCCCATTGGCAAGGTCGCTAGGCACCTTCGATAGGCAAAACATCCCGTTGGTAAGGTCACTAGGCCCTTTCAGTGGGAAAAAGAGCTGATTGGTTACATTCGGTGGGCAAAACAACCTGTTAGCGTGGTCGCTAGGCATCTTCAGTGGGCAAAACAACCTGTTGGGATAGTTGCTAGGCACCGTTGGTGGGCAAAACAACCCATTACCTTCGGTGGGTAAAATAACCTGTTGACATGGTTGTTAGGCACCTTCGATGGGCAAAACAACCCATTAGCGCGATCGTTAGGCACCCTCGATGGGCAAAACAACCCATTCACTCGGTCGCTATACACCTTGGGTGGGCAAAACAACCCATTGACACTGTCACTAGTCACATTCAATTGGAAAAACAACCTATTGGCCCAATCGTTAGGCACCTTTGATGGGAAAAAGAGCCATTTGCCACACCATCAGGGGGCAAAACAGTTCTTTGGCACGGTCGTTAGGCACATTTCATTAAAAAAACAATGCATTGGTGCACCTTCGATGGGCAAAACAACCCGTTTGTATGCCTTCAATGGGCAAAATATCCCATTGGTAAGGTTGCTAGGCATCTTCAGTGGGAAAAATAGCCCGTTGGCATATCTTCGATGGGAAAACAGTCAGTCGGCACAGCCGCTAGGCACCATCGGTGGGCAAAACGACTGGTTTGGCACCTTAGGTGGGTAAAACAGCCCATTTGCACGATCGTCAGGCACCTTGGGTGGGCAAAACAACCTATTGGCACAGTTGCTAGTCAGCTTGAGTGGACAAAATAGTCAGTTGGCACGATCATTAGGCATATTTGGTGGAAAAAAGGGCCCGTTAGCAAGGTCGTTACGCACCTTGGTTGGGAAAAACTTCCCATTGGCATCAGTGGTCAAAATAGTTCATTGGCACGATCGTTAGGTACTTTTGGTGGGTAAAATGGCCCGTTGGCAAGATCACTAGGCAACTTTGGTGGGTAAAACAACCCGTTAGCCACTTTCAGTGGGTAAAACAGCCCGTTGGCATGGTCGCTATGCAAGTTCTATGCGAAAAATAGCCCGTTGTCGTACCTTCGATAGGCAAGATAGCTCGTTGACACACCTTCTATGGACAAAACAGCCAGACGGTGTAGTCACTAGGCACCTTTGGTGAGAAAAACAGTCCGTTGGGCACCTTAAGTGGGTAAAACACCCTCAGTTGGCAAAACTACCTGTAGGCACAGCCGAAATAGCCCATTGACATGGTCGTTAGCACTTGGGCGGGAAAAACAACCCGTTGGCACAGTTCTTTGACACCCTCAACGGGTAAAACTATCCTTTGGCAGGGTCACTAGGCATCTTGGGTGCGCAAAATAACTCACTGACACTATTGTTAGGCACCTTCGATCGAAAAAATAGGTCATTGACATGGTTGGAAAGTGCACTCGGTGGGCAGAACAGCCCGTTGACAATGTTGTTAAAGACCCTTGGTGGACAAAACAACCCATTGATACGATCACTAGGCACCTTGGGTGGGCAAAATAGCCTATTGGCATAATTGCTCGGCACCTTTGCTGGGAAAAACAGCCTGTTGGGCACCATCTGTGGGTAAAACAGCCTATTGACATGGTCGCTAGGCATTTTTGGGGGGAAAATAGCTAGTTCGACACCTTTGGTAGGCAAAACAATCGGTTCGTACAGTCGGTAGACATTTTTGGTGGGCAAAAGAGCCCGTTGACAGGGTGGCTAGGCACTTTCGATGGGAAAAACAGCCCGTTGGGCACCTTCAGTAGGCAAAGGAGCCCATTCGTAAGGTCCCTAAGCATCTTCGGTGGAAAAATAGGCCATTCGCACATTCGCTGGACACCTTTGGTGGGAAAAACATTCAGTTGGGCACCTTCGGTGGGCAAAAAAGCCCGTTGGCACTGTCCCTAGGCATCCTCAGTAGGCAAAACAACCCAGTGGACACCTTCAGTGGGTAAAATAGTCTGTTAACACGGTCATTAGGCACCTTATTTAGGCGAAATAGCCCATTGGCAAGTTTGTCAGGCACCTTTCGTGGGAAAAACAACCAATTGTGCACCTTTGGTGGACAAAAAAGCCCGTTGACACGGTCTGTAGGCACCCTCAGTGCACAAAACAACCAGTTGGTATGGTCACTAGGCACCTTCGGTGGGAAAAAACAACTTGTTAGCCCAGTGGCAAGGCTCCTTCGGTGGGAAAAAAGCCCATTGGGAATCTTGGATGGGTAAAATAGCCCCGTTGGCAAGGACACTAGGCACCTTTGGTGGGAAAAACAATCCGTTGACACACCTTTGGCGGGCAAAACAGCCCATTGGCACGATCACTAGGCACACTCGGCAGAGAAAAGGCCAGTTGGCATAGTCACTAGGCACCCTCGGTGGGCAAAATAACCCATTGGCATGACCGCTAGCGACCTCAATGGGTAAAACAACCCGTTGGCACAGTCGCTAAGTAGTTTGGGTGGGCCAAACAACCCGTTGACTCAGTCACTAGGCACATTGGTTGGGCAAAATAGCCAGTTGGGTATCTTTGGGGGGCAAAATAGCCCATTGACACGTTGGCACGGTCGTTAACCACTTTCAGTACGAAAAATAACCCATTGGAATAGTCGCTGGTCACCTTCGGTGGGAAAATAGCCCTTTGGAATAGTCGTTAGTCAGCTTTGATGGGTGAAATAACCCGTTGGCAAGGATTCTAGGCATCCTTCATAGGAAAACAACCCATTGGGCACCTTCGGTGGGTGAAACAGCCTGTTGGCATGATCTTTAGGCACCCTAAGTGGGCAAAATAACCCACTGGCACGGTCGCTAGGCACCCTTAGTGGGTAAAACAGCCTTGGCAAGGTCGCTAGGCACTTTGGGTGGGCAAAACAACCCATTTGTGTGGTCAATAGGCACCTTCGGTGGGAAAAGCAGCCCATTGCAACATCTGTTAGTCACCTTTGCTGGGTAAAACATCGAGTTGGCACGGTCGTTAAGCACCTTTGGTGGGGAAAACAGCCTATTGGCACACCTTTGGTGGGCAAAACAGTCCATTGATGCAGTCATTAGGCACCATCGATGGGCAAAAAAACACGTTGGCATGGTTGCTAAGCACCTTCGCTGGGCCAAACAGCCCATTGGGCACCTTTGGCGCGAAAAATAGCCCACTGGAATAGTCGTTAAGTGGATAAAACAACCTGTTGGAACCATTGCTACGTACCCTCGGTGGGAAAAACAACCTGTTGGGCACCTTCGATAGGTAAAACAGCCCATTGCCATTATCCCTAGATGCCTTTAGTGTGTAAAACAGCCCATTGGCACGGTCACTAGGCACCTTTAGTGGGCACAACACCCTATTGTCACGGTCGATAAGCACCTTGGGTGGACAAAACAACCCATTCGCATGTTTACTAGGCACCTTCAGTGGGTAAAATAGTCCGTTGGGCACCTTCAGTGGGTAAAACAGCCAATTGGCACAGTCGTTAGGCACCCTTGGTAGGTAAAACAGCCAGTTGGGATGGCGGCTGGGCACTTTTAGTGGGCAAAACAGCCTGTTGACATAGTAGCTAGGCACCTTCGGTTGGCAAAACAACATGTTGGCATAGTTCCTAGGTATCTTTGGTGGAAAAATAGTCGGATGGCACAGTCGGTAGGCACCAACGGTAGGTAAAATAACCCGTTGGCATGGTCGCTAGGCACCTTCTATGGGCAAAACAGCCCGTTGGGTACCTTTGGTGGGAAAAACAATCCGTTGGGCACCCTCGGTGGGTAAAACAGCCTGTTGACATAGTTGCTATGCACCTTTGGTGGAAAATTTGCCAACTAGGTGCCTTCAGTTGTAAAACAACCCTTTGGCATGGTCGCTAAGCACCTTCGGTAGAAAAAAAGCCTGTTAGGCAACTTTGGTGAGTAAAACAATCCATTAGAATAGTCGCTAGGAACCTTCGGTGAAAAAACATCTTATTGGCATGGTCGTTAGGCACCTTCGGTGGGCAAAATAGCCTGTTGACATTGTTTCTAGCCAAGCTCGGTGGGAAAACAACCCATTGGGCACCTTTCATGGGAAAAACAGCTTGTTGGCACAGTCGCTAGGCACCCTTGATGGGCAAAACATCCCGTTGGTAAAGACGCTAAGCCCCTTGGGTGGGAAAAACAACTGATTGGGTACATTCAGTAGGCAAAACAACCCATTGGCACGGTTGCTAGCCATCTTCGGTTGGTAAAACAACCCGTTGGTAATTTTTCTAGGCACCATCGGTGGGCAAAATAACCTATTGGCACAGTCACTAGGCACCCTCAATAGGCAAAACAGCCCGTTCATTCGGTCACTATACACCTTGGGTGGGCAAAACAGCCCAATGGCACAGTCGCTCGTCACCTTCAGTTGGCAAAACAACCCATTGACCTGGTCACTAGGCACCATTGATGAAAAAAGAGCCAGTTGCCACACCTTCGGTGGGTAAAACAGCTCGTTGGCACAGTCATGAGGAATATTTAGTGGAAAAAACAAAGCGTTGGCAAACCTTTGGTGGGCAAAACAACTCATTTGCATACCTTCAGTGGGCAAAATAACCCATTGATAAGGTCGCCAGGCACCTTCAGTGGGAAAAACAACCCATTGGCACACCTTAGATGGGAAAACTGTCAGTTGGCACAGTTGCTAGATGCCATTAGTGGGCAAAACAACATGTCAGGCACCTTAGGGGGAAAACAACCCATTGGCCTGGTCGTTAGGCACCTTGGATGGGCCAAATAGCCTATTGGCATGGTTGCTAGGCACCTTTGATGGGCAAAATAGTCCGTTAGCATGGTCACTAGGCATATTCAGTGGAAAAATGGTCCGTTGGCAAGGTCGCTAGACACCTTGGGTGGGCAAAACAATCCATTGACACAGTCACTATGGACTTTCGGTGGTTGAAGCAGCCCATTGGCAAGATCACTAGGCACTTGGTGGGTAAAACAGCCCATTGATGTGGTCACTATGCAAGTTCAGTGGAAAAATAGCCCATTGGCATACCTTCGGGGGATAAAATAGCCCTTTAATGTGGTCACTAGGCAAGTTCAGTGGAAAAATAACCCGTTGGCATACCTTTAGTGGATAAAAAAGTCTGTTGATGTCGTCACTAGGCATGTTCAACGGAAAAATAGCCCGTTGGCATACCTTCCCGTTGGCACACCTTCGGTGGGCAAAATAGCCAGTTTGTGTGGTCGCTAGGAACCTTTGGTGAGAAAAACTACCGGTTGGGCATCTTCAGTGTGTAAAACATCCTTAGTTGGAAAAACTATCCGCAGACACGACCGCTAGGGACCCTTAATGGGCAAACCAACCTATTGGCACGATCGTTAGGCACTTTGGCTGGGCAAAACATCCCGTTGGCACAGTTCTTAGGCACCCTCGGTGGGTAAAACTACCTATGGGCAGCGTCGCTAAGCACTTTTGGTGCTAAAATTTGCTCGTTGACACGATCTTTAGGCACCTTCAGTGGGCAAAATGCATCGTTGACATGGTCGTGAAGCACCCGTGATGTTCAGAACAACCTATTGGCAAGGTTGCTAAGCACCCTCGGTAGGCAAAACAGCCCGTTGATATGGTTGCTAGACACCTTGGGTTGGCAAAACAGCCTATTGACACGATCACTAGGCACCTTTGGTAGGAAAAAACTAGTTGGACACCATCGGTGGGTAAAACAGTTGGTTGGCATGGTCGCTAGGCACCTTTAGGGGGAAAAACAATTAGTTAGGCACCTTCAGTGGGCAAAACAACCGGTTGACAAAGTTATTAGGCACTATTGGTGGGCAAAACAGCCTGTTGGCACAGTCTCTAGGTACCTTGGGTGGGCAAAATAGCCTGTTGGCAAATTCGCTTGGCACTCTCGAAGGCCAAAAAAACCTACTGGCATTGTCGTTAGGCACTTTCGGTGGGCAAAACAGGTCGTTGGCATAATGGCTAGGCATCTTCGATGAGAAACACTACCTGTTGGGCACCTTCGGTGGGCAAAAGGGCCCATTTGCAAGGTCGCTAGGCATCTTCAGTGGTCAAAATAGCCCGTTGGCACATTCGCTAGGCACCTTTAGCGAGAAAAATAGTCAGTTGGGCACCTTCAGTGGGTAAAAAAGCCCATTGGCACGGTCACTAGGCTCCCTTGTTGGGTAAAAAAACCCAGTGGCCACCTTTGGTGGGTAAAACAGTCCGTTGGCACGGTCACTAAGCATCTTCGGTAGGCAAAATAGCCTATTTGTACAGTCGCTAGGCACCCTCAGTAGTTAAAACAACTTGTTGGGCATCTTTGGTAGGTAGAACAGCCTTTCAGTATGGTCGTTAGGCACCTTTGTTGGACAAAAACAACCATTTGGCTTGGTCACTATACACTTTAGGTGGGCAAAATAGCCCGTGGGCACAGTCGCTACGCACTATCGATGGCCAAAACAACTCGTTGGACACCTTTGGTGGGCAAAATAGCCCGTTGGCACGGTCACTATGCACCTTGGGTGGGCAAAACACCCCGTTGACATGGTCGCTAGGCATAATCAATGTCCAAAACAACCCATTGGCTAGATCGCTATGCACCTTAGGCGGGCAAAACAGCCCATTGTAATGGTCGCTAGGAACCTTCGGTTGGCAAAACAACCTTTTGGCCCGATCGTTAGGTGCCTTTAATGGGAAAAAAATCTAGTTGCCATACCTTTGGTGTGCAAAAATAGTCCGTTGACACCGTCGCTAGGCATTTTTGGTGAACAAAAAGCACATTGGTGCACCTTCAGTAGGTATAGCCTGTTTACAAGCCTTTGGTTGACAAAATAGCCCGTTGGTACAGTCGATAGGCACCTTCGGTCGATAAAACAGCCTGTTGGGAAACTTTGGTGGGTAAAAAAGATAGTTGGCACGGTCACCAGGCACTTACGGTATGTAAAACTGTTGATTGACATGTTCGCTGAACATCTTTGGTGGAAAAATAGCTCGTGGAGCACCTTCGGCAAGAAAACAGCCTGTTAGAGTAGTCGCTAGTCACCTTAGGTGGGTAAAATAGCCTATTGGCACAGTCACTAGTTACCTTTTATTAGAAAACAGCCCATTGGAACGATTTATAGTCATCTTCAGTTAGTAAAACAACTTGTTGGCACGGTTGTTAGGCACCGCTTGTGGGAAAAATAGGCTTTTGGGCATCTTTTGTGGGTAAAAAAGCTCGTTGGCACAATCGCTAGGCACTTATGATGGGCAAAACAACCCATTGACACATTCATTAGGCCCCTTTCGTGGAAAAAACAACCCGATTGGCACATTCGGTGGGTAAAACAGTCTGTTGATATAGTCATTAGGCACCATCGATGGGCAAAACAGCAAGTTGGCACGGTTCCTAGGCAACTTCGGTGGGCTAAATAGCCCATTGGCAAAGTCGGTGGAAAAACAACTTGTTGGCACAGTCGTTAGGCACCTTTAGTGGGAAAAATAGCCTATTGGCACTATTTCTAGCCAGCCTCAGTGGGAAAAACAACCCATTGGGCACCTTCGGTGGGCAAAACATCCCGTTGGTAAGGTCGCTAGGCCCCTTCGGTTGGAAAAATTACTGATTGGGTGCATTCAGTGGGCAAAACAGCCAATTGGCACAGTCACTAGGCACCTTTAGTGGGTAAAACAGGCAGTTGACACGGTCGTTAGGCACCATCAGTGGGCAAAACAACCCAGTAGGAACCTTTAGTGGGTAAAACAAACCATTGGCACGGTCGCTAGGCACACAAAACAACCCGTTGGCATAGTCGCTAGACACTCTTGATGGGCAAAACAACCTGTTCACTCAATCGCTATACATCTTGGCTGGGCAAAACATCCTGTTGGTAGGGTCGCTAGTCACCTTCGGCTGGCCAAACAACCTGTTGGCCCGATCGCTAGGAACCATTGATGGGAAAAAGAGCCAGTTGTCACACCTTTGTCGGTTAAATTGTTAGTTGGCACGATTGCTAGGCACATTTGCTGGAGAAAACAACGCGTTGGCACATCTTCGGTGCACAAAATAGCCCATTTGCATGCCTTCAAGGGAAAAATAGCCAACTGGTAAGGTCTCTAGGTACCTTTGCTTGGAAAACAGCCCGTTGGTACACCTTTGATGGGAAAACAGCCAGTTGGCATAGTCAATAGGGATCATCGGTGGGTAAAACAACCCGTTGGGCACCTTAAGTGGGTAAAATAGCCCGTTGGCACGGTCACTAGGCACCTTAGGCTGGCAAAATAGCCTATAGGCATGGTCGCTAGGAACCTTCGGTAGGCAAAATAGACCATTGGCATGGTCACTAGGCATATTTGGTGAAAAAATGGCCCGTTGGTAAGGTCGCTAGGCACCTTAGGTGGGCAAAACTGCCTATTGGCATCGATGGGCAAAACAGTTCGTTGGCACAATCTTTAGGGACTTTTGATAGGTAAAACAGCCCGTTGGCAAGATAAATAGGCACCTTCGGTGGGTAAAACAACCTGTTGGCCACCTTCGGTGGGCAAAACAACCTGTTGACACAGTCGTTAGGCAAGTTTAGTGCAAAAAATAACCAGTTGGCACACCTTCGGTCAATAAGACAACCCGTTGGTACACCTTCTGTGGGAAAAACAACCTGTCAGTGCAGTCACTAGGTGCCTTTTGTGAGAAAAATAGCCTGTCAGGCACCTTCAGTGGTAAAATTCCCTCAGTTGGCAAAACTACTCGTAGGAACGGCCACTAGGGACCTTCAGTGGGCAAAACAGCCCGTTGTCATGGTCGTGAGGCACCTTGGGTGGGCAAAACAACCCATTGGCACAATTCTTAGGCACCCTCGGTAGGCAAAACTACCCATTGGCAAGGTCGCTAGGCACCTTGGGTACGCACAATAGCCTATTGTCACGATTGTTAAGCACCTTCAGTAGGCAAAATAGGCCATTGACATGGTCACAGAGCACCTTCGATGGGCAGAACAACCCGTTGGCAAGGTTGCTAAGCACCCTTAGTGGGCAAAACACCCCATTGATACGGTCACTAGGCTCCTTGAGTGGGAAAAACAATCCGTTGGCACGATCGCTAGGCAACTTTGGTGGGAAAAGCCAGTTGGGCACCATTGGTGGGTAAAACAGCCCGTTGACATAGTCACTAGGCATTTTTGGGAGGGAAAAAATAGCCTGTTGGGAACCTTTGGTCTGCAAAACGATGGGTTGGCATAGTCGCTAGGCACTTTTGGTGGGTAAAAGAGTTCGTTGGCACAGTGGCTAGGCACCTTTGATGGGAAAAATAAACTGTTTGGCACTTTTGGTGGGCAAAAGAGCCCATTCGCAAGGCCCATAGGCACCTTCAGTGGGCAAAACTACCCGTTGGTACATTCGCTAGTCACCTTTGGTGGGAAAAACAGTCAGTTGGGCACCTTCGGTGGGTAAAAAAGCCCTTTGGCACTATCACTAGGCACCCTCAGTGGGCAACACAACCTAGTGGGCATCTTCGAAGGTTAGAACAGTATGTTCACACGATCACTAGGCATCTTTGGTTAGCAAAATAACCCATTGTGCAACTTTGGTGAGCAAAACAACCCATTGGAACAGTCACTAGGAACCTTCGGTGGAAAAATAGCAAGTTGGCATAGTTGTTAGGCCCCTTCGGTGGGCAAAATAGCCTATTGGCACTGTTTCTATCTAGCCTCAGTAGGAAAAACAATTGATTGGGCACCTTCGGTGGGAAAGATAGCCCATTGGCACGGTCACTAGGCTCCTTCGATGGGCAAAACATCCCGTTGGTAAGGTCACTAGGCCCTTTCAGTGGGAAAAAGAGCTTATTAGGTACATTCAGTGGGCAAAACAACTTGTTAGCATGGTCGCTACGCATCTTCGGTGGGTAAAACAACGCGTTGAGATGGTCGCTAGACACCATTGGTTGGCACAGTCATTGGGCACTTTCGATGGGCAAAACAGCCTGTTGGCACAGTCGTTAGGCACCCTCGATGGGCAAAACAGCCCGTTCACTTGATCGTTATACACCTTGGGTGGGCAAAACAGCCCGATGGCACTGTCACTAGTCACCTTCTGTTAGAACCCACTTGCCGGAATCCAACTACTTAAACCTAAACTGTCATAACTTGTTGCTCTTAACTCCGATTTGG